>OZ010599.1:44173343-44340843 GCA_963932145.1 Acanthosepion lycidas | reverse complement strand
TGTGTGTATGTGTGTGTTTGTGTGTGCGTGTATGTGTGTGTGTGCATGCAATCACACATACACTCACACATACACATGATGTTGTTAAGATAGATTATTCCACATTTTTTTACCATCCAATTTTTCATGTCTCTATATTGAATCTACTTAACTACAGTTTTGTTTGTCAGACATTTTTTCTTCGCCATTTTGCCTGGAAATAATTACATTACTTCAATTTGCAAGTTAATGTTGCTTTTATGTATTTATTTTCCCCATATTAAATAAAATTACTCTGTAATACAAACAATATTTTTCTTCATCAGAAAAGAAAATAAGAAACAAAAAAGAGAAACAAAAAAACTAGCCAGACATTTAGAAAGATTTTTTTTTTTATTAACTTGTGGGTAGGCTTTTTATTCCTTGTCAGTATTAATTGAGTCCTGTCCAAACAGTGGCACACACTATTCTCAGGTCTCTTTTAAGTTTTTATTTGTCATTTTAGTAGGGCTTAAAAAAGAAATCTTTTCAAAATTGTTCCCATGTCTTCTTAGTAATGAATAAATTTCAGATCACTTCTAAGATGTCTTTTTGTACAAATGCTAGCAAAGTAAAATCGAAAAAAAAAAAGAATCCTCTACACTAAATGTTCAGAAACAAACTCACAGATGTTGGAATATAATAAACTATTCTTTCCACCACGTCGAGCGCAATGAAATTCTACTTAAGTTTAAGAAGAGCATAAAATGTGGAAATTGTTTTCTTTTAATTTTTCTTAAATGTTTGATTTTTCCATCAAACTTTTAATCTGGATGGTGGGCAACATGTTTGCATTGTTACCTGGCATTTCTATCTGTCCTTAAATAATTTCAGTAACATTGTATTGAAGGCAAGATGATTAGATTTCAAATGTAAATTGTTTGTCTATTTAAAATACAAAATTTATTAGAAAATATATTCAATTTAAATACAAGTGTCATAAAATAGATTCATGAGACAACACATTATGGCTGATGCTTTTTTCTTGTCATCCAGATGTTGTGAGATAGAAAGAGAAATTAGTCCTCATGACACAGATGTTCATTTCAATTTCATTCAAATTATGTGTGTCATCTTGCATACGTGTATTTTGATTGAAAAAATTTAATTTCTAAAAATATTTCTACAACATTTTAAAAAAATGTTTAAATTCTATTTATTACAAATTAATTTCATAAAAGTCAAGTTCAATAAATTTTATAATTATCAGATTTTTTTAGGATTTAAAAGTTATGATTTTTTTTTTTGTCTCCAACTTTATGATTTTGTTGCTTAGCACAGGGTAGGATTTGTCAAGACTGAGTGGAAAGGGAATGTATTATTCTAATGCTTTATTTCAAACTCAATCAAATTGTATGTGTCTGTGTGTGTGCCTGTGTGTGTGTGCCTGTGCTTCTTGTCTATATATTAAGTCTCTCATGCATGACCCAAATTTACACGTAAATTGTTTACATGTATGCAATGTCACACGGACAGAGGATGAACTCTTCTATAATAGATTCATATATCTATTTAGAAAATATTAAAAAAATATTTATTTTGGGTTTTATTTTTTAAAATACCATTAGATTTTATCACATTATTGTCACATTACTAATGTGAATATGTTCTCATTCAAATTGTAATTTTGTTGCTTGAAATTTCTCATATGTCAATTGTTTCTTTTAGATAAAATTGAATTTTTTAAAAATATAATTACATATTTTATTTACACTTCTTTTTGCATTTGCATATGACATCACAGAAGATATGCTATGCAACTGTATACATCAGATTAATGAATGAATGGAAAGACTGAAAAATCCTATGTTATATGTTTCATCATATGAAAGGACTTTTTATTGATAGAATCAATCATATACACTACATTTCAAAAGTTTGAAGAAACCCTCAGAATTAACATGGGATGAACTTGATAGAAGAGTGAAAAAAAATGAAAACAAGCTCTTAGAGTCTTTGAAAAAAGAATGGAATCAATTAACAAACTTATACTTTGAGAAACTTTTGCAATGAATGCCAAAAATTTGTGCTGCAGTAATCAAATTGTGTGTGTCTGTGTGTCTGTGTGTGAAATACTAAAGAGTAAATTTATTCAATAAAATATCCATTGGCTTTAACCATGAGGAAGATATTTTGACAAGAGCAAAATTTAATCATAAAATGCTATTTTTTTTCTTTTTGCCCTGATAAAATTTCTAATAAAAATCATGTCTCACTCTTTTTTTATCATTTATAATAATTTTCTCTTATTTAAAATACAAAACAACTACATTTTGAGACAATTTAAAAATTTACAAGGGGTGGCCTCAAACCTTTGAACTGTAGTGTATATGTAGGCAGAAGGAATGCAATACAAAAAATATTGGTTACAATTCTATTAGGTTGGTGCAAAAATAATTTCGTTTTCTCACATAGTAACATATGTTAGAAAACGAATTTATTTTTGCACCAACCTAATACATAAAAAAATCACTGAAGATCCAGGGATGCTTAACTTTAGATTAATATTTTAAATTTTTGGCATCCAATGTATCTAAATCCATAACCAACTTAAAACAAATGTGGTCGATCATCCTGAGTATGACAAGAAACTACATCCAGTAGCAAAACCTCTGATCGGGAGATTGGAGGTTTTGAGTAGTATGGAACCACCTCTTAATTGCTGTTTTTCTCAGGTTCGCATTAATCCAGGGATGCAGCACCTGTTAGGGTCACAGCTATGGGCACATAGTGAACCATACCAAGCAAAACAAAATGCTATGAAAGTATAAAAATATATTTTTATAGTAAAAATACCAGCAATACATTTTTATATTAAAAAATTATCAACAATACCTACAGGGAATGATGGGTAAATTGTCACCATTTCATATTTTTAATTCCAGATTGCAACCCCCTTGATTATTATGTGTGTAGCAAAGTTGAGCAAGAGAGCAACAAAACTCCTGATAGATGAACTGAAGGCAAGGAATATTGCAGCATTCACCAACTTAAACAAAGAGAGCATCCAGAAGAGTTGCAGGAGATTCTGAAGTCAATTGGAGATCATGGTTAATGCCAAAGGATATTTTATTGAATAAATTTACTCTTTAGTATTTCAAGATAATATTGTGTAATTTTGGTAAATATATCTGTTACAATGAGATGTTAGTCTTATTTTCAATTTTGCATAATTTAGATGACAGTTTATCCGTTGCACATGGTATATATAGTAAAATTACCAACAATATATTTTTATCTGTAACTGAAGGCAGACAATTGAAGTCAGAATATATTTAGTTAAAGCTATAAAACTGTGTTCAAAATATTTATATTTCAGCATTAAATAACTCATAGAAGTTGGCATGCTGCTAAACAATCAAACAGCCAACCAACCAAATAAGAACCCTTTCATGACATTAATCCATATGATATCCTGCAATTTCTTAAAGAAATGAAACTGTATTCCAAAATATAATTTCAACAAAACTACACCACCTCTACTAAGTATGTCCACACAAACATGTATATACACAAAAGCTGAGCATCATCTACCATGTATTCAATTGTGAAAAGGAGAAAAAATTAAATTTCTGCATTAAATGATCCATAGGTAGCTGAAATTAATGTTAAGCAACTAAATCAAATCAAATGTGGTCATAATCCTTATTTCTTACTGTTTATTTTGTATTACTTATTTTGTATTCCTTATTTCAAATTCCTTATTACAAATTCCTTATTTCAAATTCCTTATTCATTATTTTGAAAATTCCTCATTTCTTATTTCATATTCTTTATTCCATATTTTGTATTCCTGATTTCGTAATCCTTATTTTGTATGTTATTTTGTATTTTTATTTCATATTCCTTATTTCATATTCCGTATTTCATATTCCTTATTCCATATTCCTTATTTTGTATTCTTTATTTCATATTCCTTATTTCTTATTTCATATTCCTTATTCCATATTCCTTATTCCATATTCCTTATTTCATTTTCCTTATTCTTTATTTCATATTCTTTATTCCATATTACTTATTTCATTTTCCTGATTCCTTATTTCATATTCCTTATATTGTATTGCTTATCTATTATTCCTTATTCCTTATTTCATATTCCTTATTCCTTATTTCATATTACTTATTCCATATTCCTTATTTTGTATTCCTTATTTCATATTCCTTATTCCTTATTTCATATTGCTTATTCCTTATTTCATATTGCTTATTCTTTTTTCATATTCCTTATTCCATATTCCTTATTTCATTTTCCTTACTCCTTATTTCATATTCCTTATTCCATATTCCCTATTTTATGTTCCTTATTTCATTTTCCTTATTCCATATTTCATATTCCTTATTCCATATTCCTTATTTTGTATTCCTTATTTTATATTCCTTATTCCTTATTTCATATTCCTTATTCCTTATTTCATATTCCTTATTCCATATTCCTTATTCCATATCCCTTATTTTGTATTCCTTATTTTATATTCCTTATTCCTTATTTCATATTCCTTATTCCTTATTTCATATTCCTTATTTCATATTCCTTATTCCATATTCCTAATTTTGTATTCCTTATTTCATATTCCTTATTCCTTATTTCACATTCCTTATTCCTTATTTCATATTATTTATTCCATATTCCTTATTTTGTATTCCTTATTTCATATTCCTTATTCCTTATTTCATATTCCTTATTCCTTATTTCATATTCCTTATTCCATATTCCTAATTTTGTATTCCTTATTTCATATTCCTTATTCCATATTCCTTATTTCATATTCCGTATTCCATATTCCTTATTCCTTATTTCATATTATTTATTTCATATTCCCTATTTTGTATTCCTTATTTCATGTTCCTTATTCCTTATTTCATATTCTTATTCCTTATTTCATATTCCTTATTCCATATTCCTTATTTCATTTTCCTTATTCCTTATTTCATATTCCTTATTCCATATTCCCTATTTTGTATTCCTTATTTCATATTCCTTATTCCATATTCCTTATTTCGTATTCCTTATTTCATATTCCTTATTCCTTATTTCATATTACTTATACCATATTCCTTATTCCATATTCCTTATTCCATATTCCTTCTTTCATATTCGTTATTCCATATTCCTTATTTCATATTCCTTATTCCTTATTTCATATTCCTTATTCCATATTCCTTATTTCATTTTCCTTATTCCTTATTTCATATTCCTTATTCCTTATTTCATATTCCTTATTCCATATTCCTTATTTCATATTCCTTATTTGGTATTCCTTATTTCATATTCCTTATTCCATATTACTTATTTCATTTTCCTGATTCCTTATTTCATATTCCTTATTTCATATTCCTCATATTGTATTGCTTATCTATTATTCCTTATTCCTTATTTCATATTCCTTATTCCTTATTTCATATTACTTATTTCTTATTTCATATTCCTTATTCTATATTCCTTATTTCATTTTCCTTACTCCTTATTTCATATTCATTATGCCATATTCCCTATTTTGTGTTCCTTATTTCATATTCCTTATTCCTTATTTCACATTCCTTATTCCTTATTTCATATTACTTATTCCATATTCTTTATTTTGTATCCCTTATTTTATATTCCTTATTCCTTATTTCATATTACTTATTCCATATTCCTTATTCCATATTCCTTATTTTGTATTCCTTATTTCTTATTCCTTATTCCATATTCCTTATTCCATATTCCTTATTTCATATTCCTTATTCCTTATTTGATATTCCTTATTCCATATTCCTTATTTCGTATTCCTTATTTCATATTCCTTATTCCATATTCCTTATTTTGTATTCCTTATTTCATATTCCTTATTCCATATTCCTTATTTCATTTTCCTTATTCCTTATTTCATATTCCTTATTTCATATTCCTTATTGCATATGCCTTATTTCATTTTCCTCATTCCTTATTTCATATTCCTTATTCCATATTCCTTATTTTGTATTCCTTATTCCATATTACTTATTTCATTTTCCTGATTCCTTATTTCATATTCCTTATATTGTATTGCTTATCTATTATTCCTTATTCCTTATTTCATATTCCTTATTCCTTATTTCATATTACTTATTCCATATTCCTTATTTTGTATTCCTTATTTCATATTCCTTATTCCATATTCCTTATTTCATATTCCTTATTTCATATTCCTTATTCCATATTCCTTATTTCGTATTCCTTATTTCATATTCCTTATTCCATATTCCTTATTTTGTATTCCTTATTCCATATTCCTTATTTCATTTTCCTTATTCCTTATTTCTTATTCCTTATTTCGTATTCCTTATTGCATATTCCTTATTCCATATTCCTTATTCCATATCCCTTATTTCATTTTCCTCATCCCTTATTTCATATTCCTTATTCCATATTATTTATTTCATTTTCCTGATTCCTTATTTCATATTCCTTATTCCATATTCCCTATTTTGTGTTCCTTATTTCATTTTCCTTATTCCTTATTTCATATTCCTTATTTCATATTATTTATTCCATATTCCTAATTTTGTGTTTCTTATTTCATATTCCTTATTCCTTATTTCATATTCCTTATTCCTTATTTCATATTCCTTATTCCTTATTTCATATTCCTTATTCCATATTCCTTATTTAATTTTCCTTACTCCTTATTTCATATTCCTTATTCCATATTCCCTATTTTGTGTTCCTTATTTCATATTTCTTATTCCTTATTTCATATTCCTTATTCCATATTCCTTATTTTGTATTCCTTATTTCATATTCCTTACTCCTTATTTCATATTCCTTATTCCATATTCCCTATTTTGTGTTCCTTATTTCATATTTCTTATTCCTTATTTCATATTCCTTATTCCATATTCCTTATTTTGTATTCCTTATTTCATATTCCTTACTCCTTATTTCATATTCCTTATTCCATATTCCCTATTTTGTGTTCCTTATTTCATATTTCTTATTCCTTATTTCATATTCCTTATTCCATATTCCTAATTTTGAATTCCTTATTTCATATTCCTTATTCCTCATTTCATATTCCTTATTCCTTATTCCATATTCCTTATTCCATATTCCTTATTTCATTTTCCTTATTCCTTATTTCATATTCCTTATTCCATATTCCTTATTTTGTATTGCTTATTTCATATTCCTTATTCCATATTCCTTATTTCGTTTTCCTTATTCCTTATTTCATATTCCTTATTCGATATTCCTTATTTTGTGTTCCTTATTTCATATTTCTTATTCCTTATTTCATATTCCTTATTCCATATTCCTAATTTTGAATTCCTTATTTCATATTCCTTATTCCTCATTTCATATTCCTTATTCCTTATTCCATATTCCTTATTCCATATTCCTTATTTCATTTTCTTATTCCTTATTTCATATTCCTTATTCCATATTCCTTATTTTGTATTCCTTATTTCATATTCCTTATTCCTTATTTCATATTGCTTATTCCTTCTTTCATATTCTTTATTCCTTATTTCATATTCCTTATTCCATATTCCTTATTTTGTATTCCTTATTTCATATTCCTTATTCCTTATTTCATATTGCTTATTCCTTCTTTCATATTCTTTATTCCTTATTTCATATTCCTTATTCCATATTCCTTATTTTGTATTCCTTCTTTCATATTCCTTTTTCCATATTCCTTATTTCATATTCCTTATACCTTATTTCATATACCTTATTCCATATTCCTTATTTCGTATTCCTTATTTGATATTCCTTATTCCATATTCCTTATTTCATTTTCCTTATTCCTTCTTTCATATTCCTTATTCTTTATTCCTTATTTTGTATTCCTTATTTCATATTCCTTATTCCATATTCCTTATTCCATATTCCTTCTTTCATATTCCTTATTCCATATTCCTTGTTTCATATTCCTTATTCCTTATTTCATATACCTTATTCCATATTCCTTATTTCGTATTCCTTATTTGATATTCCTTATTCCATATTACTTATTTCATTTTCCTTATTCCTTATTTCAAATTCTTTATTCCATATTTCAAATTCCTTATTCCATATTCCTTATTTTGTATTCCTTATTTCATATTCCTTATTCCTTATTCCTTATTTCAAATTTCTTTATTCCATATTCCTTATTTCGTATTCCTTATTTCATATTCCTTATTCCATATTCCTTATTTTGTATTCCTTATTTCATATTACTTATTCCATACTCCTTATTCCATATTCCTTATTTCATATTCCTTATTCCATATTCCTTATTTCATTTTCCTTATTCCTTATTTCATATTTCTTATTCCATATTACTTATTTCATATTGCTTATTCCTTATTTCATATTCCTTATTCCATATTCCTAATTTTGTATTCCTTATTTCATATTCCTTATTCCTTATTTCATATTCCTTATTCCTTATTTCATATTCCTTATTCCATATTCTTTATTTCATTTTCCTTATTCCTTATTTCATATTCCTTATTCCATATTCCCTATTTTGTATTCCTTATTTCATTTTCCTTATTCCTTATTTCATATTCCTTATTCCATATTCCTTATTTTGTATTCCTTATTTCATATTCCTTATTCCTTATTTCATATTCCTTATTCCTTATTTCATATTCCTAATTCCATATTCCTTATTTCGTATTCCTTATTTCATATTCCTTATTCCATATTCCTTATTTCATATTCCTTATTTCATATTCCTTATTTCATTTTCCTTATTCCTTATTTCATATTCCTTATTCCATATTCCTTATTTCATATTCCTTATTCTATATTCCTTATTCCATATTCCTTATTTCATTTTCCTTATTCCTAATTTCATATTCCTGATTCCGTATTCCTTATTTCATATTCCTTATTCCATATTCCTTATTCCATATTCCTTATTTCAATTTCCTTATTCCTTATTTCATATTCCTTATTCCATATTCCATATTTTGTATTCCTTATTTAATATTCCTTATTCCTTATTTCATATTCCTTATTCCATATTCCTTATTTCATTTTCCTTATACCTTATTTCATATTCCTTATTCCATATTCCCTATTTTGTATTCCTTATTTCTTATTCCTTATTCCATATTCCTTATTTCTTAATCCTTATTCCATATTCCTTATTCCATATTCCTTATTCCGTATTCCTTATTCCTTATTTCATATTACTTATTCCATCTTCATTATTTCATTTTCCTTATTCCTTATTCCATATTCCTTGTTCCATATTCCTTATTTTGTAATCCTTATTTCGTATTCCTTATTCCTTATTTCATATTCCTTATTCCATCTTCCTTATTTCATAGTCCTTATTTAATTTTCCTTATTCCTTATTTCTTATTCCTTATTCCATATTACTTATTCCATATTATTTATTTCATTTTCCTTATTCCTCATTTCATATTCCTTATTCCATAATCCTCACTCCTTATTTCATATTTCATAAGCAGACAGTTAATTCTAGCTTCACTGCTCTTTAATTAATTTTATTTCAATTGCCATTTTACGATAATGTTACTTTTTACTACTGCTTTTTGGTTAATTAAAACATGTCTATTCTCATTATATATATTATCCTTTATATATTCACATTTACTAATTAATGGTTAGTAATAGTTATTGTTGACATCATTAATGATTTACCGACAAAAGTGACATAAAATTTTATGTAGTGTAAATTTATATTATGACTGAAATTAAATAAATCAATTCATGCTGCTTTAGATTATAATCTGATTGAATAAATTGTTTCAAAAATCAATATAAACTCATAATGAATTTTTATATATTTGTAAGCATGAATGTAGGAACTGAATGGGACATGGCAAATTCAAAGTGAAATAGCCATTTTCAGAATGGGACGCGACAAATTCGAAATTAAATAACCAAGTTTAGAATGGGACGTAGCAAATACAAAATGAAATAGCCAAGTTTAGAAATGGATGTAGCAAGTTCAAAATAAAATAGCCAAGTTCAGAATGGACGAAGCAAATTCAAAATGAAATAGACATGTTCAGAATGGGACGTAGCAAATTGAAAATGAAAAGCCATGTTCAGAATGGGACATAGCAAATGCAAGATGAAATAGCTAAGTTTACAATGGGACTAAGCAAATTGAAAATGAAATAGCCATGTTCAGAATGGGACGTTGCAAATTCAAAATTGAATACGCAAGTTTAGAATGGGACATAGCAAATTCAAAATGAAATAGCCATGTTCAGAATGGGACGTGTCAAATTCAAAACGAATTAGCCATGTTCAGAATGGGACATAGCAAATTCAAAATGAAATACCCAAGTTTAGAATGGGACGTAGCAAATTCAAAATGAAATAGCCAAGTACAGAATAGGACGAACCAAATTCAAAATGAAATAGCCAAGTGCGGAATGGGATGTAGCATATTCAAAATGAAATAGGCATGTTCAGAAATGGAGGTTGTTTATTCAAAATGAAATAGCCATATTCAGAATGGGACGTGTCAAACTGAAAATGAAATAGCCATGTACAGAATCGGACGTAGCAAATTCGAAATGAAATAGCCAAGTTTAGAATGGGATGTAGCAAGTTCAAAATGAAATAGTCAAGTTTAGAATACGAAGGAGCAAATAAAAATGGAATTGCCAAGTTCAGAATGGGACGTGGCAAATTCAAAATGAAATAGCCATGTTCAGAATGGGACGTAAGAAATTCAAATGAAATAGCCAAGTTCGAAATGGGACGTAGCAAATTCAAAATGAAATAGCCATGTTTAGAATGGGACGTATCAATTTCAAAATGAAACGAAGTTGGCAAATTAAAAATGAAATAGCCATGTTCAGAATGTGACGTAACAAATTCAAAATGAAATAGCCGAGTTCAAAATGGGACGTAGCAAATTCAAAATGAAATAACCAAGTTTAGAATGGGACTAAGTAAACTCAAAATGAAATAGCCAAGTTCGGAATGTGACATAGCAAATTCAAAATGAAATGGCCATGCTCAGAATGGGACGTAGCAAATTCAAAATGAAATAGCCATGTTCAGAATGGTACATAGCAAAATTAAAATGTCATAGCCAAGTTCAGAATGGGACATAGCAAATTCAAAATGAAATAGCCATGTTCAGAATGGGACATATCAAATTCAAAATGAAATAGCCAAGTTTAGTATTTGACATCGCAAATTCAAAATGAAATAGCCATGATCAGAATGGGACGTAGCAAACTCAAAATGAAAAAGCCAAGCTTAGAAAGTGACATAGCAAATTCAAAATGAAATAGCCAAGTTCAAAATGGCACGTAGCAAATTCAAAATGAAATAGCCAAGTCGGAAATGGGACGAAGCAAATTCAAAATGAAATAGCCATGTTCAGAATGGGACGTAGCAGATTCAAAATGAAATAGCCAAGTTTAGTATTTGATATAGCAAATTCAAAATGAAATAGCCATATTAAGAATGGGACGTAGCAGATTCAAAATGAAATAGCCAAGTTTAGTATTTGATATAGCAAATTCAAAATGAAATAGCCATGTTCAGAATGGGACGTGGCAAATTCAAAATGAAATAGCCATGTTCAGAATAGGACGTAAGAAATTCAAATGAAATAGCCAAGTTCAAAATGGGACGTAGCAAATTCAAAAAGAAATAGCGAGGTTTAGAATGTGACATAGCAAATTCAAAATGAAATAACCATGTTTAGAATGGGACGTATCAATTTCAAAATGAAACGAAGGTGGCAAATTAAAAATGAAATAGCCATGTTTAGAATGTGACGTAACAAATTCAAAATGAAATAGCCAAGTTCAAAATGGGACGTAGCAAATTCAAAATGAAATAACCAAGTTTAGAATGGGACTATGTAAACTCAAAATGAAATAGCCAAGTTTAGAATGTGACATAGCAAATTCAAAATGAAATGGCCATGCTCAGAATGGGACGTAGCAAATTCAAAATGAAATAGCCAAGTTCCAAATGGGATGTAGTAAATTAAAAATCAAATAGCCGTGTTCTGAATGGGACGTAGCAAGTTCAAAATGAAATAGCCAAGTTTAGAATGGAACATAGCAAAATCAAAATGAAATAGCCAAGTTCAGAATGGGACTTGGTAAATTCTAAATGATATAGACATGTTCAGAATGGGACGTAGCAAATTCAAAATGAAATAGCCAAGTTTAGAATGGGATGTAGCAAGTTCAAAATGAAATAGCCAAGCTTAGATTAGGAAGGAGCAAACTCAAAATGAAATATCCAAGTTCAGAATGGGAGATAGCAAATTCAAAATGAAATGGCCATGTTCAGAATGAGACGTAGCAAATTCAAAATGACATAGCCATGTACAGAACGGGACGTAGAAAATTCAAGATTAAATAGCCAATTTTAGAATGGAACGTAGCAAACTCAAAATGAAATAGCCATGTTCAGAATGGGACGTAGCAAATTCAAAATGAAATAGCCGTGTTCAGAATGGGACATAGCAAATTTAAAATGTAATAGACAAGTTCAGAATGGGACGTGGCAAATTCAAAATGAAATAGCCATATTCTTAATGGGATGTAGCAAATTCAAAATGAACTAGACAAGTTCAGAATGGGACGTATCAAATTCAAAATGAAATTGCCAAGTTTAGAATGGGCCATATCAAATTCATAATGAAATAGCCAAGTTTAGAATGGGACATAGCAAATTCAAATAAATAGCCAAATTCAAAATGGGACTGAGCATATTCAAAATGAATTAGCCAAGTTCAGAATGGGACGTATTAAATTCAAAATGATATAAGTTTGTTTGATTTGGAACAAAGCAAATTCATAATGAAATAACAAGTTTGAACTCGGACTAAGCAGATTCATTATGGAAAAATGTTTCATACTTATTTTCATGTTTCAATAAACAAATGTCATGGATTAAAAAATCAACTGGGCGGTAAATCAGATAATTAAAAATTGGAGCAAAGCTTGCTTAGATTTTACTATAAATTCCTTACAAGACGCTATTTATGAATGAATAAATTTGTGTCAAAGTTAGATTTTCTGGCACTTTCATTGTTAAGACAGTCAGGGAGAATTGGAAAAGAAAGAAAGAGATAGATAGATAGACTGTATATAGTGTTAAAAAAAGAGACAATAAGAGGGAGTTATTCAAAATGAAATGATTTGTGGGACAACAAGGCAAACCTCGAAAGTTCTAAGAAAAAACTGCATGGAAATACCAAATACAAATATCAAGACAGAGTTTAATAATGAGAGATTTTAAGTGCTGAAAGTTGCATCCAAAAACATACACCTTTCATGAATTTTCTTCATTTATTGATTGCTCCTAGAAGATAAAACTTTTCAATAGTAAAGTTTTTTATCATGAAAATATTTAATTTTAAAATCTTTTTTAGCAAAATAATTGCTCAGTTCCAAATTGAATTTGACTAATCCATTTTGAACTTGCTAAGTCCCAAATCAAATTTGCTTATTCGATTTTGAATATGGCTATTCCATTTTGAATTTGCTAGGTCCTAATTTAAATTTGACTATCCCATTTTGAATTTGACTCTCCCATTTTGAATTTGACTATTCCATTTTGAACTTGGCTATTTCATTATGAACTTTGCTTTGTCCCATAATGACTTTGATTAGTCCCAAATTGAACTTGAAATGATACAGTATTGCATAGCACTGAGAGAAAGTTTATTATTTATGAATACACAATGAATATTGCCTTGAGGCAGAATTTCCATCATCCAACAAATATCTTTGAAATGATTTTTATAAATATATAAAAATAGTATTCTTCCTTTATATGAGACAAAAAATGAGAGAATACACACATACACACACATGCACATACATATATATAAACTATACATATATATATATATATATATATATCATATAATGCATATAATTTTTCACTCCTCCGCCCATCTAATTTCCCTACACTTGCCTTGCCCCTCCTCTTCTGTTGCCTTTCCTGTTGTGCATACATAAATAAACAAATAAAGTGATAGGAAATCAATTGGCCTCTACTGCCTGAAGAAACCACAATAGTTGAAACCATGGCATCGTCAGTGGTTGATCATCCTATTTTTAAAAATTTTATACATATATATATATATATATATATATATATATATATATATAAAGACAAAAGAAAAACTTTTTGCCACACCAAACATCTGTAAGAACTTCAGAACCCTGGAATGGCAACCATATTAAAATCAATCCAGATCATACCCATGGTGATTAGGTTCAACATGATAGCTCAACAATAATTAGAACAACTGTAACTTTTATGATCCATAATTTTTCTAGCCAGTTCCAGATACTTATCATGCTTTTTGCTCTGTCGACCAATAGAACAGCAACATCCAATGACACTTTTTCTTCTTACATATGATATTGTCATTATTATTTACAAGTAAAATGAAATATTAAAGTAGAAACATTGGAAATTCTTTCACTTTGGAACTACCAGCCATGATTATCTAACTGTAAACAAGCTTGACAGACAAGTTTATTTTTTAGAATGTGTCCAAAAACACATTTTCTGATACTGTTGTGGATTTGAATCAAAGCAGCAAAATAGTGATAGAGCAGCAAGAGGTTTGTGACATTTTGTCTGTAAGAAAGGGGTTGTAGGATGGAAACATAGTTCAAAATCAGCAATGATGTTGTTTTCTAGTTGCCTTTCAGTGTTGAGAGAGTATTATATGATGATGAACAAAACTAACCTGAGCTGAGTTGGTGTTGGGGTAAAGAAAAGACTGTCAACTGATCGTAGCAACAGCAATAGATTTGTTGTTTCTTGGCCACAACACTTGTAGCCAAATCGCAGTTCACATGATAGTCCGACGTAACAGTCCAACACACACTGGAGAGACGACAAAATGGGGTCATAAATCCAACCTTCACTTCTCGCCAACAACAACAACAACGCGTGTTCGTCTCACAGCTCAAAAAAATCATCTCCTTTTATAAGCGAAAAACAACGACTTCTGTTCACCGAGAGAATTTTCTGATTGGTCACGCCATTCAGGGGAGGGAAGAACATTAGCACAGCTTCTAGTCATTGATGTAGATTTTTGCTGACTACTTTTTGGTAATTTTTCTTCAGCAGATCACACACAAAACACAAACTTTTTTTTCAGGGTACCTGATTATCTCTTTCACTACAGTTGGTTAGAAGAAATACACAATCAAAAGAATGAACAAGATGAGATATCCCTTTTTAATATATTGGAAACATAGAAAGGTATTCAAGGGAAATTCCTGAAAGAGTATTCAAGCTTAAGGAATATTCTTATGATACTCTCTGTAAAAGTAGAAATAATGCATTGCTTTTTTTTTTGCTTTTTTTTTTAAACATTTCATCCCAAGCAAGGTAGGAGTACCACTAGCATGCAGGGGATTACAGTGAGTGAAAGGAAGAGAAAAGACTGGGTGTAGGATGGGAAAAAGGGCAGGGATCAAGACAACAAAGGATGACAATTGACTTTGAATTTAAATGTGGGTGAATCTACTCTGTTGTTGAGTGAAGGTGGGAAATGGGTTTGGTCTAAGCAATGTATGTGCCCTAGGAGTGAAGAGATTTGTGTCCTGCCTTATTCATGATACTATCAGGAAAAGACGGCTAATTTATTGAAATTTGGAATACACATGCTCTCTGTTTTTTCAAACAAAAAAAAAAGTTGAAAAGGGTAACTGCTGGTATTGGGCTTTTTAATCTCTATACATCTAGTCAAACAGCATATTGCAGCTGCTACAATATTAACACTGTAATTGCTACAAATAATGATTACAATAGTTATTACAACTTTTTTGTCATGGTAGAGTCTTATTTAAAACTGAAGATGCATTGAGATAGCGAAAGATGTCTTCCAAAAGCTAAGCAAAGTATTAAGAAGCAGGAAAATTTCAATAGAATCAAAAAGAAAAGAGTACTGAACTGCTACATAATATCAGCCCTCCTATATGGCACTGAATGTTGGACAATCTCCTCACAGGTAAAGAAGAGACTTGAAGCAACAGAAATAGGGTCCTACAGGAGGATGCTGAGAATATCATTGACTGAACATGTGAACAATGACAAAGTTTTAGAAAAAATGAAAACAAAAGCAACACTTATAGTTAAATTCAGAAAGAGGGCACTTCTAGGGCACATAATGAGAAAAGAGGGCTTGGAAAATTTGATACTCATGGGACAGATTGAAGGTAAGAGGGAGAGAGGAAAACCAGCACAACATTGAGCATGAGTAAATGGATGGCAAACAAAAGAGATAAGAAAAAGACAAAATTTAAGAGAGACAAAGGACAGGAAATTGTGGAGAGCCAAGATCACCTACATTCTGAAGGAACATGGCACATCGAAGAAAAAGAGTCTGATTGTTTAGACAATGCTGTTGGAAGAGGTATGCACTTTCCGAGTGCTTTTTACTTACAAGAAATTACATCTGGACGTACTTTTACATGAAAGAATCCATAAATAAAATCATCCTGACAATGTGTCACCATAAGAAACAGAACATTATCTGATGATTGCCATGTGAAACAAACGGATGATCAGAACAAGATGGTATCTCCAAATGATACCATGACTGTTCTCATCTCTGCAGTATAACTATTAAAGATTCTATTTTGAATTCTGGCCTTGTTGATGTTTTTTAATGATAAAATAAGTAGAAATATGAATAAAGTTCTTTTCTTAGCTAATTTAAATTTTGTGGCACCCCAGGCAAGCTGAATTTTGGCAACCTTACAAGTACGATTTTTTAAAATTTTCCCAAGGGGAAAAACTGAAAATATAGAATAACAAGTTTCTTACAATATACAACTTAATACAAGCTAAAGAAAACATTCATTATTTTACCTAAAACATTTTTTAGCCTTTAGATCTGCATATCTTTTCATGGCACTTTCTACACCTATCTTCTTTACAAGATGATTTTCTATTGACAAAATAGCCAAAGAATTTAATCTGTCCTGAATCATGGATGACTGCAATTATGTTTTTATAAGCTTTAGTGTTGGAAGATTCCAAATGCATGACATGGAGGCATGATGGTGACCTTGGCCTTGATGGTGCACTGGGCAACTGTGCATGTTGCCAGTACCTTAAGCCATCTCTGATTACATTACTATCTTGCCTCCTTAAGGTAAGGCTTCAAGAACACCAGAAGCTGTAACACAAGGGGAAGTGAAAAAATCAGGCATGGCTGACCACATATGGAGAGAGAAGGGAGATCACTGCCCTCTGTGGGATCAGGTTGAGATTATAGACAAAGAACACCATTGGAAAATTCGAGAAAATGAATCAGCACATATGCTAAACCACAAAAATCTCTTGAGCCAACCAAGCATAGAAATGAATACAATATGGGAACCAGTAATAAGGAGTGCCAGAGAAAAGCGATAATAACAACAAAAAATTGCAATATGAGCTCTGGTAAAAACATATATTGATAACAGCAAAAATTGCAATATCAGCACTGGTAAAAAACGGTTGCTGAAGACATTAGGTTCATAATATCCAGAAATTCATACACAGATGTTTTCAAGGACAGTGGATAAATGCGTTAGTTAAATCCAGTGACAAGACACAAAGAGTGTGAGTTCAATACCCGGTTAAGGCAGTGGAGAACTTTCAGAGGGAAATTAACAGGAGATAACTGATAATTGACATCCATTAAACATGGCACATGGAACTAGAAGTCTACCCCAGTGTGTGAAATAAAGGGTTCAGTTCGACATTCCAACCACCTGAAGAAGGCCGGCGCATACAATGGCTGAAACATTGTAATAAATATGGTGACAAAGATTAGGACAATAGTCTGAATAATGTAAATAATGTAAATAAAAGACTTGATTAACAAGAAAAGTGAATTCAACTTTGTAGATCATTCCAGGGGTCAAATGTTGATTTGTTACTTTGGTGGCATAGTAATTGGGAATTCAATTCTTGGATTTGGTACTACAGACTGAGATCCCATAACATTTATGTAAATGGTTGGCATAACAGGAATTAGAAGAGATAACAAAAAGTTTACTATGCACTATAAAGGACAGGAAATTGTGGAGAGCCATCATTGCCCACACATAAAAGAAGACAATGTAAAAAGAACAATCTATTCCATAGACTTTGAAATGAGTTCACTTTGAAATTCCTTGAAGATTACCCAATCTTCAAGGAATTTCAAAGTGAACACTTTATTTATTCAACAGAATCCTGATGAAGACTAGAGGGCACAACATCCAAAATGTAGTGATAACAACAATTAAGACAATGACATTAGTCACAAGTAATATAAATAAGGATAGCCCATCATCCCAGAAATGCATTCATAGTGTAATAAAAATATGAACTTGGAAATTTGTATAACAACTTTTTAAGAAAAATGGTTAAGAGTAAAATAAGGTAAAAGAAAAAACAATTTGATTTGAAGTGAAAAAATAATAAATTTCCCTCTGAATAGAAAAAGCACAAAAAAGCACTTTAGTGGAGATTTTGAGCTCTCCACACAGCAATTGACCAATGGCAGAAATACATCACAAACAATTAGCAGCTAATCAGAGAGTTCTAAAAACATTCACGCCTTGATTTCAAGAAGAAAGAGAAAATTAGCTTTGCCTGAACTGGTTTGATTTTGGTTGGCACACGTACAGAACACATCACATGTTCATTCAGACAGAATAATTTGGTTCTATTTAGTTTCCAAAAGCCCTATGCCTGGGAGCCAGGGGTTAATCTGAAAACAAATAAGAAGCTAAAAAAATGGCAGCCTGAAAAAGGCAGTAGCAAAATATTCACCTACATTAAAAGAAATGATTTGTACTATGGTAACTTACAAATAAAACCACCAGCTACTGATGCAGATTAACTGTCTTCCTTCTCTTCTTTCTGAACATGTACATGATCAAACCTCTTTTCTCATCAGTAAATACTCTCTCTTTTACACGTATGCATACTCACAGGACCTTGTGAGGGTTACCTACCTTGTCTGCTAAGATGTCTGCTAAATGGTATTGTTTAGGAAGATAAAAAGAGTGGAGCAATGAACACTCTTCCTCTTCTTTTGCTCTGAAATGTAGCAGAAAAAACAACATGACCTCTCTGCTGGGAGATATTTCTTTCCTTTACAGGCCATCTTCTTGGTTTCAGCCAGCTACACCTTCTCTTTAACACCAATGTCTATAAATGTTTTTTCTTACTTTTTCAGCTATCTGTCTACACCCATGTGTATTTGATCTCCTCTTGAATTATATTTCTTTAATTTCTTTATATAAATGTGTATGAGGATCCATCATGTGTTGAAATTCATTTCAATTTTTTTACTTTGAAAGTGTTCAACCTAATCTATAACCATTTCCTTCCACTAAAAACTGGTCACCAACAGCAAGCTAGTGCAATACAAATTGTAGTACTATTCACTAAAAAACATTTTCACTGACTTAAAACCAAACTTAAAACTGCAAACAACATTGCTCAGGGACCTTTTTATACATTTTTGTAAATACCCATTTGCATATTGTTTTTTACTTGTTGATAGATAAAAATTTACTTTATATATTAATATGTACCTTGTATACTGGCATCAAAGAGGAAGTTGTTTTTTAAATACATCTCAAAAATTTGCCAGGCAAAGATTAGGTCCCAGAGTAAGGTGATCTATGTTGGTAAACTGAATCCTGTATGTTATGCAAATTTTAGAGACTTATTTCAGGAAAATACTTTATCTTTGATGCTGGTAAATACATTAATTATTAATATGTAATATTATTATCATACCAACTAATGAAAAACACAAGATTTAATCTCAAGAGATGTTTATAAGTCATTTCTGAAATTAATTAATTAAAAATTGCCCAGTGGATAAGTGTTGGTTGATTGATCCAAAAATGACTTGACACAAAGAGTTGAAAGTTCACAGCAGAGGTAACAAAAAAACTTGAAGAGTTGAGTTATCAAGGGGAATTAACTGAAACAGATATTCAAAGCTCTACTCTCATGGACTAAACAAATGGTTCAGTCTGAAATTGCAACAAATATTACCTGAAGAAGGCCAGAGTGTACAATGGTCGAAATGTCATGAGTATGGCAATAAAAATGAGGACAACAGTTCAAACAATGTAAATAGTGTAAATATTTAATCTCTCATATGTAAAATTACTTTGGGCTATTCTCTGATTTCCATGTGCATGTAAAAGACCCTCTCCTCTCGTGGGTGAGTTTTTATATATCTGCCTCTCATTTGATTTTTGGGTGTTCAGAAGAAAATTGTGTCTTACCTCATTGATGAAAATGATTCTGTGTTGCATGATTATTTTGTGGAAAAAAAAGGAAAAATGCCTCACTGAACGAGGCTGGTATTGTAGATCAATCAACATGCAAATCTGATCAAACCTCCTCCAAGCATATACTCTCTCTTTCACACACATATATACTCACAAAACACTTTTAATTGACCTAAAGACAAAACTAAAACTATAAACACTAAAAAACATTGCTCAAGGACCTTTTTATACATTTTTGTAAATACCCATTTGCATATTGTTTTTTGCTTGTTGATAGATAAAAATTTATTCTATATAAAATTGTAATGTTATTGTCAAATCCACTAATGAAAATACAAGATTTCATATCTCACACATAAAATTACATTTTATTTACTCCAAACTTTGTCAATCGCCATTAGCAAGCCAGTGTAGCTTTAGGACTGCCTCTGAATATGGACCCCACATTCTCATGTGATTGTAAGAGACCCTCTCCCCTTTGGAATGGTTCTTTACATATCTGCCTATCATTTTATTTTCCATGCATGCACACTTTAGATACAGGTGGGTTGATCACGTGTTCACATGTCAGAAGACCAACTGATATCAGCTGAGTTGTAAATCTCCAGACCCAGCTAAGAGTTCATCTTTCAGGTCAATTCTGCACTTGGGATTGAGTGCAATGTGCATTCTAACATGATCTGAGATGAGGCCAAATGATATATAGGAATAGATAGGTTCACCTGTCGTCTGGTTTACACTTCTCCCCAGTCTTTTGAGGAGGGGTAGAGATTTATCCCTTGTTTCTTGCTTAGGATTGGGTTTCTGGTTTTCCTTCTAAAGTCTGCTTCAGCTCTATACTCCCAATGCTTGTTCTTTCCTACACTAATATATGTCCACACAAAAAAACCTCTACTTTGAGTGGCTCTTGGGACTTGTATTGAGTGAATATGAGTAAAAAAAACAACAAAAAACTGACACAACTTTTTAAAAATTTACTCTTGATATTGTTGGAAACAAATCTTAGTTTTAATTTCTTTTAGTGAGCTCAAGGTTAATAGAACATATGCTTTCATCTTAAATATTAATCTTGTGTTTCCTAGAATGTTAGATAATACTTGATGTTCAAAACAATAACAATGATGAGTAACTGGCCAACAGATCCTGTTACAGATATGGGATACTGATATTTTCAACAGGCAATTTAGATAAGATATTTATAACTGTTTAACTAACTTAGTGATTCCCAAACAGTGCAGCACGTCCCATGTGTGTCAGAAGAGGATAGCAGGTGAGACTTAGCATAGAATTAAATACAATATGGAAGCTGCTAATAGACAAAGACAAAGTAGAAGCAGCAGCTGTAATAAAAAGAGAAAAGCTTCAGTGAGTACAGTCAAGCATGACAAGCACCAGCAGCACTCATCAGCAGGTAAGTTAGGTTTAAGACTCCAAGTTCTTCATTTAGGATTGTCCCATAATAGCCAAGTGGATTAAAGTGTTGGTAGGTGAATTTGGTGACATAGTAATTGTGTGTTCAATCTCAGGCAGTGTGTACTTGGACTCAGTGGAAATAGGGCCACAATAACTGAGCAGTACTAAAAATAAGATATACCTAGACATGGTCAATGGAACGAGAACAGTCTACACCTTAGATGAAATAAAGGGTTCAAATTTGAATTCCCTGTAGGTTCCTGGATTGATATACACCCAAGGGTGCAACATATGAATCATTGTAATCACAATCACAAGATCTGTAATCCTCTAGGGTCATAGGGGCACCACCTGTACTGCAACTGTGTTTCCAGGGCAAGATAGCCTGATGAAGCCAAATCCTCTCCAGGCTGCTTTTGAAATCAGTTTTTAATTCTTCTAGACCAGTTGCCACCCAAGGCTATAGGACCTAGTTTGTTCTGTTATTTACCCATAGCTGGGGGGGGGAGATGGCTTCATACCTTTCCCAAAATTATGCAACCATCTATGAATCACGTAAGTGAATGTAATGAACTCAACTGAAATACAAATTTGGCTCTCAAATTCCTCAATCCAACCCACAGTCCGTTACTCCACCATGCCTCCATGAGGATTTAACTAGTATAACATGGGAAAAAAATTAGGGACTCAATTGGTCTGTTCTACCCAACCTGCCATATTCATCTGACCTTGCACCAACCAATTATTACCTTTTTCAATTGCTTCAAAATACTTTGATGGGGAAAATTTTCTCAAATGAAAACCAGATTCAAGAGTTTGTTGAAAACCTTTTCACATCTGAATTCCTCAATCCAAGCTGCTATCCATTACTCCAAAGATGAGGACAACGGTCCACTTGTAAATCATGTAAATAACAATTTTTACTGCAATATAATATCATCCAGTTCAAGTAGAGACTTTAAGTTTTCTTATGAAGTATACTCATCAGCAGAAAGCAAAAAATTGTAATAATACTGTCAAAAATATATTGAATCAGAATAAAATCAAACTCATTTACTGACTAAGAGATGATAGAAAAGAAGGAAATTATTACAGATTCAAATGTAATTAAATGCTTCTTTTGAGAATGATCAGCATCCTTAAACTGTGTCCTTAAATTTTATTTTCTGGAAAAATAAAAACAACTTTTCTTTGTGTCAGTTATAATGGAAAATCATTTCTAAGTGGAACACTGATTGTATAAAGTGAGGAAAAAGTCTGCTGAATCATCGTTTCTATCAAATAGCTTTTAGGGTAACAAAATTTTAAGTCTTACTTCCTTCCTTTCCAATTTCTTTTCTTTTTTAATCCTAAGGGAACTTAAAAATAAAGCAAAAATATTTCCTTGATTGATTTTTGTTGTTCCATTTCATTCTGCATTTTAATATTTTTCCATTGCCAGCCTTAACTGCCTTTTCATTCAAATAAACATTTCCCATCTGATTGATTATTAATGATTTCAAAGAATGATTAAAAAAAAAAAAACAATGAAAATGTCAGCAGGTTCTGCGTCTTCTTGCACTGAAAATGATTGCAGACAAAGATGTTGATGATGATGATGTTGATAATGATGTTATCATTATCAACAAAGACAAGAAAGATTTATAACAAGTGTCTACAAAATTAGAGAAATATCTACTATGGTATGTTTAGTGATATGCGATTATATTCATTAAACAAATGGAAGTATATGGCATCCATTGGTTTCAGGAGACCTGGGACCTGTGCCCAAAGAGTTATGCCATAGCTGTTAATGGCAGCACAGCATCTGTTATGGTTGTACAGGCCCACATGAGAGTGGCAGTCTCAACTGCAACAAATGCATGTGAAAACGCTCTTCCCTATGTTGCCTTGTTGTATTCTTTCTGTCGAGTATGCTTCTCCTCAGTAACAAGCCTTCGTTTCTCCTCTCCAACCTTCAGTGTAAATCACGTCTTGAGCATGAGCAATCATTAGCAACATCTTCCTACCTCTCAATGTCAATGTTCATCACCCTCATGTCCCTTTTACAGGTGTCCTTGAAATGAAGATGGGGTCGCCCTCGTGTCCTCTTGCCAGTGGCTAGTTCCCCATACAACAGGACATTTGAAATCCTCCCATCCAGCATACAGTGTACACGTCCAAGCCAGCAGAGCCTGTACTGATAGAGAAGGGTGTATAGACTGGGTAACTGAGCATGGGACCAATTGATACCCAGAATGCGTCTCAGACAGTGAAGGCACTAAGGTGTCTCTCCTGTCTGGAGTAGAGGCTTCATGTCTCGCTGACATAGAGCATGTTGGTTTTCTTCAAACTGATGGTCAGACTGAACTCTTGCCAGGCTTTTAAAAAATTGTCTATTAGTCACTGCAGTTGTTCCTCAGGGTGTGCTGCCAACGATACATCATCTGCGAACAGCATGTCTCTAATGAGCACCTCACAGACTTTAGATTTCACTCTCAGCTGAGACAAACTGAACAAGTGGAAGATGACTATTTAATTGGGAATGGCATCTCAAAGCGTTTGCGAATGACACTCCTATCTTTTTCTAATCAGTCTAATTCTAAATATTTTGGTCTGGGTTGAGTGTGGGCTGGGAGCTGGGATTTACATCTTTTCCTAATTAAGCTGACAGGTAGGAGGAAAAAAAGGAACATTTTGCCAACTAGAGGCAAACATCCTGGTCAATGCTATGAAAATGAGCCCTATTTGACACTCATTGCTTTCTATATTTTTCCAAAGATTAGTAGCAGCCATCATGTTGAAGCACATGAACAAACCAAAACAATTCCTTCAACTGTTTTTGTTGCAAGTGATTTTTCAGCAACAGGTTCACTTTTTGACCATGCTGCTTTTTCTGCATCCAGCCATGCTTACCAGCTAAGAAGCAGCATTTTTGAAAGTCCAAGGTACAATGATACGAATGTAACACCAATCACTGACTTACATACTTGCTACATACTCAGTTTCCATTTCAAAACAGAATCAGGGAGGAATGGATTTCACAAAAAGATTATCATTATTACATTATCAGCAACCTTCAAAACAAAGACACTGGAGCAGACTATCAAATGAAGCTAGAATCTTGACTGGAGGCTATCAGATGTCCAGAATGCTTTTTTCTTCGTTGTCATCTGGGATTACAAATGAAGCTGGGATCCTGATTGGAGATTATTAGATGTACAGAAAGTGCTTTCTCTTATGCTATCTGGGGTCACACATAAAATCAATCCTTTTTTAAAAGTTCAAGTAAGTCCTACCATAGCTGCTTAAAATAAGATGAAATGTTTTTCTGGATAAGTTTCTCACCCCCCACCCAGAGCTTATAAAGATCAAATCATTTATTAATTTTGTACTTATTGAGCCTTGAATTGTTTTTGTTTCATCTTCTTCTTTTATTA
This sequence comes from Acanthosepion lycidas, assembly GCA_963932145.1. NCBI lineage: Eukaryota > Metazoa > Mollusca > Cephalopoda > Sepiida > Sepiidae > Acanthosepion > Acanthosepion lycidas. Next base: position 44,315,755 of record OZ010599.1, on the reverse strand, counting down.
AGGCCCCTACTCTCTCATTTATTGCATATTGAAAATAATCCAACCCACAAACTATTAAAATCTCACTTAGTTGCTACTAAAAAAAATAAGTAGAAAAAAACTGGGACTGATTCAATAAAAAGAAATCCCCAAATCATAGATCGACTCTTGAAAAAGAGTAGATCTATGAAAAAGTGCACCTTGACCAAATGCTGCAACCAAAAAAAGAAAATTGCTTTTCTTGAAACACATCACACTATCCAAAATTAAATACCTTTGCTCTATGCAGAAGAAGTCATTAACAAACCTTAATAAAATAGCTCATTATTATGTTAATGTTCAGTTTTTACCAAAGCCTAAATATTTGACCCCCATTTACTCAATGTCAGGCAAACAGCTCAGAATTCCACAATGATACAAATTTCATTCTAGATCACTGGTCTAAGCACTTTGAAATCCTTTTTAACAATATTTATATAACACAAGATTTTAAAATTAAGCTGTATGAGGTGCTTACACAACAAAAATATCCTAGAAGTAATCAAACAGCCAAAATATAGGTAAAATCCTTGCAACAAACTAAATTGCCAAAGATCATCCCCACTGGAGGCTAATACAGTTTCAGAACAGACTAGGTTATGACCAATACGGTTTTTGCCTTCAGATCCAAGAAGAATATTGGATATGGGAACAACTATTCCAAACCCTTCCCAAATACAAATGGTACCAAGCTGTATACCTTCCCTCCTGACTTTTTTTTATATCCTTTAGTATTATCCTCAAAATGCTACAAAAGATATTATTATATTTTAATTAAGTAATTTATATATATATATATATATATATATATATATATACATATATATATATATAGATAGATAGATAGATAGATAGATAGATAGATAGATATTGATAATATTTGTGGTAAATATACACATACATATGCAATCATATATCTAAAATATATAAATATATATGCACATACATAAATACACATACATATATAAAAAATAATTCCAAGAGGATAGAATCCAGGTAGAACTCAAAGTTCTGGACAGAGGAAGGATATAATAAAAAGTCTTAAACACTAATATTCCATGGTCATAATTTATTCCATTGGAATCGTAAATACGATACAATTCATCAGACCTACAAATTCAAAAAGAAAACAGAAAAAACAACTCCCGGAGTTGTTTTTTCTGTTTTCTTTTTGAATTTGTAGGTCTGATGAAATGGAATAAATTATGACCATGGAATATTAGTGTTTAAGCCTTTTTATTATTTTATTATATATATATATATATATATATATATATATATATATATATATATATATATATATATATAAGTCAAGTGCCATACATGATACAGGATTAGGCAACCATGTCTCTTTCATGATGACTAGGCAGAAGATTTTCTGCAGTAGGCTGCAGTTTTTCTGTGGTAGACTGGTTGCCAACCAAGCCTGTAGAGCCCAGTCTCTCTTGATATTCAACCCATAGCTGCAGGAAGTTAGAGATTGATTCATATCTTTCCCAAGTGTTTTCACACATAAAATTCAAGATTGATTCTCCATTTTCTCATTACAAGTTGTCATCCATCACATCATACTACACATCTACACATGCAGAAATGGCAATCTGTTCTAAATAAATCATCTCTAGTCAATAGTAAAGTTTCAGTGTAATTGATCAGATATCTCCTGTTCACAGATGATACAGCTCTAGTGACTCATTCAGAAGCAGCCCTCCTGCAATAATATTCTCCTTTGCAAAGGCCACAGAGCATTTTGACATGGAGGTCAAATTTACAAAAAAATATCTTTCTTTATCAAGCTACACAAAATCAAAAGTATCACAAAGTTGAAAGTGGTTCAAAGTTTGATTTTTTTTTTACAGTGATGTTTACTCTGCATAAGACCCGGAATCCTCTTGAGGTAGAGAGTTACAGAGTAAGAAGTACAGTTTATGGGGAGATATTGGGAAAATAATAGTTGACTCTAGACTTGAATAAGTTAAGATTGTAGTGATTGAAAAAACACTCTCTTGGTCATCAGTTTCATAGATCAACAGTTTTCTCAAAGAAGTTGCTCAAGTGGAACTTTCATCTCACAAATCGAATAGAAAGGGAAAAGTAGTTTGCTACAATATACATAACATGGCAGGTCTTAGCCATGAAGGTTAGAACTGGTGGAGTTAAGAAATGTAGTTCATATGAGTATTTTATCGATAGAGTAGCGAGAGGTTTGAGACATTTCGTCTGTGAGAAAGTGGTTGTAGGTAGAAAATAATTTGTCAACCACAAGGATGCAGAAACACTGTTGGACTATCGAGACTGGAAAGGGAAGACTGGGCAGAGATCCTGCCCATACATGGCAATTGTATTCTATTTTAAGCCTGATCTGGCCCTTGTAAAGGTGGAGGATAGCATGAGAAGTCAGGTACATACTGAAGTAGTAATTGTCACCTATCTAGATAATGTCATATCCTTTCATGTCAGAATGGATATAAAAAAAAGGCAAGAAATTGTCCAGTTCTAATAAAGCCTTTGACAGAATTTTTAAAAGGTCTCTGATATAATGAGCTTTTGGTTGCAAAGGAAAGGAACACACAAGGATTACATTTTCAAAAGTGTGTATTCATAAAAATTCAGAATATAAACATAGTTGTTTGAAATTTGGCAAAAATTATTATTGTTACTAATTTGCTGTTGGTAAGGTAAGTAATTAGGTGTAAGGGTTGTTGTTGACTAATTTCTTTGGTTGGTTGGACGAGGTCACAGATGGGGTCAGAGGATGCCTGGAGCAGATTAATCATTGGTGGTGTTTGACATACACCCTTCTTCATGGTTGGAATTGACACCTATGAGGTGATGAGCTGGTGATCATGTGATGCTGAGATGTGAAAGCTGAACCTGCCAGATTGGGTGGATTGGCAGGTCGGTTGATCAAGGTCATGGTGGTAGCTTTAGGTAATCGCCAAAAATAACCACTCATCAGCAAGAACCAAACTCAGTCCATTGCTGATATTCTGTCATTATTCATGGAATCAGTGAGGCACTAGACAAAAAGTACATCTCAAGAACAATTGCATTAAAGATATTTCAAAGACATTTGACTTCGTGTGACGTTAGAGAATTACTGTACAAGATCTCTGGCTATGGCATCCCTGGAAGAGTCTTTTCAAATATAAAGTCTTTCCTAATGTGTAAGTCCCTGAAGATAGTTGTTAATGGCCAGTCCTCTAAGGTCCAAGTGATCAATACAGGCATCCCCCAAGGCTCACTTCTCAACCCACCTCTGTTTCTACTTTACATAAGTGATATGCTTAAGAGTATACTCCAGTCATTTATGAATATTTATGCTGATGATACAATGGTATATGAGTGTACCTCCAAAATTCTAGATGACCAGAGCTTGGCAATTGATCTCTTTCCTGACCTAGCTTTAACAGCTCAGTGGGGTGGGGGAGGAAACTGGCTAGTCACATTCAATGCTTCAAAGATTAAACTTATGACATTTCATCATCACAGAGCAGTCCCTGAATTTTCACCTGTCACGATGAACATGCGCGCCCTTGAGTAATACTGAGTAAAATTGCGAATTTGGAGTCAAATGTAGATCAAATATGGATCAGAATTCAACAGAAAGCTAAAATAAAGAATACGCAATGTGTATACTGTCTTTCTCATATGTGTTTTTATAGATGAGCGTTTCCTTCATTTTCTCTTTTCTTCTCTCTTTCACATCTTCCTGGAATTCTTTTTTTTTATATTTCCTTCACTTTTTCTTTTCTTCTCTCGTTCACATCTTCCTGCAATTACTTCTATTTTATATTTCCTTCACTTTTTTTTCTCTCTCTTTCACATCTTCCTGCAATTCCTTCTTTTTTATATTTCATTCATTTATTCTTTTCTTCTCTCTTTCACATCTTCCTGCAATTCCTTCTTTTTTTATATTTCCTTCACTCTTTCTTTTCTTCTCTCTTTCACATCTTCCTGCAATTCTTTCTTTTTTATATTTCATTCATTTTTTCTTTTCTTCTCTCTTTCACATCTTCCTGCAATTCCATCTTTTTTATATTTCCTTCAATTTCTCTTTTCTTCTCTCTTTCACATCATCCTGCAATTACATCTTTCATATATTTCCTTTATTTTTTATTTTTTTCTCTGTTTCACATCTTCCTGTAATTCTTTCATTTTTATATTTCCTTCACTTTTTCTTTTCTTCTGTCTTTCTCATCTTCTTGCAATTCCTTCTATTTTTTTTTGCTTCACTTTTTTGTTCTCTCTTTCACATCTTCCTGCAAATCCTTCATTTTTATATTTCCTTCACGTTTTCTTTTTTTTTTCTCTTTCACATCTTCCTGCAATTCCTTCTTTTTTGTATTTCCTTCACGTTTTTCTCTCTTTCACATCTTCCTGCAATAGCTTCATTTTTATATTTCCTTCACTTTTTCTTTTTTTTTCTCTCTTGCCTATCTTCCTGCAAATCCTCCTTTTGTATATTTCCTTCACTTTTTCTTTTCTTCTCTCTTTCACATCTTTCTGCAATTCCTTCTTTTTTATATTTCCTTCATTTTATCTTTTCTTCTCTCTTTCACATCTTCCTGCAATTTCTTTCTTTTTTATATTTCCTTCTATTTTTCTTTTCTTCTCTCTTTCACATCTTCCTGCAATTCCTTCTTTTTTATATTTCCTTCACTTTTTCTTTTCTTCACTCTTTCAAATCTTCCTGCAATTCCTCCTTTATTATATTTCCTTCACTTTTTCTTTTCTTCTCTCTTTCACATCTTCCTGCAATTTCTTTCTTTTTTATATTTCCTTCTATTTTTTTTTTCTTCTCTCTTTCACATCTTCCTGCAATTCCTTCTTTTTTATATTTCCTTCACTTTTTCTTTTCTTCACTCTTTCAAATCTTCCTGCAATTCCTCCTTTATTATATTTCCTTCACTTTTTCTTTTCTTCTCTCTTTCACATCTTCCTGCAATTTCTTTCTTTTTTATATTTCTTTCATTTTATCTTTTTTCTCTCTTTCACAAAATCCTGGAATTTCTTTCTTTTTTATATTTCCTTCTATTTTTCTTTTCTTCTCTCTTTCACATCTTCCTGCAATTCCATCTTTTTTATATTTACTTCACTTTTTCTTTTCTTCTCTCTTTCACATCTTCCTGCAATTCCTTCTTTTTTGTATTTCCTTCACGTTTTTCTCTCTTTCACATCTTCCTGCAATAGCTTCATTTTTATATTTCCTTCACTTTTTCTTTTTTTTTCTCACTTGCCCATCTTCCTGCAAATCCTCCTTTTGTATATTTCCTTCACTTTTTCTTTTCTTCTCTCTTTCACATCTTTCTGCAATTCCTCCTTTTTTATATTTCCTTCATTTTTTCTTTTCTTCTCTCTTTCACATCTTCCTGCAATTTCTCTCTTTTTTATATTTCTTTCATTTTTTCTTTTCTTCTCTCTTTCACATCTTCCTGCAATTCCTTCATTTTTATATTTCCTTCACTTTTTCTTTTTATCCCTCTTTCACATCTTCCTGCAATTCCTTCTTTTTTGTATATCCTTCACTTTTTTTCTCTCTTTCACATCTTCCTGCAATAGCTTCATTTTTATATTTCCTTCACTTTTTCTTTTTTTTTCTCTCTTGCCCATCTTCCTGCAAATCCTCCTTTTGTATATTTCCTTCACTTTTTCTTTTCTTCTCTCTTTCACATCTTCCTGCAATTCCTTCTTTTTTATATTTCTTTCACTTTTTCTTTTCTTCTCTCTTTCACATTTCCTGCAATTCCTTCATTTTTATATTTGCTTCATTTTATCTTTTCTTCTCTCTTTCACATCTTCCTCCAAGACCTCCTTTATTATATTTCCTTCACTTTTTCTTTTCTTCTCTCTTTCACATCTTCCTGCAATTTCTTTCTTTTTTATATTTCTTTCTTTTTTTCTTTTCTTCTCTCTTTCACATCTTCCTGCAATTCCTTCATTTTTATATTTCCTTTACTTTTTCATTTTTTCTCTCTTTCACATCTTCCTGCAATTAATTCTTTTTTTGTATTTCCTTCATTTTTATCCCTCTTTCACATCTTCCTGCAATTACATCTTTCATATATTTCCTTCATTTTTTCTTTTTTTCTCTGTTTCACATCTTCCTGTAATTCTTTAATTTTAATATTTCCTTCAGTTTTTCGTTTTTTTCTGTAACACAACTTCCTGCAATTCCTTTTTTTTTATATTTGCTTCATTTTATCTTTTCTTCTCTCTTTCACATCTTCCTGCAATTCCTTCATTTTTATATTTACTTCACTTTTTCTTTTCTTCTCTCTTTCACATCTTCCTGCAATTCCTTCTTTTTTATATTTCCTTCACTTTTTCTTTTCTTCTCTCTTTCACATATTCCTGCAATTTTTTCTTTTTTATATTTCTTTCATTTTATCTTTTTTCTCTCTTTCACATCTTCCTGCCATTTCTTTCTTTTTTATATTTCCTTTATTTTTTCTTTTCTTCTCTCTTTCACATCTTCATGCAAATCCTTCTTTTTTATATTTCCTTCACTTTTTCTGTTTTTCTCTCTTTCACATCTCCCTGCAATTACATCTTTCAAATATTTCCTTCATTTTTTTTCTCTGTTTCACATCTTACTGCAATTCCTTCTTTTTTATATTTCCTTCATTTTATCTTTTCTTCTCTCTTTTACATCTTCCTGCAATTCCTTCTTTTTTATATTTCTTTCACTTTTTCTTTTCTTCTCTCTTTCATATCTTCCTGCAATTCCTTCTTTTTTATATTTCCTTCACTTTTTCTTTTCTTCTGTCTTTCACATCTTCCTGCAATAGCTTCATTTTTATATTTCCTTCACTTTTTCTTTTTTTACTCTTTTGCCCATCTTCCTGCAAATCCTCCTTTTGTATATTTCCTTCACTTTTTCTTTTCTTCTCTCTTTCACATCTTCCTGCAATTCCTTCATTTTTATATTTCCTTCACTTTTTCTTTTCTTCTCTCTTTCACATATTCCTGCAATTCCTTCTTTTTTATATTTCCTTCATTTTATCTTTTCTTCTCTCTTTCACATCTTCCTGCAATTCCTTCGTTTTTATATTTCTTTCACTTTTTCTTTTCTTCTCTCTTTCACATCTTCCTGCAATTCCTCATTTTTTATATTTCCTTCACTTTTTCTTTTCTTCTCTCTTTCACATCTTTTTGCAATGTCTTTCTTTTTTATATTTCCATTATTTTTTCTTTTCTTCTCTCTTTCACATCTTCTTGCAATTCCTTCATTTTTATATTTCCTTCACTTTTTCTTTTTATCCCTCTTTCACATCTTCCTGCAATTCCTTCTTTTTTGTATATCCTTCACTTTTTTTTTCTCTCTTTCACATCTTCCTGCAATAGCTTCATTTTTATATTTCCTTCACTTTTTCTTTTTTTTTCTTTCTTGCCCATCTTCCTGCAAATCCTCCTTTTGTATATTTCCTTCGCTTTTTCTTTTCTTCTCTCTTTCACATCTTCCTGCAATTCCTTCTTTTTTATATTTCCTTCATTTTATCTTTTCTTCTCTCTTTCACATCCTCCTGCAATTCCTTCGTTTTTATATTTCTTTCACTTTTTCTTTTCTTGTCTCTTTCACATCTTCCTGCAATTCCTCATTTTTTATATTTCCTTCACTTTTTATTTTCTTCTCTCTTTCACATCTTTTTGCAATTTCTTTCTTTTTTATATTTCTTTCATTTTATCTTTTTTCTCTCTTTCACATCTTCCTGCAATTTCTTTCTTTTTTTTATTTCCTTTATTTTTTCTTTTCTTCTCTCTTTCACATCTTCATGCAAATCCTTCTTTTTTATATTTCCTTCACTTTTTCTGTTTTTCTCTCTTTGACATCTCCCTGCAATTACATCTTTCAAATATTTCCTTCATTTTTTTTCTCTGTTTCACATCTTACTGCAATTCTTTCATTTTAATATTTCCTTCTGTTTTTTGTTTTCACTGTTACACATCTTCCTGCAATTCCTTCTTTTTTATATTTCCTTCATTTTATCTTTTCTTCTCTCTTTCACATCTTCCTGCAAATCCTCCTTTTGTATATTTCCTTCACTTTTTCTTTTCTTCTCTCTTTTACATCTTCCTGCAATTCCTTCTTTTTTATATTTCCTTCTATTTTTTTTTCTTCTCTCTTTCACATCTTCCTGCAATTCCTTCTTTTTTATATTTCCTTCACTTTTTCTTTTCTTCACTCTTTCACATCTTCCTGCAATTCCTCCTTTATTATATTTCCTTCATTTTTCTTTTCTTCTCTCTTACACATCTTCCTGCAATTTCTTTCTTTTTTATATTTCCTTCTATTTTTTTTTCTTCTCTCTTTCACATCTTCCTGCAATTCCTTCTTTTTTATATTTCCTTTACTTTTTCTTTTTTTCTCTCTTTCACATCTTCCTGCAATTAATTCTTTTTTTGTATTTCCTTCATTTTTATCCCTCTTTCACATCTTCCTGCAATTACATCTTTCATATATTTCCTTCATTTTTTCGTTTTTTTCTGTTACACAACTTCCTGCAATTCCTTTTTTTTTATATTTCCTTCATTTTATCTTTTCTTCTCTCTTTCACATCTTCCTGCAATTCCTTCATTTTTGTATTTCCTTCACTTTTTTTCTCTCTTTCACATCTTCCTGCAATTCCTTCATTTTTATATTTACTTCACTTTTTCTTTTCTTCTCTCTTTCACATCTTCCTGCAATTCCTTCTTTTTTATATTTCCTTCACTTTTTCTTTTCTTCTCTCTTTCACATCTTCCTGCCATTTCTTTCTTTTTTATATTTCCTTTATATTTTCTTTTCTTCTCTCTTTCACATCTTCATGCAAATCCTTCTTTTTTATATTTCCTTCACTTTTTCTGTTTTTCTAACTTTCACATCTCCCTGCAATTACATCTTTCATATATTTCCTTCATTTTTTTTCTCTGTTTCACATCTTACTGCAATTCTTTCATTTTAATATTTCCTTCTGTTTTTTGTTTTCTCTGTTACACATCTTCCTGCAATTCCTTCTTTTTTATATTTCCTTCATTTTATCTTTTCTTCTCTCTTTTACATCTTCCTGCAATTCCTTCTTTTTTATATTTCTTTCACTTTTTCTTTTCTTCTCTCTTTCATATCTTCCTGCAATTCCTTCTTTTTTATATTTCCTTCACTTTTTCTTTTCTTCTCTCTTTCACATCTTCCTGCAATAGCTTCATTTTTATATTTCCTTCACTTTTTCTTTTTTTACTCTTTTGCCCATCTTCCTGCAAATCCTCCTTTTGTATATTTCCTTCACTTTTTCTTTTCTTCTCTCTTTCACATCTTCCTGCAATTCCTCATTTTTTATATTTCCTTCACTTTTTCTTTTCTTCTCTCTTTCACATCTTTTTGCAATGTCTTTCTTTTTTATATTTCCTTTATTTTTTCTTTTCTTCTCTCTTTCACATCTTCTTGCAATTCCTTCATTTTTATATTTCCTTCACTTTTTCTTTTTATCCCTCTTTCACATCTTCCTGCAATTCCTTCTTTTTTGTATATCCTTCACTTTTTTTTTCTCTCTTTCACATCTTCCTGCAATAGCTTCATTTTTATATTTCCTTCACTTTTTCTTTTTTTTCTTTCTTGCCCATCCTCCTGCAAATCCTCCTTTTGTATATTTCCTTCGCTTTTTCTTTTCTTCTCTCTTTCACATCTTCCTGCAATTCCTTCTTTTTTATATTTCCTTCATTTTATCTTTTCTTCTCTCTTTCACATCTTTTTGCAATTTCTTTCTTTTTTATATTTCTTTCATTTTATCTTTTTTCTCTCTTTCACATCTTCCTGCAATTTCTTTCTTTTTTATATTTCCTTTATTTTTTCTTTTCTTCTCTCTTTCACATCTTCATGCAAATCCTTCTTTTTTATATTTCCTTCACTTTTTCTGTTTTTCTCTCTTTCACATCTCCCTGCAATTACATCTTTCATATATTTCCTTCATTTTTTTTCTCTGTTACACATCTTACTGCAATTCTTTCATTTTATTATTTCCTTCTGTTTTTTGTTTTCTCTGTTACACATCTTCCTGCAATTCCTTCTTTTTTATATTTCCTTCATTTTATCTTTTCTTCTCTCTTTCATATCTTCCTGCAAATCCTCCTTTTGTATATTTCCTTCACTTTTTCTTTTCTTCTCTCTTTCACATCTTCCTGCAATTGCTTCTTTTTTATATTTCCTTCATTTTATCTTTTCTTCTCTCTTTCACATCTTCCTGCAATTCCTGCTTTTTTATATTTCTTTTAATTTTTCTTTTCTTCTCTCTTTCACATCTTCCTGCAATTCCTTCTTTTTTATATTTCCTTCACTTTTCTTTTCTTCTCTCTTTCATATCTTCCTACAATTCCTCTTTTTTATATTTCCTTCACTTTTTCTTTTCTTCTCTCTTTCACATCTGCTTGCAATTCCTTCTTTTTTATATTTCCTTCACTTTTTCTTTTCTTCACTCTTTCATATCTTCCTGCAATTCCTCCTTTATTATATTTCCTTCACTATTTCTTTTCTTCTCTCTTTCACATCTTCCTGCAATTTCTTTCTTTTTTATATTTCCTTCTATTTTTCTTTTCTTCTCTCTTTCACATCTTCCTGCAATTCCTTCTTTTTTATATTTCCTTCACTTTTTCTTTTCTTCACTCTTTCACATCTTCCTGCAATTCCTCCTTTATTATATTTCCTTCACTTTTTCTTTTCTTCTCTCTTTCACATGTTCCTACAATTTCTTTCTTTTTTATATTTCTTTCATTTTATCTTTTCTTCTCTCTTTCACATCTTCCTGCAAATCCTCCTTTTGTATATTTCCTTCACTTTTTCTTTTCTTCACTCTTTCATATCTTCCTGCAATTCCTTCTTTTTTATATTTCCTTCATTTTATCTTTTCTTCTCTCTTCCACATCTTCCTGCAATTTCTTTCTTTTTTATATTTCCTTCTATTTTTCTTTTCTTCTCTCTTTCACATCTTCCTGCAATTCCTTCTTTTTTATATTTCCTTCACTTTTTCTTTTCTTCACTCTTTCACATCTTCCTGCAATTTCTCCTTTATTATATTTCCTTCACTTTTTCGTTTCTTCTCTCTTTCACATCTTCCTGCAATTTCTTTCTTTTTTATATTTCCTTCTATTTTTTTTTCTTTTCTCTTTCACATCTTCCTGCAATTCCTTCTTTTTTATATTTCCTTCACTTTTTCTTTTCTTCACTCTTTCAAATCTTCCTGCAATTCCTCCTTTATTATATTTCCTTCACTTTTTCTTTTCTTCTCTCTTTCACATCTTCCTGCAATTTCTTTCTTTTTTATATTTCTTTCATTTTATCTTTTTTCTCTCTTTCACAAAATGCTGGAATTTGTTTCTTTTTTATATTTCCTTCTATTTTTCTTTTCTTCTCTCTTGCCCATCTTCCTGCATATCCTCCTTTTGTATATTTCCTTCACTTTTTCTTTTCTTCTCTCTTTCACATCTTCCTGCAATTCCTTCTTTTTTATATTTCTTTCACTATTTCTTTTCTTCTCTCTTTCACATCTTCCTGCAATTCCTTCATTTTTATATTTGCTTCATTTTATCTATCTCTTCTCCTCCTTTCACATCTTCCTCCAAGACCTCCTTTATTATATTTCCTTAACTTTTTCTTTTCTTCTCTCTTTCACATCTTCCTGCAATTTCTTTCTTTTTTATATTTCTTTCATTTTTTCTTTTCTTCTCTCTTTCACATCTTCCTGCAATTCCTTCATTTTTATATTTCCTTTACTTTTTCTTTTTTTCTCTCTTTCACATCTTCCTGCAATTAATTCTTTTTTTGTATTTCCTTCATTTTTATCCCTCTTTCACATCTTCCTGCAATTACATCTTTCATATATTTCCTTCATTTTTTCTTTTTTTCTCTGTTTCACATCTTCCTGTAATTCTTTAATTTTAATATTTCCTTCAGTTTTTCGTTTTTTTCTGTCACACAACTTCCTGCAATTCCTTTTTTTTTATATTTCCTTCATTTTATCTTTTCTTCTCTCTTTCACATCTTCCTGCAATTCCTTCATTTTTATATTTACTTCACTTTTTCTTTTCTTCTCTCTTTCGCATCTTCCTGCAATTCCTTCTTTTTTATATTTCCTTCATTTTTCTTTTCTTCTCTATTTCACATATTCCTGCAATTTCTTTCTTTTTTATATTTCTTTCATTTTATCTTTTCTTCTCTCTTTCACATCTTCCTGCAATTCCTTCTGTTTTATATTTCCTTCACTTTTTCTGTTTTTCTCTCTTTCACATCTCCCTGTAATTACATCTTTCATATATTTCCTTCATTTTTTTTCTCTGTTACACATCTTACTGCAATTCTTTCATTTTAATATTTCCTTCTGTTTTTTGTTTTCTCTGTTACACATCTTCCTGCAATTCCTTCTTTTTTATATTTCCTTCATTTTATCTTTTCTTCTTTCTTTCACATCTTCCTGCAATAGCTTCATTTTTATATTTCCTTCACTTTTTCTTTTTTTACTCTTTTGCCCATCTTCCTGCAAATCCTCCTTTTGTATATTTCCTTCACTTTTTCTTTTCTTCTCTCATTCACATCTTCCTGCAATTCCTCATTTTTTATATTTCCTTCACTTTTTCTTTTCTTCTCTCTTTCACATCTTTTTGCAATTTCTTTCTTTTTTATATTTCCTTTATTTTTTCTTTTCTTCTCTCTTTCACATCTTCTTGCAATTCCTTCATTTTTATATTTCCTTCACTTTTTCTTTTTATCCCTCTTTCACATCTTCCTGCAATTCCTTCTTTTTTGTATATCCTTCACTTTTTTTTTCTTTCTTGCCCATCTTCCTGCAAATCCTCCTTTTGTATATTTCCTTCGCTTTTTCTTTTCTTCTCTCTTTCACATCTTCCTGCAATTCCTTCTTTTTTATATTTCCTTCACTTTTTCTTTTCTTCTCTCTTTCACATCTTTTTGCAATTTCTTTCTTTTTTATATTTCTTTCATTTTATCTTTTTTCTCTCTTTCACATCTTCCTGCAATTTCTTTCTTTTTTATATTTCCTTTATTTTTTCTTTTCTTCTCTCTTTCACATCTTCATGCAAATCCTTCTTTTTTATATTTCCTTCACTTTTTCTGTTTTTCTCTCTTTCACATCTCCCTGCAATTACATCTTTCATATATTTCCTTCATTTTTTTTCTCTGTTACACATCTTACTGCAATTCTTTCATTTTATTATTTCCTTCTGTTTTTTGTTTTCTCTGTTACACATCTTCCTGCAATTCCTTCTTTTTTATATTTCCTTCATTTTATCTTTTCTTCTCTCTTTCATATCTTCCTGCAAATCCTCCTTTTGTATATTTCCTTCACTTTTTCTTTTCTTCTCTCTTTCACATCTTCCTGCAATTCCTTCTTTTTTATATTTCCTTCATTTTATCTTTTCTACTCTCTTTCACATCTTCCTGCAATTCCTGCTTTTTTATATTTCTTTTAATTTTTCTTTTCTTCTCTCTTTCACATCTTCCTGCAATTCCTTCTTTTTTATATTTCCTTCACTTTTCTTTTCTTCTCTCTTTCATATCTTCCTACAATTCCTCTTTTTTATATTTCCTTCACTTTTTCTTTTCTTCTCTCTTTCACATCTGCTTGCAATTCCTTCTTTTTTATATTTCCTTCACTTTTTCTTTTCTTCACTCTTTCATATCTTCCTGCAATTCCTCCTTTATTATATTTCCTTCACTTTTTCTTTTTTTCACTCTTTCACATCTTCCTGCAATTCCTCCTTTATTATATTTCCTTCACTTTTTCGTTTCTTCTCTCTTTCACATCTTCCTGCAATTTCTTTCTTTTTTATATTTCCTTCTATTTTTTTTTCTTTTCTCTTTCACATCTTCCTGCAATTCCTTCTTTTTTATATTTCCTTCACTTTTTCTTTTCTTCACTCTTTCAAATCTTCCTGCAATTCCTCCTTTATTATATTTCCTTCACTTTTTCTTTTCTTCTCTCTTTCACATCTTCCTGCAATTTCTTTCTTTTTTATATTTCTTTCATTTTATCTTTTTTCTCTCTTTCACAAAATGCTGGAATTTCTTTCTTTTTTATATTTCCTTCTATTTTTCTTTTCTTCTCTCTTGCCCATCTTCCTGCATATCCTCCTTTTGTATATTTCCTTCACTTTTTCTTTTCTTCTCTCTTTCACATCTTCCTGCAATTCCTTCTTTTTTATATTTCTTTCACTATTTCTTTTCTTCTCTCTTTCACATCTTCCTGCAATTCCTTCATTTTTATATTTGCTTCATTTTATCTATCTCTTCTCCTCCTTTCACATCTTCCTCCAAGACCTCCTTTATTATATTTCCTTCACTTTTTCTTTTCTTCTCTCTTTCACATCTTCCTGCAATTTCTTTCTTTTTTATATTTCTTTCATTTTTTCTTTTCTTCTCTCTTTCACATCTTCCTGCAATTCCTTCATTTTTATATTTCCTTTACTTTTTCTTTTTTTCTCTCTTTCACATCTTCCTGCAATTAATTCTTTTTTTGTATTTCCTTCATTTTTATCCCTCTTTCACATCTTCCTGCAATTACATCTTTCATATATTTCCTTCATTTTTTCTTTTTTTCTCTGTTTCACATCTTCCTGTAATTCTTTAATTTTAATATTTCCTTCAGTTTTTCGTTTTTTTCTGTTACACAACTTCCTGTAATTCCTTTTTTTTATATTTCCTTCATTTTATCTTTTCTTCTCTCTTTCACATCTTCCTGCAATTCCTTCATTTTTATATTTACTTCACTTTTTCTTTTCTTCTCTCTTTCACATCTTCCTGCAATTCCTTCTTTTTTATATTTCCTTCACTTTTTCTTTTCTTCTCTCTTTCACATATTCCTGCAATTTCTTTCTTTTTTATATTTCTTTCATTTTATCTTTTTTCTCTCTTTCACATCTTCCTGCAATTTCTTTCTTTTTTATATTTCCTTCTATTTTTCTTTTCTTCTCTCTTTCACATCTTCCTGCAATTCCTTCTTTTTTATATTTCCTTCATTTTATCTTTTCTTCTCTCTTCCACATCTTCCTGCAATTTCTTTCTTTTTTATATTTCCTTCTATTTTTCTTTTCTTCTCTCTTTCACATCTTCCTGCAATTCCTTCTTTTTTATATTTCCTTCACTTTTTCTTTTCTTCACTCTTTCACATCTTCCTGCAATTCCTCCTTGATTATATTTCCTTCACTTTTTCTTTTCTTCTCTCTTTCACATCTTCCTGCAATTTCTTTCTTTTTTATATTTCCTTCTATTTTTTTTTCTTCTCTCTTTCACATCTTCCTGCAATTCCTTCTTTTTTATATTTCCTTCACTTTTTCTTTTCTTCACTCTTTCAAATCTTCCTGCAATTCCTCCTTTATTATATTTCCTTCAATTTCTTTTCTTCTCTCTTTCACATCTTCCTGCAATTTCTTTCTTTTTTATATTTCTTTCATTTTATCTTTTTTCTCTCTTTCACAAAATGTTGGAATTTGTTTCTTTTTTATATTTCCTTCTATTTTTCTTTTCTTCTCTCTTGCCCATCTTCCTGCAAATCCTCCTTTTGTATATTTCCTTCACTTTTTCTTTTCTTCTCTCTTTCACATCTTCCTGCAATTCCTTCTTTTTTATATTTCTTTCACTATTTCTTTTCTTCTCTCTTTCACATCTTCCTGCAATTCCTTCATTTTTATATTTGCTTCATTTTATCTATCTCTTCTCCTCCTTTCACATCTTCCTCCAAGACCTCCTTTATTATATTTCCTTCACTTTTTCTTTTCTTCTCTCTTTCACATCTTCCTGCAATTTCTTTCTTTTTTATATTTCCTTTATTTTTTCTTTTCTTCTCTCTTTCACATCTTCCTGCAATTCCTTCTTTTTTATATTTCCTTCATTTTATCTTTTCTTCTCTCTTCCACATCTTCCTGCAATTTCTTTCTTTTTTATATTTCCTTCTATTTTTCTTTTCTTCTCTCTTTCACATCTTCCTGCAATTCCTTCTTTTTTATATTTCCTTCACTTTTTCTTTTCTTCACTCTTTCACATCTTCCTGCAATTCCTCCTTGATTATATTTCCTTCACTTTTTCTTTTCTTCTCTCTTTCACATCTTCCTGCAATTTATTTCTTTTTTATATTTCCTTCTATTTTTTTTTCTTCTCTCTTTCACATCTTCCTGCAATTCCTTCTTTTTTATATTTCCTTCACTTTTTCTTTTCTTCACTCTTTCAAATCTTCCTGCAATTCCTCCTTTATTATATTTCCTTCAATTTCTTTTCTTCTCTCTTTCACATCTTCCTGCAATTTCTTTCTTTTTTATATTTCTTTCATTTTATCTTTTTTCTCTCTTTCACAAAATGCTGGAATATGTTTCTTTTTTATATTTCCTTCTATTTTTCTTTTCTTCTCTCTTGCCCATCTTCCTGCAAATCCTCCTTTTGTATATTTCCTTCACTTTTTCTTTTCTTCTCTCTTTCACATCTTCCTGCAATTCCTTCTTTTTTATATTTCTTTCACTATTTCTTTTCTTCTCTCTTTCACATCTTCCTGCAATTCCTTCATTTTTATATTTGCTTCATTTTATATATCTCTTGTCCTCCTTTCACATCTTCCTCCAAGACCTCCTTTATTATATTTCCTTCACTTTTTCTTTTCTTCTCTCTTTCACATCTTCCTGCAATTTCTTTCTTTTTTATATTTCTTTCATTTTTTCTTTTCTTCTCTCTTTCACATCTTCCTGCAATTCCTTCATTTTTATATTTCCTTTACTTTTTCTTTTTTTCTCTCTTTCACATCTTCCTGCAATTAATTCTTTTTTTGTATTTCCTTCATTTTTATCCCTCTTTCACATCTTCCTGCAATTACATCTTTCATATATTTCCTTCATTTTTTCTTTTTTTCTCTGTTTCACATCTTCCTGTAATTCTTTAATTTTAATATTTCCTTCAGTTTTTCCTTTTTTTCTGTCACACAACTTCCTGCAATTCCTTTTTTTTTATATTTCCTTCATTTTATCTTTTCTTCTCTCTTTCACATCTTCCTGCAATTCCTTCATTTTTATATTTACTTCACTTTTTCTTTTCTTCTCTCTTTCGCATCTTCCTGCAATTCCTTCTTTTTTATATTTCCTTCACTTTTTCTTTTCTTCTCTCTTTCACATATTCCTGCAATTTCTTTCTTTTTTATATTTCTTTCATTTTATCTTTTTTCTCTCTTTCACATCTTCCTGCAATTCCTTCTTTTTTATATTTCCTTCACTTTTTCTGTTTTTCTCTCTTTCACATCTCCCTGTAATTACATCTTTCATATATTTCCTTCATTTTTTTTCTCTGTTACACATCTTACTGCAATTCTTTCATTTTAATATTTCCTTCTGTTTTTTGTTTTCTCTGTTACACATCTTCCTGCAATTCCTTCTTTTTTATATTTCCTTCATTTTATCTTTTCTTCTCTCTTTCACATCTTCCTACAATAGCTTCATTTTTATATTTCCTTCACTTTTTCTTTTTTTACTCTTTTGCCCATCTTCCTGCAAATCCTCCTTTTGTATATTTCCTTCACTTTTTCTTTTCTTCTCTCATTCACATCTTCCTGCAATTCCTCATTTTTTATATTTCCTTCACTTTTTCTTTTCTTCTCTCTTTCACATCTTTTTCCAATGTCTTTCTTTTTTATATTTCCTTTATTTTTTCTTTTCTTCTCTCTTTCACATCTTCTTGCAATTCCTTCATTTTTATATTTCCTTCACTTTTTCTTTTTATCCCTCTTTCACATCTTCCTGCAATTCCTTCTTTTTTGTATATCCTTCACTTTTTTTTTCTCTCTTTCACATCTTCCTGCAATAGCTTCATTTTTATATTTCCTTCACTTTTTCTTTTTTATCTTTCTTGCCCATCTTCCTGCAAATCCTCCTTTTGTATATTTCCTTCGCTTTTTCTTTTCTTCTCTCTTTCACATCTTCCTGCAATTCCTTCTTTTTTATATTTCCTTCACTTTTTCTTTTCTTCTCTCTTTCACATCTTTTTGCAATTTCTTTCTTTTTTATATTTCTTTCATTTTATCTTTCCTCTCTCTTTCACATCTTCCTGCAATTTCTTTCTTTTTTATATTTCCTTCATTTTATCTTTTCTTCTCTCTTTCACATCTTCCTGCAATTCCTTCTTTTTTATATTTCATTCATTTTTTCTTTTCTTCTCTCTTTCACATCTTCCTTCAATTCCTTCTTTTTTTATATTTCCTTCACTTTTTCTTTTCTTCTCTCTTTCACATCTTCCTGCAATTCCTTCTTTTTTATATTTCATTCATTTTTTCTTTTCTTCTCTCTTTCACATCATCCTGCAATTCCTCTTTTTTATATTTCCTTCACTTTTTCTTTTCTTCTCTCTTCCACATCTGCTTGCAATTCCTTCTTTTTTATATTTCCTTCACTTTTTCTTTTCTTCACTCTTTCACATCTTCCTGCAATTCCTCCTTTATTATATTTCCTTCACTTTTTCTTTTCTTCTGTCTTTCACATCTTCCTGCAATTTCTTTCTTTTTTATATTTCTTTCATTTTATCTTTTCTTCTCTCTTTCACATCTTCCTGCAAATCCTCCTTTTGTATATTTCCTTCACTTTTTCTTTTCTTCTCTCTTTCACACCTTCCTGCAATTCCTTCTTTTTTATATTTCCTTCATTTTATCTTTTCTTCTCTCTTCCACATCTTCTTGCAATTTCTTTCTTTTTTATATTTCCTTCTATTTTTCTTTTCTTCTCTCTTTCACATCTTCCTGCAATTCCTTCTTTTTTATATTTCCTTCACTTTTTCTTTTCTTCACTCTTTCACATCTTCCTGCAATTCCTCCTTTATTATATTTCCTTCATTTTTCTTTTCTTCTCTCTTACACATCTTCCTGCAATTTCTTTCTTTTTTATATTTCCTTCTATTTTTTTTTCTTCTCTCTTTCACATCTTCCTGCAATTCCTTCTTTTCTATATTTCCTTCACTTTTTCTTTTCTTCACTCTTTCAAATCTTCCTCCAAGACCTCCTTTATTATATTTCCTTCACTTTTTCTTTTCTTCTCTCTTTCACATCTTCCTGCAATTTCTTTCTTTTTTATATTTCCTTCTATTTTTTTTTCTTCTCTCTTTCACATCTTCCTGCAATTCCTTCATTTTTATATTTCCTTTACTTTTTCTTTTTTTCTCTCTTTCACATCTTCCTGCAATTAATTCTTTTTTTGTATTTCCTTCATTTTTATCCCTCTTTCACATCTTCCTGCAATTACATCTTTCATATATTTCCTTCATTTTTTCTTTTTTTCTCTGTTTCACATCTTCCTGTAATTCTTTAATTTTAATATTTCCTTCAGTTTTTCGTTTTTTTCTGTTACACAACTTCCTGCAATTCCTTTTTTTTTATATTTCCTTCATTTTATCTTTTCTTCTCTCTTTCACATCTTCCTGCAATTCCTTCATTTTTGTATTTCCTTCACTTTTTTTCTCTCTTTCACATCTTCCTGCAATTCCTTCATTTTTATATTTACTTCACTTTTTCTTTTCTTCTCTCTTTCACATCTTCCTGCAATTCCTTCTTTTTTATATTTCCTTCACTTTTTCTGTTTTTCTCTCTTTCACATCTCCCTGCAATTACAACTTTCATATATTTCCTTCATTTTTTTTCTCTGTTTCACATCTTACTGCAATTCTTTCATTTTAATATTTCCTTCTGTTTTTTGTTTTCTCTGTTACACATCTTCCTGCAATTCCTTCTTTTTTATATTTCCTTCATTTTATCTTTTCTTCTCTCTTTCACATCTTCCTGCAATTCCTTCTTTTTTATATTTCCTTCATTTTATCTTTTCTTCACTCTTTCACATCTTCCTGCAATTCCTTCTTTTTTATATTTCCTTCATTTTATCTTTTCTTCTCTCTTTTACGTCTTCCTGCAATTCCTTCTTTTTTATATTTCTTTCACTTTTTCTTTTCTTCTCTCTTTCATATCTTCCTGCAATTCCTTCTTTTTTATATTTCCTTCACTTTTTCTTTTCTTCTCTCTTTCACATCTTCCTGCAATAGCTTCATTTTTATATTTCCTTCACTTTTTCTTTTTTTACTCTTTTGCCCATCTTCCTGCAAATCCTCCTTTTGTATATTTCCTTCACTTTTTCTTTTCTTCTCTCTTTCACATCTTCCTGCAATTCCTCATTTTTTATATTTCCTTCACTTTTTCTTTTCTTCTCTCTTTCACATCTTTTTGCAATGTCTTTCTTTTTTATATTTCCTTTATTTTTTCTTTTCTTCTCTCTTTCACATCTTCTTGCAATTCCTTCATTTTTATATTTCCTTCACTTTTTCTTTTTATCCCTCTTTCACATCTTCCTGCAATTCCTTCTTTTTTGTATATCCTTCACTTTTTTTTCTCTCTTTCACATCTTCCTGCAATAGCTTCATTTTTATATTTCCTTCACTTTTTCTTTTTTTTCTTTCTTGCCCATCCTCCTGCAAATCCTCCTTTTGTATATTTCCTTCGCTTTTTCTTTTCTTCTCTCGTTCACATCTTCCTGCAATTCCTTCTTTTTTATATTTCCTTCATTTTATCTTTTCTTCTCTCTTTCACATCTTCCTGCAATTCCTTCGTTTTTATATTTCTTTCACTTTTTCTTTTCTTGTCTCTTTCACATCTTCCTGCAATTCCTCATTTTTTATATTTCCTTCACTTTTTATTTTCTTCTCTCTTTCACATCTTTTTGCAATTTCTTTCTTTTTTATATTTCTTTCATTTTATCTTTTTTCTCTCTTTCACATCTTCCTGCAATTTCTTTCTTTTTTATATTTCCTTTATTTTTTATTTTCTTCTCTCTTTCACATCTTCATGCAAATCCTTCTTTTTTATATTTCCTTCACCTTTTCTGTTTTTCTCTCTTTCACATCTCCCTGAAATTACATCTTTCATATATTTCCTTCATTTTTTTCTCTGTTTCACATCTTACTGCAATTCTTTCATTTTATTATTTCCTTCTGTTTTTTGTTTTCTCTGTTACACATCTTCCTGCAATTCCTTCTTTTTTATATTTCCTTCACTTTTCTTTTCTTCTCTCTTTCATATCTTCCTACAATTCCTCTTTTTTATATTTCCTTCACTTTTTCTTTTCTTCTCTCTTTCACATCTGCTTGCAATTCCTTCTTTTTTATATTTCCTTCACTTTTTCTTTTCTTCACTCTTTCATATCTTCCTGCAATTCCTCCTTTATTATATTTCCTTCACTTTTTCTTTTCTTCTCTCTTTCACATCTTCCTGCAATTTCTTTCTTTTTTATATTTCCTTCTATTTTTCTTTTCTTCTCTCTTTCACTTCTTCCTGCAATTCCTCCTTTATTATATTTCCTTCACTTTTTCTTTTCTTCTCTCTTTCACATGTTCCTACAATTTCTTTCTTTTTTATATTTCTTTCATTTTATCTTTTCTTCTCTCTTTCACATCTTCCTGCAAATCCTCCTTTTGTATATTTCCTTCACTTTTTCTTTTCTTCTCTCTTTCACATCTTCCTGCAATTCCTTCTTTTTTATATTTCCTTCATTTTATCTTTTCTTCTCTCTTCCACATCTTCCTGCAATTTCTTTCTTTTTTATATTTCCTTCTATTTTTCTTTTCTTCTCTCTTTCACATCTTCCTGCAATTCCTTCTTTTTTATATTTCCTTCACTTTTTCTTTTCTTCACTCTTTCACATCTTCCTGCAATTCCTCCTTTATTATATTTCCTTCACTTTTTCTTTTCTTCTCTCTTTCACATCTTCCTGCAATTCCTTCATTTTTATATTTGCTTCATTTTATCTATCTCTTCTCCTCCTTTCACATCTTCCTCCAAGACCTCCTTTATTATATTTCCTTCACTTTTTCTTTTCTTCTCTCTTTCACATCTTCCTGCAATTTCTTTCTTTTTTATATTTCTTTCATTTTTACTTTTCTTCTCTCTTTCACATCTTCCTGCAATTCCTTCATTTTTATATTTCCTTTACTTTTTCTTTTTTTCTCTCTTTCACATCTTCCTGCAATTAATTCTTTTTTTGTATTTCCTTCATTTTTATCCCTCTTTCACATCTTCCTGCAATTACATCTTTCATATATTTCCTTCATTTTTTCTTTTTTTCTCTGTTTCACATCTTCCTGTAATTCTTTAATTTTAATATTTCCTTCATTTTTTCGTTTTTTTCTGTTACACAACTTCCTGTAATTCCTTTTTTTTATATTTCCTTCATTTTATCTTTTCTTCTCTCTTTCACATATTCCTGCAATTTCTTTCTTTTTTATATTTCTTTCATTTTATCTTTTTTCTCTCTTTCACATCTTCCTGCAATTCCTTCATTTTTATATTTACTTCACTTTTTCTTTTCTTCTCTCTTTCACATCTTCCTGCAATTCCTTCTTTTGTATATTTCCTTCACTTTTTCTTTTCTTCTCTCTTTCACATCTTCCTGCAATTTTTCTTTTTTATATTTCCTTTATTTTTTCTTTTCTTCTCTCTTTCACATCTTCATGCAAATCCTTCTTTTTTATATTTCCTTCACTTTTTCTTTTCTTCTCTCTTTCACATCTGCTTGCAATTCCTTCTTTTTTATATTTCCTTCACTTTTTCTTTTCTTCACTCTTTCATATCTTCCTGCAATTCCTCCTTTATTATATTTCCTTCACTTTTTCTTTTCTTCTCTCTTTCACATCTTCCTGCAATTTCTTTCTTTTTTATATTTCCTTCTATTTTTCTTTTCTTCTCTCTTTCACATCTTCCTGCAATTCCTTCTTTTTTATATTTCCTTCACTTTTTCTTTTCTTCACTCTTTCACATCTTCCTGCAATTCCTCCTTTATTATATTTCCTTCACTTTTTCTTTCTTCTCTCTTTCACATCTTCCTGCAATTTCTTTCTTTTTTATATTTCTTTCATTTTATCTTTTCTTCTCTCTTTCACATCTTCCTGCAAATCCTCCTTTTGTATATTTCCTTCACTTTTTCTTTTCTTCTCTCTTTCACATCTTCCTGCAATTCCTTCTTTTTTATATTTCCTTCATTTTATCTTTTCTTCTCTCTTCCACATCTTCCTGCAATTTCTTTCTTTTTTATATTTCCTTCTATTTTTCTTTTCTTCTCTCTTTCAAATCTTCCTGCAATTCCTTCTTTTTTATATTTCATTCATTTTTTCTTTTCTTCTCTCTTTCACATCATCCTGCAATTACATCTTTCATATATTTCCTTTATTTTTTATTTTTTTCTCTGTTTCACATCTTCCTGTAATTCCTTCTTTTTTATATTTCCTTCACTTTTTCTTTTCTTCTCTCTTTCTCATCTTCTTGCAATTCCTTTTTTTTTTTTTGCTTCACTTTTTTATTCTCTCTTTCACATCTTCCTGCAATTCCTTCATTTTTATATTTCCTTCACGTTTTCTTTTTTTTTCTCTTTCACATCTTCCTGCAATTCCTTCTTTTTTGTATTTCCTTCACTTTTTTCTCTCTTTCACATCTTCCTGCAATAGCTTCATTTTTATATTTCCTTCACTTTTTCTTTTTTTTTCTCTTTTGCCCATCTTCCTGCAAATCCTCCTTTTGTATATTTCCTTCACTTTTTCTTTTCTTCTCTCCTTCACATCTTCCTGCAATTCCTTCTTTTTTATATTTCCTTCATTTTATCTTTTCTTCTCTCTTTCACATCTTCCTGCAATTCCTTCTTTTTTATATTTCATTCATTTTTTCTTTTCTTCTCTCTTTCACATCTTCCTGCAATTCCTTCTTTTTTTATATTTCATTCACTTTGTCTTTTCTTCTCTCTTTCACATCTTCTTGCAATTCCTTCTTTTTTATATTTCATTCATTTTTCTTTTCTTCTCTCTTTCACATCATCCTGCAATTACATCTTTCATATATTTCCTTTATTTTTTCTTTCCTTCTCTCTTTCACATCTTCCTGCAATTCCTTCTTTTTTATATTTCCTTCACTTTTTCTTTTCTTCTCTCTTTCTCATCTTCTTGCAATTCCTTCTATTTTTTTTGCTTCACTTTTTTATTCTCTCTTTCACATCTTCCTGCAAATCCTCCTTTTGTATATTTCCTTCACTTTTTCTTTTCTTCTCTCTTTCACATCTTCCTGCAATTCCTTCTTTTTTATATTTCCTTCATTTTATCTTTTCTTATCTCTTTCACATCTTCCTGCAATTCCTTCTTTTTTATATTTCTTTCAATTTTTTTTTTCTTCTCTCTTTCACATCTTCCTGCAATTCCTTCTTTTTTATATTTCCTTCCCTTTTTCTTTTCTTCTCTCTTTCATATCTTCCCACAATTCCTCTTTTTTATATTTCCTTCACTTTTTCTTTTCTTCACTCTTTCACATCTTCCTGCAATTCTTCCTTTATTATATTTCCTTCACTTTTTTTTTCTTCTCTCTTTCACATCTTCCTGCAATTCCTTCTTTTTTATATTTCCTTCACTTTTTCTTTTCTTCACTCTTTCACATCTTCCTGCAATTCCACCTTTATTATATTTCCTTCACTTTTTCTTTTCTTCTCTCTTTCACATCTTCCTGCAATTTCTTTCTTTTTTATATTTCTTTCATTTTATCTTTTTTCTCTCTTTCACAAAATCCTGGAATTTCTTTCTTTTTTATATTTCCTTCTATTTTTCTTTTCTTCTCTCTTTCACATCTTCCTGCAAATCCTCCTTTTTTATATTTCCTTCACTTTTTCTTTTCTTCTCTCTTTCACATCTTTCTGCAATTCATCCTTTTTTATATTTCCTTCATTTTTTCTTTTCTTCTCTCTTTCACATCTTCCTGCAATTCCTTCATTTTTATATTTCCTTCACTTTTTCTTTTTATCCCTCTTTCACATCTTCCTGCAATTCCTTCTTTTTTGTATATCCTTTACTTTTTTTCTCTCTTTCACATCTTCCTGCAATAGCTTCATTTTTATATTTCCTTCACTTTTTCTTTTTTTTTCTCTCTTGCCCATCTTCCTGCAAATCCTCCTTTTGTATATTTCCTTCACTTTTTCTTTTCTTCTCTCTTTCACATCTTCCTGCAATTGCTTCTTTTTTATATTTCCTTCATTTTATCTTTCTTCTCTATTTCACATCTTCCTGCAATTCCTCATTTTTTATATTTCCTTCACTTTTTCTTTTCTTCTCTCTTTCACATCTTTTTGCAATTCCTCCTTTTTTATATTTCCTTCATTTTTTCTTTTCTTCTCTCTTTCACATCTTCCTGCAATTCCTTCATTTTTATATTTCCTTCACTTTTTCTTTTTATCCCTCTTTCACATCTTCCTGCAATTCCTTCTTTTTTGTATATCCTTCACTTTTTTTCTCTCTTTCACATCTTCCTGCAATTCCTTCTTTTTTGTATATCCTTCACTTTTTTTCTCTCTTTCACATCTTCCTGCAATAGCTTCATTTTTATATTTCCTTCACTTTTTCTTTTTTTTTCTCTCTTGCCCATCTTCCTGCAAATCCTCCTTTTGTATATTTCCTTCACTTTTTCTTTTCTTCTCTCTTTCACATCTTCCTGCAATTCCTTCTTTTTTATATTTCCTTCATTTTATCTTTCTTCTCTATTTCACATCTTCCTGCAATTCCTCATTTTTTATATTTCCTTCACTTTTTCTTTTCTTCTCTCTTTCACATCTTTTTGCAATTTCTTTCTTTTTTATATTTCTTTCATTTTATCTTTTTTCTCTCTTTCACATCTTCCTGCAATTCCTTCTTTTTTATATTTCCTTTATTTTTTCTTTTCTGCTCTCTTTCACATAATCCTGCAAATCCTTCTTTTTTAAATTTCCTTCACTTTTTCTGTTTTTCTCTCTTTCACATCTTCCTGCAATTACATCTTTCATATATTTTCTTCACTTTTTCTTTTTTTCTCTCTTTCACATCTTCCTGCAATTCCTCTTTTTTTAAATTTCATTCACTTTTTCTCTCTTTCACATCTTCCTGCAATTCCTTCATTTTTATATTTCCTTCACTTTTTTTCTCTCTTTCACATCTTCCTGCAATTCCTTCTTTTTTATATTTTCTTTCATTTTATCTTTTTCTCTCTCTTTCACATCTTCCTGCAATTCCTTCTTTTTATATTTCCTTCACTTTTTCTTTTCTTCTTTCTTTCACATCTTCCTGCAATTCCTTCTTTTTTATATTGCCTTCATTTTATCTTTTCTTCCCTCTTTCACATCTTCCTGCAATTCCTTCTTTTTTATATTTCCTTCACTTTTTCTTTCTTCATCTATTTTTATTCTTCCAGATATTCCTTTTTCGTTTTTTATTTCTTTAGCTTTTTTTTTTCCTATTCCTTACCTTTTACCAATCATGCCTTCAATTCCTCCTCCTTGACCTTCATTTTCCTGTTTTTATCTTTACTTATACTCATCACTTTTAACCACTCAGTAGCATTTCCATTTCCCAAAATGGAAGCCATATTTATAGCATCTTTGCAGCAAAAATGCAAAAAAAGCTGATGAAATTTAAAAAAGAAAAGAAAAGTAACAGAACTATATGTGATTGATGATCTTTATCAAGGAAATTTTGGCAAATCACAAAAAAGATTATACTTTGCTCACTTCTACCCACAAAAATATAATGACATGATATTGAAGTTCATTGTCAAATGATGCTCTACCAACAATAAAGGAAAAATCCCCAAAACTAAAACTGGTTACTCCAGCCTATATCTGTCATTTCATTACAAATCAGTTTCCTATAATGATAAACTGACAAGAAAAAGAATATCGTTTAAAAAAAAAAGTGGTGTTCCCATGAATGGTGTTGGTAGCATTTCTCATCAACTGCGACTTAAAAATAGAAACTGATACATCTTTGATCTTGGAACTTACCAAAATCTTCTGCTGCTTGGCTCAATGATTGTAACATGCTTGTTGGAAAGAACACAAAAAGACATTATAGAAATTCATGCTTCCTACCTTAAATTTTTTCCTATTCAATAAACTTGCATAAACTGTAGTTCTGTATATATACAGTATTGTGTTACTCTCAAAGAAGGTGGTCATGGTTACTAGAGGCTGAAGATAATGATATAACTATCAAAGGAATTGGTATTTGCTGGCTTCCATCTTTGATTTCTGACAAATTAGATTAATATTTTATTTGTCAAGATGCAAGAGAATGGAGAAAAAATGTCAGCAAAATACAAAGTTAAAATAATGGGCTGCTGAAAATAAAACCAACAACAAAGGTTCAGTCATTAAAATAATAGGTTGGCCTCGAAGAAATGTGTTGCATTTTTTTTAATCAGTTGAGTTCAATAAATTTCTAAAGCAAATAATTTTCAATAGTTTTCTCTTGTAATTCACCATCAATGCGTTTGTATTCGCAGTCTATTTTGATCATCTGTCTTTTGCAAAGCAGTTTTATTGTGTGACATTGCTATGAATTTTTATTGAAGAATATCTGCAATATATTTTTATAGTAAAATCAATCATCATTCAATGTTAAGAATTCATTTCTCTATTTATTTGCTGCACATTTCTAAAGAAAATAATGCTATAGATTACTATTTTTTTTATTGTTAATTAATAATTGAATCTGTCCTGATCTGAACGTTTATCTGAATTTGTGAGATAAAATATTTTCATTATTATTATTTTTATTTGTATTGTTATTATTAGTATTTTACACCATTCCCAGAAGCATGCAATTTCCAGAAAAGAAAAGATACAGTATTTGACAATTTTTAACAATATTTCAATTGTATGACCGTCTTCTTCGGGTTATACATTAAACAAAAATTTCTCATTACTAATATTTTTTTAGTGGGGTTTTATTTTTGTTTTCAGCAGGGTTTGATTTACCTATTTAAATCAAATCTGCTCTCTCAACACAACCTCGAGGACCAACCAGGAACATTCTAAGAGGAATTGATATCTGCTGACATCAATATGTAATGGGTTCATCCTAAGAGATACTGGAAAACATCAATGATGCCGTCTGAGTATTTGAAGAGTGAATATTACGAATATATATATATAAATACATATTTTCTAAATCAATTCATTTTTATAATTAATACTTTTTTTGTAATCAATTCATAATTTATCAATCTAATTTTTTCTCTTAAATAAATGGACTAGTTCATTATCCTAAATGTTATAAATATTGACATATTAAGATTAGTTTTTAATTTTTGCCTGATGTTTGATGTGAATGAAACTCAGAGTTGCATTGAACGGTGAGCAACAAATGTATATTTATCCCTAGTAAATACATATCATTCTATAAATCAAATTCACTGCCAATTAGGAATGTTTCATTTGAGAAGGGTTTGATCTGTAGTGACCTCAATATGTAATGGGGTCACCCTCAGAGATATCAGCTTTGTACTTGGTGTCACATCAGAACGTCAAAAGAACTAGGTGGCTCAGATGGTTTACCTAGAACCAATATATAAGTGTAACTGGGAAAAGTTTATTTTGTCTCTTTGTTATACATAATCTGTTTGTTAGTTTGGAATCGTTTAAAAAATGATTGTTTCTATATAAAGTATAAATTCAATACCATTTCATGTTGCAAGATTTCTGGATGCTTCGCATGTACAAAAGATTTATATTGCACCAAAATTTTGTGACTTTCCAATTTTTAGTCCTCATTTGAATGTTGCTGCTTTCTTCTTCAACTCTTAAACTCCATCTTAAAGTTAGTCTTGTAGAATTTGGTGCAGATAGACAAGATCCTTTTAATTGTATCATCCACATCAATGGTTAAAAATGGATTTGAGTGAGTGAAGACTATGGATCTTGATGAAGATCACAGTTCTTTGAACCTTGTTGACTAGCGCTACAGAATCACAAACAAAGCACTGTACGAAATTACAGAAACAAAATAACTTGAGCAGCAACTAAAACGAATAACACATGTAAGTCAGAGACACGATAAAGATCTTGACCTTCCACATGACATCCCAATAAAAGGTTAAGAAGGAAACCCTCATTAGTACTGGAAAGGGTGATAAATGATACTGGACTTGAGAAACCTATTTTCCTGGAAAATCCTTTTTTAGAGAAAGAATTTCTTTTAGAGAAAGATTTTATACATTTCAACCAAAAGTAGTACAAGCTGCTGAGGCAATGAATGCCAAATTTTTCTTTATTAAGAAACAGTTAATAAAGCATTACTGTTACCATTGCATTTCAGGGGACAATCAACTCCTTACCAATGATCCCCCACCAAAACATAACCTTTCCATCTACTTGTTAACATCACAAGCAAACCAACTTAGGTTCCTCTTTCAAGTAATGCCGATTTGAAGAACTGTTGGAACCATCCAGTGCTGCCTTATACTTGTCTATGAATATCACTTTTTGGAAATGCTGTTTTATATATTGCTTGGCCCAGTTCAGATGCTTAATGAGATAATTTGACTTGAAAGGAAAAACAAAGAATTTGTTTCATATGCATTCCTAAAAGCTTCTATATATGACTTTGTAATATTATGGACACATTTGGAACTCCAATGGCTTGGAATTACTTTTTACGACTCTTAAGTGTATGCTTAATGAGGCGAATTAACAGGAGATAACTGATAACTGACATCCATTAGACATGGCACGGGGAACTAGAACAGTCTACCCCAGTGAGTGAAATGAAGGCTTCAATTTGACATTTCAACCACCTGAAGAAGGCCGGAATGTACAACACCTGAAATGTTGTTGTGATAAATATGGCAACAAAAATGAGGACAATACTCCGAATAATGTCATTAGTCGTTATTCTCTAGCACTAAATCATCAAAAATTATATACAGTGTAACCCGGATATAAGATACCCTGATATAAGAGAAACCCGGATATAAGAGATTTTCTCTGGTCCCAAATTAGAGCCTGTGTTAATGTAAACAAAATCGACCAAACCCGGATATAAGAGAGACCCGGATATAAGAGACTTCTTCTCTGGTCCCGACAACTCTCTTATATCCGGGTTACACTGTATATATATATATATATATATATATATATATATATATATATATATACAAATGCAATGAGAACAAATCAAATTCAAATGTTCATAACATTAATTCAAAAAAGAAAAGAAAAAAGAAAGAAGGACAAACACAAGTCTCTCTTCTGTTTTCTTTTTGAGGAGATTATATATTATGTCTTTATTTATTAGGTTGGTGCAAAAATAATGACGTAATAAAGTCGTTTTTTGACGTATTTTTTAACGTCAAAAAACGACATTATTACGTCATTATTTTTGCACCAACCTAATATTACATTTTTTTCGCGCAACTGAGATGTTTTATAAGTAATATTAAAAATTGTTATAACTATCATTTACCACCACTTGTTGAGATGCTATGATGTGCATCAAAACGTTAATGTATTGATGTAGCAGTACTATATATGTTCAAATGTCCTATAATAAAGAATATATATATATATATATATATATATATATATATATAATCATTATGGTAATAATGACAACTTTAAAATACTGTATGGTACATTAAGTTTGAAAGACTTTCTTTCAAAACGAAACAAATTGATTTGAATGCAACTGAAGAACTTATCTTCAAGAAATAAATTAAGAATCAAATCTTTTATTCATATTGTGGATGCATTTTGCATGAACTTGAATAAAAAAGCAACATTATATAATTCTGTTGCAGAGAAATTTCCATTTCTAGCAGATTTCCATTCTTCAGAAAGACAACTATGTGAGATGCAGTAATAGCAATTATTCAAGAATTTCCTGACGGTGTCAACAGGAACCTGTTAGGTGAATTGAAACATTTTCATGTTCATGAGAAGCAAAATTATCCAAATGATGAACATGTCAGCCACAAGTTTCTATATCAAATAATCTACAAAGACAAAATTCATTAAGCTTTCCCCAAATGCAGAAGGCGTTTTACAATTATTCCTATGTCTGATGATTACAAATTGCTCAGGAGAAAGATCTTTTTTTACACTTAGAAAGAATATATAAATGAAATTTGAACAAACATGTTGCAAGATAAACTGGATGCACTTAAGTCTTCTGTGTATAAAAACTAACAACCTAACCTGCTCTCCTTTTGATGAAATTATTGATGATTTTGCTTGAGAAAAATTGTAGAAAAGAATGATTTAAATAAAAAAGGGATTATTCTTAAATTTAGTTTTGTTTAAATATTTATACTGAATATTTGCTAATTGTTAAGGGCAGCAATTATTTTCTAGGCTGCAAATGGAATAAATCAATTAATTAGTTAAAATTGAACATTTTGTAACTAATTTAATTTTATAATTATTAATAAATGATAATTTTTATAATCATTAATAAATAATAATCACGTATAATTATTTTGAATTTTTTTACTGAATTTTTTTTTTTTTTTTTTTGAGAAGGGCCTCAAATTTCATATAGCAGCAGATGAACATGCTACCCTGTACAAAAGTATGCTAATGCTCAAATGCAATGACTTTCCAAGGCACGATGAAATTTAAAAGGTAGTCAGTTGGAATTTGAAGGTTGTGTGTATTTTAGTTGTATAGACAATTAAAGAAGAAGCATGCAAAATGTTAGGTTTCTAGCACGGATCATTCAATCATTTTCTAGCACGGATCATTCAATCTTCCTTCACTGTAGTGAAAAGAAGTTCTTGATGCCTCTTAGGTATATCCATTTTCTTTTTAGTTCAGGAGTTAGGGTAAGTAAGTATAAGCATAGTTATAATGGTTAACCTCAAGTCAGCCTTGTGCTGAGTTGGAGCAACCAAATCCATGCACTGGAAAGTGGAAAAACTGTGTCAGTCATCAGTGAACCAGGAAAACTAACGTGTCCCAGCGGGACCGTCCGTCTCCCACATATTTCTGCATCTTGGAACAAGAAGGAGAAAGAGAGTGAGTGAGGAAATATTTGCCTTTTTATAGACTTCAACTTAACGGCGTTTCACAAAGTCAAGTAGAGTAATCGTATTTCCAATTCCTTTACTCTTAGTATCATAGGAAAATGTATTTCTTTTTTTATTATTCATTAATATTCTTTTATTTATCGATTTTATTTAATTCTCCCAGAGCACTTTACACTGACTCATGTTAAGTTAAGAAATCTAAACAATTCCTAATTAGAAATGTGTATATTATCATGACTTTATCGTCTCCAGTGTTACATGGTACATACAAAAACGCAAGAACTTATTTCCATTCGTCTGGGTCCACAGACACACTGAAATCATACAGGAAAACAATAAAGGTCTATATTAGTTTTAGTTGGTGCCAAACATTTATATGCCAGTGTATAATTTGGGTAAACGATATATACATTTTTTTATCTGTCAGAACTATGTCAGGAAAATCAATGACAGATTACACTCAGGTATACCTCACCTTACCTCAGTAATTTGTTCCAGGGGTGGAGGCTTAAGTCGAATTTAAATAATTGCCCCCGAATTTACTTGTCACTAAGCTAAACCACATAAGTTATAACCATTTCCAGTTCTGTATTTTATTTATAAATTCATTTTTAACAATATATGGTCAGTAAGAATCTATTTTAAGCTTACAAACAAATTAATTTTAGTTTTTAATATAGTACAGAGAAAAGTAATCTAAATTTACGAATACATGTACGTACGTACTTGTAAAAATTTAGATGTTAACAATTCAGAGATCTTTACAGTACATCGCGGACTCTTTTTTGACATTAAAACAAAAGACATTAAAACAAGATGATTTTGTATGGTTAAGTAACAAATACACTACAGTTATTAAATTATTTTGTAATAGTAGAAAATAAACTAATTTATGTTAAATTTATTAATACATTCAATTTGTTTATTTACATCGCGGGCATAGATGGCTGTGGATCGTCAACATCAACAGACGTTGTTTTCATAATTCGTTCCCTAGGATTTATAATGATTAATTAAAATGAGCGTATTCAATATGATTTTATATAATTTTATTCTTATTGTACAGTAATATGGTTTTATGTTCTTTTAATGCTTTTCTAGTGATTACGTTCGACTTCAATATTTGTGGCGGACAGACGTAAAGTCGAATAAAATAACTTAAACTTGATTTTTATTTTTCCATATATATTTTTTGACAAACGACGTATAATCGAGAACGACTTAACTCGAAACGACGTAACATGAGGTATACCTGTGTATTATAATTTTTTGAGTGACACGTTTCATCTTTTAGGACTTTATCAAGCTTACGTTGATGCGACTACACATGTTCATGAAGGATAGGGAACGCTGACATTTTTAACTTTTAATTTAATTTTAATTTTATTTTTAAATATGTGCTTGAGTATATATACTATAGTCTGGCCAATATTATTTAGCCTCTTTTTCTTTTCTTTCTTTTTTTTTTTTTTTTGTTCATGCTTTTGTTATACTGCATTGCAATTAGATCTCTTTCTGATTCATTCTACACGTTCAAGATGTGAACACCACAAATGCAGAGAACAAAATAACAAAAGTCGTTTTTTGCACATTTGGTTCCACCCATCACATCCAGTCTATGAAGCGAGCTCTGGCAGTGGTCAATTGTGAACATTCCTGCCAGAGAGCGATGCATGTGGGGACTACCAAACCAACTTAAAAGGAGGTCTCTGAGAACAACACCAGCAATTGCGGCTTGGCATGCAGCTGGCCGTCACACAGGATGCTGCTGTTACTGCCACTGCCAATTCCATAACCGTTACCGCCTCCTCTCAACGTGGCCACACCCTCTCAACAACTGTTACCACTCCCCATGCTGGATTAACCACCTCAATTTCATCACCTCGGCAAACACTAACCACAAACAACTGACTATCAAGCTTTGACACCACCCAGCCTCCATCGCCAACAATGCTGTCACCTCGGCAAATACTGAGATGACAACATCTCATATTCGACACACACTGTTACCTCAGCAAATACAGACTTGATAACATCTCAATGTCAACACCAAGCTACAAACATTCTTCACCACCAGCAAATCCAACTCTGCAAACAAGCCAACCCCACAACCAAGTGACTCCGACTTTGCAACCAAGCACCTCTGACTCTACACACAGCAACTCTGACTCCCCAACCAAGCTACCACTGCAAGCAACCAAGCAACCCAGACTCCACAAACAATGACTCTGCCAAACAAGTGACTCCGACTCTGCAAGGAAGCTACTCTGACTCTGCAAGCATGCAAACCTCTCAATCAACCAACTCGATGCCAATCCAACATCACCCTAGTTCAACACAAAAGGTCTACCAACCAATGAAACGACCTACCACAGTGTCCTATATTAACCAAACATGCACCGACTATATCCTGTGACTTCAGCCAGGCCAGCACAAGAAACAGGTCAACTCCCAGTGCTATACTTACACCAGATTGCTATCCTGACTGATTGCTCACTAAAAATGAGATTTCACCTAGCTTTGACATATCTATACAATATACTACCCTCCACCATGACCTCGATCAATCAAAACAGGCACCAACTCTATCCTGCAACCTAACACAAAGCCTGCACAAGAATTAGATCAATACCTAGTGCTATCCTTACACCTGACTGCCATCCTGATGACATGCCACTAAAACATACCTTCAACATACCTGTACAACATGCCAACAATCAACATTGTTCAAATGTAATCACTGTTATTCCTTTCTCACACTACCAAATGCTTACTATAACACTTCTATCACTTTTTTATCAAGTATCTCACATTGTGATAATAGAAGATCTGCCAGGAAAAGTGAAACATTGTAAGAACCTAGATGCAAATTTACCCAGAAAGATCTAGCAATTAAAGCATTATATATATATATATATATATATATATATATATATATAATGTCATCTACATACAGGCCTGTTTTGCTGTATCACAGCTCATCAGTGTAGCTAGACATCTGATTGCTTCAAGTCAGGATTGAAACCCGACAGATTTGGCATTAGTCAAAATTTCTACCCCTGAGCTATCACCACAAGGCAGAGGGAAAGGGAAATGTAGCATATTACTTTTTATGAATGTGAACAAATGCCAGACAGGCATAGTGCTCAATTCATTTTCAATGAAGAGCATTGTGTTCGCGGAAACAGCTGCTGTTTAGAATTACCCTATCTCTCAACAGTGCTCAACCAAAATTTTATGAAAGCATAATAATGTCATCCACATACAAGCCTGTTTCGCTCTATCAGTGCAGCTAGACATCCAATTGCTTCAAGCCAGGATCAAAACCCGATTGTTAAATATAACAACAGTTCATGATCAAACATAATAGACATTCATTGTCTGTTATATTTAACAATATATGTTTGAATAATGGTCTGCTTCCCCAATACGCTATATATACATATATATATATATATATATATATATGTGTGTGTGTGTGTGTGTGTGTGTAAAACAGTAATTAAAGTAATTACTGTCCATCTAAAGTTATTGCGTAATTCATGTAAATCTCAATAACATGAATTTGCATTGAAAAATGTTTGGCAAATTTTAAACAAAGAATTTAAATATCAAAACAAATCTTGAGTTAAATTTTTAGGTAGTTTCAACATGTTTTATTAAAGTTATTGGATTTATTATAAAAACTGTAGTCTGAAGTTATTATGCAAAAAACAGAAAATCACTTTTTACTTCAATAACAGGTAAATCATTAATTAAACAACACATACAATATGTCTTTGAAGCACCTACATCTTATAATGAACCTTTTCAATAACAACCAGCAATACATTAATTTTGTTACATTTTTTACTTCTTCTTGGTCTTTATGTGCCATGTCCCCTCCGTAAGGTGCAGAAAGGAGGGGGCAGAGGGCATCCAATCAAAGAGTGAAATAAAAATTTAGTTTATATTTAATTTGAATAATGTGTTTATTTCATATTTCATATGCTTTTACATATTTAAAATGTCTTCCTTTCTCACATTTCTCAGTACTAGGTCCTGTAGGCCCGCTCCACCTACTTGAGGCTTAGGAGCATACAATGAAGGAGTTCATCACCAAACATCACCATACCCCTCTGCACATCACTTGACATAGACAATTATGGATCTCCGTAATTTCCTGTCTTTTGTAGCTCTTAATAAAATTTGTCTTTTCGTTATTTCTCCTAAACCCTGTTCCACCATCTTGTTATTTTCACTAAACATTGTTCCACTCATCAAGTATGTCATGCACTATTTTCTTCTGTCCCTCTTGCCCTCAATCTGTCCTGTGAGTAATAGATTTTCCAAGCACTCTTTCCTCTTAATTTGCTCCAGAAATTTCAACTGTCTCTTCCTGATGTTAAGTATAAGTGTCTTTTTTGTTTCTATTTCTCTAAAACCTTGTCATTGCTGATGTTTGGTCCATGATATCCTCAGCATCCTTCTGTTGCCTCAAGTCTCTTTTACATCTTTGAGGAGATCAGCCAGCATTCACTGCCAAATAGGAAGAGAGATATCATATAACAGTTCAGTACTCTTTTTGTTGTTTCTAACAAAGTTTTTCTGTCTCCTAATACTCTACTTAGCTTTCAGAATGCCTTTTTGGCTACCCCAATGCGTCTTTGGGTTTTCACTGTTGCACCTTCTGTCTTCTGTTAGAACATTTCCCACATATATAAATCTTTATACGATTTGTAATTTGCATGTTGGGTTCATCCTTTTGTAACAACCAGTTAATGGTTAATCCTTTCTTGTCACTTTCCTTTTGCTATCTTCTGTAGGAACTTTTGTAGTTTTTTTTTCCATGTCTGCTATCAAAACTGTGTCATCTGCATATCTTATGTTAAGATTATGGCTGCCAATAATGAATCCTGATAGGACATCTAATTCTCTCACAATTTCCTCACTGTATAGGTTGAATAATTCCAATGAGAGGACACATCCTTGCCTCACACCTATTTATATATATATATATATATATATATATATATCTGCTGAACTCATTTTCTATCCGTATGCAGGCAGTTTGCTGCCAGCATCGGTTCTTGATTATTCTAATATCCTTCCCAAATATGTCAAGGTTGCTGAGCAGTTCCAACATATCTTTGTGGCATACTTTATCAAAAACCTTTGCATAATCTACATAGTTACACATCCTTCTGCATTTGTATTGCTCTTTTTGGTAACATTCTAAGTGTAAATATCACATTCCTTGTTCCAGTGTCTTTGATGGACCTGCACTGTTCTTGTCCTATCTTCTGTATGATTCTGCTACATGCTCTATTCATCAGAATTCGGATGATGAGTTTTGTTACATGGCTTATTAGGCTGATTGTCAGATGAAGTTCACATTCGTTTGCACCTGGTTTCTTAGGCAGTGCTATGAAAATAGATATACTTAGGTTTTCCGGTATATCGCCACTGTTGTCAATTTCATTTAATATTTCTGTAATCTTGTTCATGCCAAAATCATCTAAGGCTTCCAGCTTCTCTATAACAATTCCGTCTGGCCCTGCTACTTTGTTTCTGTTCAATTTGGCCAGTGCAGCTTCCACTTCAGTTTTTAATATTTCCAGTCCATCAATATTTCTGTGTATTACAAGTTGTTCTCTTTTGTCATGAAAGAGTTCTTGTTCTATCGCTGAGCTATTTTTCTTTCTCTAGTATCATCATTCCATCTTTGGATTTTATGCATGTCTTTTGTCTTATTAGTTCTCTTAACATTTTTTTTTTTGCATATCTGCTTTATCTGTGATGTTCATTCTTTCTATTTCTGCACACTTTTCATTGCGTCATTCCTCTTTTGCCTGTCTGCATTTGTTCCGTATTTCTTTGTGTCATGTGCTATATTCTGTTTCATGTCTTGGCACTGTTTCTTGTCTCCTTTTCATCATTTCAAGAATCTCATCTGTCATCCATTCATTTTTTTTCTTCATCTATTTTCCTTTTTTTACTTCAGCAGGTTCAATTTTCAAGATGGCGCTTTTAATGTTGTTTAAAATTAGATAAAAAAATTTTCAAAACAAATTAAGGTTGATGTGATTTACATAATAACTTCAGAGAGACTGTATATGTGTTTTTGTGATAGTGTGTATATATATATATACATATATATATATATATATATATATATATATATATATATATATATATATATAATGAAACTGTGATAATATATTAGCATGTTTTTTAACAATGCTCAGTATGAATGACAGAGCCAGGACAAAGCCCTGTATAGAAATGATTGATATTTATTGAAATTTATATTAATTAAATGTGATATTCATTTATAAACGAATGAATAAATTTTATTTAAAAAAAAACAAAAAAATCTCAGTTTTTATAAACTTGCACACATAAATGTCAGTTTCATGACAAGCTCAATTATCAAATGTCACCAGCTGTTGGTCAAGTCTATTGTGAAACTGACAATTATGGCTTAAAATTTATAGAATTTGTTGAAATAGGACATAGCAATTGTCTAGCAAATTATATAGCAATTGACTCAATATAATCATTCCACTTTGCTTTAGTGGAAAACGTGATATCGAGGAGGTGCAATAAATTGATAGTTGGTTAGCATCAGCCATACTGATGGAAGACAAAAATGATTCTCTAAGATGACTAAAAGACAGCAGTTTCATTTTGGAGGCATTAAAGTTTAGAAGGCATTTCTTGCCCCAACTAACAA
The DNA here is from genome assembly GCA_963932145.1 of Acanthosepion lycidas. Lineage (NCBI taxonomy): Eukaryota > Metazoa > Mollusca > Cephalopoda > Sepiida > Sepiidae > Acanthosepion > Acanthosepion lycidas. The sequence goes on along the minus strand of OZ010599.1, from coordinate 44,277,181 downwards.
CAAATTTAAGGACATTTCAGAGATCATTTACCAGATTTACTTCATCAAATCTATGTGACTTACTATAAAGGTGTAAAGAGTCATGTCATCAGCACAAATGTCTAATTGGGAACTGATGGCATTGGCAAAATCATTGATGAAGATAAGAAACAAAGTATGTCTAAGGTTAGAGACTTGGAAGACACCTGCATTAATGTAGAAGGATCTAGGAGTGGCTGGCAATATGATTTTTATTACAATAGATTGTGCATGTATTTTGTGTACTAACCTAATATAATAATTATTCATAAATTATAATAATTTTATTCAGCTTACTTTTTTAAATTTTTTCATTATCTTATATTGAATGTGTATATGCGAGTATGTGTGTATATATATATATATATATATATATATTATAAATTAACTGATTTAAAATATGTTTTTTTCGCTAATACTATTAATGCTCTGTAAATTTATATTGAGCACTATTTTGTAAAAAATAAAAATATCAATAAGAACACTGGATTACATATCTTACTGTTCTTTCTTTTCATTTAAATATATATATATATATATATATATATATATATATATATATATTTATATATATATATAATGATTGGACACTTATTGTTAATGTGGCTAGCCAATCTCCATTGCAGATGCCTACAAGTGTACATTTGTGATTTTCAACATCCACAGTGTCCACTTGTTCATATATATATATATATATATGAGAGGATATGATGTATCAATTTCTATGTATCAGGACAGTGTTATTGTTAGTCAATTGAATGACAAAGTGGAAAAATTCTGTGTACATTTCATTCTCTTGAAGGACTTCATCAGTAATTCACATTTCTTGGCAGAAATGCTGTTGTCATAATATACAGGTTGATTGAAAAGTAACTCCTTATTTTATATATAATGGACTCTTCCATTTTGTAAAAATTATAGTTAGATGGGAGAGTCCATCATATATAAAATAAGGAGTTACTTTTCAATCAACCTGTAGAATATTTTAAAAAAAGATGATAAAGATGAAAGAAACTGAATGAGATTGACTAGACTGTGTCCAGACAAATTTTAAGATTTAAAAAATTTTAATTCAGTAATTTCCACATCTTAATAATTACTCCTCAGTCCATAACTATAACCAACACTCACATTTATATCTCCCCCTCCTGACTCTTACAATAATTCCATCGATAAAAAGACATTGCTTTAGCCCAATTAAGTTATTCTAAACGATTTCCATTTTGTCATTCAATATTTTTTATTTTTTATTTTTATTTTTAATTATTATTTTTAATGGTAATTAGAGTCAGTTTTTAATATATTAATATTAAATATATATTCATGTTTTAATAAGAACAAGTGATATCTCTTTAATTATATAAGTTAAAAATAAATTAAAATATGAATATTCCCCTGTCAAATTTTTTAATTTTGCTTTTTTACATATATATAAATCCTGCTTATTTTAATTAACAAATATAATTATCAAATTTTCAAATTAAAAATCTTTAATCCCAGCATAATATATAACCACACCAACATTGGGGTAACATTATAATTCAAAATTGTGTAATGGTCAGTTCATACTCAGTACCTGAGGTGGCAGTCTGTTTCATGTTAAATGCAATCTTCCGGCCAGATGATTGCATTTAGTATGAAACAAAAAGAGAGAGAGAGAGACTGATGAAAGATATTGAGAGATAACAAAACAACAATAAATAATATAAAAAAGAATATTTATTGTAGGCTTTTTGACCAAAATTCAAGCATGATGAGAAAAGATGAGTTTTCAGACATGTCTTCTTTATCAATGAGAAATAAAATAGACATTTTGAGGGGTAAATTTATATATTTTCCTGTGTGTTATATTACTGATGAAATCTGGTAGTTTGCGGCTAGTTGTTTGCCATGATTAGGGTTGTAGAGGGTTTGTAGATGACTTTTTGTGGAAACTGTATTAATTGAGTATACCTAAATAAATTCCTATTTATACCTAGAATGTGTGAACTTATTTTAAAAATGTATTTGAACTTGGATTTTCAGCATTCTTGTTCACATATGTAAATGAAGATGCTAAGAGAATGCATCTAACATTATTAATGCTATGATCTGGTTCATTGAAATGTGCAGCTACAGTGAAATTGATGTTGTCTTTGATAGTTTTCTTCTGGTTATTAGATAGAAAACAGAATTATGTACCTGTTTCATCAATATAATTTCCTGTTTTGCATTTGTTCCAAAAAGTAAATATACTACATTTGGACTATCTATTTATTTGTCTCTCTCTCACTCTCACTCTCTCTCTCTCTCTCTCTCTCTCTCTCTCTCTCTCTCTCTCTCTCTCTCTCTATCTATCTATCTCTCTCTATCTATCTATCTCTCTATATATATATGTGAAAAGTGTGTGTATATAAATATAAATATATATATATATAATTATTTATATATTATATGTGCGGTACTTATTAGAAAGCGCTTAATATCAGAGATAGAGCTAACATATTTGGTTGGATTGATGTGAGTTTGTGACCCTGGGTTTCACGCAAACTCTGACGATCGCAAAAGCATGAAACCCAGGGTCACAAACTCACATCAATCCAACCAAATATATATATATATATATATATATATATATATATATATATATATATATATGCTTCATACTAACGAGTTGCTCTGGATCGAAATTCCTAGAGACATTTGTGCCAGAGTGGTATCAGAAATTTTGAAATCAGCCATATTGACTGGCGAAGAGACAAAAGACAACAGCAAAAAACGTTAGCAAATATTTCCAAGATCCTCACTGTTGCACAATATGTAGACTTGTATGCAGGTCACTAGCAGGACTGAAGTGTAACATACGACACAAACATAAGAACTGAATGAGGTTTTTGGATCCTCATATGTCAAAATCCACTGGAGAGTCCATCATCATTTCTATATAGTCATAAGTAAAAATTAAAGAAATAGGAAATTGTATTGCATTTAGATGATATCTGACTAGAACACATATTTTTTAAATAGTAGTAATCCCTTCTTATTTAAGATAAAATTAATTGAACTATTGATACTAGATCAAATCAAACACTAATCAAGTTTAATAAGTTCTCAATATTTTTCCTCTTATTCAGTGTTTCCTCTTCTCAACATTTTTCTCTTCTACAGTGTTGTCTTTTGTCCCCTCAACTTTCTATTGTGTTTCTTGTTGTGTTTTTTTTTTTTTATTTCAGATCTATTCTCCCCTTTTGTTTTTTACCATTGTGATGAAAGACATGTGATATCAGTGAATGCTGGGAAATCTTCCCACTGATGAAGAAAAAACAAGAGGCAGCAGAAATCTGGTTCTACAGAAGGATGTTTTTTACCATTGTGATGAAAGACATGTGATATCAGTGAATGCTGGGAAATCTTCCCACTGATGAAGAAAAAACAAGAGGCAGCAGAAATCTGGTTCTACAGAAGGGTGCTGAGAATAACATTGATGGAGCAAGTAAGCAATGAAGAAGTCTTAAAGAAAATGGTAACAAAATAACATTTAAACTCAAAATTAGAAAGTGATACCTTAAATTTCTTGGACACATAATGAGGAAGGAAGGCTTGGAAAACTTAACCCTCACTAGGTATATTGAGAGCAAGAGAGATAGAGAAAGGCAACATAATGAGCTTGTGTGAATAGATGGCGGAACAGTGAGGTGGGGCAGGAGCTTAAAAAATGCTGCTATGGACCACAAGTGATAGGAAGCAACATCCTGAAAGGACATGACATAGTAGAAGATGAGAGATAGCTTTGATAGCATAGGTATATTTTACCTAACAGGTAACTTTGTACCTGGTAAATTGGAGATACCAAAATCAAACAAGTATAACTATTTAAATATCTACAAAAAATGTGACACCAAAATTTGAAGGCACATTGGGATAGGGAATGATGCCTTCCAAAAGCTAAGCAAATTATTAAGAAACAAAAAAATTGTTAGAATCAAAGAAAAAGGTACAGAACGGTTATGTAATATCAGTCATCCTATATGGCAGTGAATGATGGATCTCCTCACAAATGAAGAAGAAACTTGAGACAACAGAAATGTGGTTCTACAGAAGGATGGTGAGAATACCATGAAATGATCATGTGAGCAATGCTAAAGTGTTACAGAAAATGGAAACAAAAAAGTCAAATATATAACACTAAAAAGAGATAGATGAAATTTAAAGGGAACCTAATGAGGAAAGAGTAGTTGGATACTCACAGGGCAGGTTGAAATGAGGAAAGAGGAGTTGGATACTCACAGGTCAGTTTGAAATGAGGAAAGAGGAGTAGGATACTCACAGGGCAAGTTGAAATGAGGAAAGGAGTTGGATACTCAAATGGCTGGTTGAAATGAGAAAAGAGGTGTTGGAAACACACAGGGCAGCTTGAAATGAGGAAAAACGAGTTGGATATTCACAGGGCAGGTTGAAATGAGGGAAGAGGAGTTGGATACTCAAAGGTCAGGTTGAAATGAGTAAAGAGAAGTTGGATACTCTTAGGGCAGGTGGAAATGAGGGAAGACAAGTTGGATACTCACAGGGCAGGTTGAGATGAGAAAAGAGAAGTTGGATACTCACAGGGAAGCTTGAAATGAGGAAGGAAGGCTTGGAAAACTTAACCCTCACTAGGTATACTGAGAGCAAGAGAGATAGGGAAAGGCAACATAATGAGCTTGTGTGAATAGATGGCAGAACAGTGGAGTGGGACAGGAGTTGGATACTTACATTGCAGTTTAAAATAAGGAAAGAGGAGTTGGATACTGACAAGGCAGGTTGAAACGAGGAAAGGAGTTGGATACTCAAATGGCTGGTTGAAATAAGGAAAGAGGTGTTGGAAACTCACAGAGCAGGTTCAAATGAGGAAAGAGGAGTAGGATACTCACAGGCAGGTTGAAATGAGATAAGACAAGTTGGATACTCACAGTGCAAGTTGAAATGAGGAAAGAGGAGTTGGATACTCACAGTGCAGATTGAAATGAGGAAAGACGAGTTAGATACTCACAGGGCAGATTAAAATGAGGAAATACGATTTGGATACTCACAGGACAGGTTGAAGGCAAGAGGAACAGAGGAAAAAACACATAACCTATATAGCGAGATTGAGTAAATGGATGGTGAAACAAGGTTTAGGAGTGATAACTGAAAGAAAAAAATGTATTAAGAGCTCCAAAAGACAGGAAATTGTGTGGTGCCGTGATCACGAACGTCCTGAACAGATGTGGTCCATCAAAGAGGTCTCTGATATTGTTTGGACAATGCTGTTGGAATATGTATGCACTTTATAAATATGTTTTGCTTACAAGAAATAACATCTGTATATACATTTACATGAAGGAAACCATAAACAAAATCATCATGACAATGTGTCACCATAAGAGACAGAACATTATCAAACCATTCTAATGGTCACTAATGTCCTGAAGAGACATGGCATATAAAAGAAGCAATACCTTTTTAAAACAGTAAGTGCAGACTGCAAATATGTGTCATTTTAGTATGGCCAAAAATCAAAGCAAAAATGGAAAAGCACTATAAAAATGTATTTCTTTGCTGAGAAAGATATTTCTCTTTCTTATATCTTTCTTGTACTTTAAATATTTCTATAATTATTTCTATTACTTGTTTCATGAGACATTCGTGGCCAATTATTTTCTGGCCCTAAGCCGTCAGATGTGAAGCATTTGAAATCACAACAATTATAAGAAGGTATTTACTTACATTGTGTTCTGCTATTTGTTTGTTTTCTTACCTATGTTCTATTTATTAAATTCCAGTCTGAAAACTTTTACAGCTGCAAATGTAAATAAAAGCTTCCATTTCTCTTGTCTTTTCATTAAGTTTACAAAACTAAATTATATATATATATATATATATATATATATATATGGCGATGTATGTACTTATATAAATGTGAATATATATGTGTGTGTTTGTATACATGTACATATATATATATATATATGTATATATATATGTGTGTATATATATATATATATATATATATATATATATATATATACATGCATACATACACACGCACACATTTAAAATAGAGCACTCTTATATACATAAGAAAAGCAATCTACAAATAATATATATGTATGTATATATGTGTATGAGTGTGTGTTTACATCCATATATGATTAAGCATACAAGAATATCTGTGTGTACATTTAGGTAAGTACATATTTATACATTTATGTAAGAAAGTGTATATATATGTGTTTGAACAGATATGAAGATGTATACATGTGTGTGCATATATATATCAATCATGGTTGAGCAGTAAAGCAAACTTGATAAAATGCTGGTTTTCCCTACAAATGGATATGCAGGTTCAGTCCCTGCCAGGAAACACATTTTCTTTAATAAGATTTCTTGAATGTGCAAGTCAATAGCAGTAAAAGAATTGGGTCTTTATTTTAAATATGGCGTATCCACTATAAAAACATTTGAAATAATATATATATATATATACATATATATATATATATATATATATATATATATATATATATATATATATATATATATATATATATATGGGTAGGTGATAAGTTCTCAGTCTGACCAGCCAGTTCTTCTAAACATGATTGTGGTGTCTTGTCATGTTATCAGATTTCATAAAGTGAATTGGCCTGTGTACATTTTTAGTTCTCACTCTTTCATGTGTTTACACGGGTGGGGGAGGTATTCAAATATAAATGCATACATCTATTAATAAGTTATATATCTATCCACACACATACACATTTACCTTGATAAAGTTCTCAGAGGATGAAACGCGTTGTCTGAGATAAGTTTTCCTTTTGTCTTTATTGATATTGTCCTTTTACAGTATACTCTGAAATTTTTACACATACACACACAGACACAGATATATATATATATATATATATATATATATATATATATATATATATATAAAGACAATTTTATAAGGATCTAAACTAAAGTTTCTGTACATAATGTATATTCAAGTGTGTTGATGACATATTTGTATGTGGTGTCTTAACAATATAGCTAATGAACTAAAAGTTGTTGCATGTATATGTATATCTGTAAAACTACCTAAGTAAAGATTCAATGTTTACAGTTCTAATACAAACTAATTAAGCATTTAATTAGCAGCAAATCAATTGTAAAAGTCTGCAAACTTGTTTGCGCACCTACGTACATGTGCATTTATGTGACACCTGCTTTTGCTAATGTTTGTTGCATTGTGTAGACAAAATGTATCTCTACAAATAAACAAGGCTGTTGAAATGAATTTGCCTTTTCTGAATTTATTTGCACTCAGCCAAGACTGGCACATTGTCATATATTCAAGTGTATCCAGTTATTTTAAAAGCATGACACACTCTAAAATGTGCAATCAAGAAAAACGAAAACTTTATTTTTTTTCCCCAAAAATTCCAAAATGTTTACATGAATTACCTTTTAACCTACATTTTTTTACATTGTAACAATGAAATGAAAATATTTATGATTGTATCAAAATTATATTTTTGAACAATTATTCTCAAAATGACTACATTAAAAAGAATATATAAACTATTATGGAGTTGATGTAGAATTAACAGGGGAACTATGTCATGGCTTCTCACTTCTTGATAATGAAATTAATGCAAACATGTTTTATCTACAGTATTTGTGTATATTAGCTGTCTGTTAAAAATACTGAAGTTGCATTTTGCAATCTGCGGTGAAATTTAGCACAGATTAAATATGACAGTGAAAGAATTAAAACAATTAGGTTTTATTTCAGAATGATGGCTATATTGGTTCTTAATTTTTGTTGTACGATGGCTGTAATATTTCCACGTGAGATGTTTTGATATAAAAGACAAAGAGTTCTGCTTGAAATTTTATTTCAAGTTCTCATGTTCAAACATGTGTATGCAGTGTCCACATTTTGGAATAACCTTTCCTTTTGTTTTTATTTCACACCATGTCGGAATCTCATTCAGGAAAGTGCTGTATCAAGGGACATAACTCATGGTTCCCAGTGCTACATGGCTATATTGGCTTTTATTTCTTTGTGGTATAGTGGCTATATTAGATTTTATTTCTTTGTGGCATGCTAGTTATATTGGCTTTTATTTCATTGAGTATGGCGTCTATATTGGCTTTTGTGTATGGTAGTTATATATGACATTTAAAATGTGGGGAAAGTAGGATTTGGAGAATTAACTTCTGATGCTTATGCTTGCTTTACATGATAGCATCATCATCATCATCATCATCATCATCATCATCATCATCATCATCATAGCATGCCAATTGTACAGGTCCTTGTGATTGTTTCTCTCCAGTCTTCACAGGTATTCATCTCACCTGTTATGTCTTCACATTGACATTCTGTGTCTTCACATACTTGCTGGATGTGTTTTCAATGGACAATCAGTGCATCCATTTTTTTTGGTGCCCACAACAGAATGTCACTGATAAGCTGGTGCTTACTTCTTCGGGAATGTCCCACAAATCTTGTTCTTCTCTTACAAGTAAGATGGGAGAAAGATGGCTACCTTTTTTGTAGAGTGCTGTTTCCAGGATATATTCAGTATACACATAGAATTCTTCTATATACATGCCATCTAGCATCTTTTTCAGTTAGTTTATTAATGTCCATGTGGTATTATCACAGAGCAAAATATAGCAGATGATGTATTTTGATATAAAATTAACAATTATTAAGAAAGAATATATCATCTGCATTACTAAGAAAAAAACATGTTTTCAAACATACAAAACAGAATAAAATACAAACAAAAGTAACAATGGAAAAATGATTCAAACACAATAAAAATTTTCATAAAATATTACATAAGAAAGAATCTAAATTCACCCATTTTAAGACTGGCAAGCTTCTCTCTCTTATCAGTGGCTTTTGACCAAAGTGAGAATTCTGGGATAGCTACAGAACACTATAGAGTTAGAGATTAGGGAGAAGGAAGTAGGCAACACTGCCTTTCTACTTCTACCCCTTTCGTTTTGGGAGGAAAAGTGGGGGGGGGGCAGGCCTGACCCACTTTTACAACTTCTTCCTTTTTCTTTTAAAAAACGAAAAAATAAAAAAATACAAATAACGTCTCTTTCAAACTGCATTGACAAATCCCCAGTCAGTAACTACCAAAATGCACATTTTCCAATGATTTGAGGTGGAACAACTACATTGAATCAATACTGCATCTATTGCAAGGAAAGTCGGGTCACTGTCATCATGCCAGAAATTTTTTCTCATCAGAATCCATCTTGTACATTTACAAATCTAGCATTCGTCCATGTATTGAATACTGTTGCCATATCTGGTCTGGTGCTCCTGCAGTACATTGAGATTTTTGACAAAATCCATAGAAGGATCTGTATCATAATTGATCCTGACCAGGCATCTTGACTTCAGTCACTTACCCACCAATGTGATGTAGGTTCCCTCTGTCTTTTCTACAAATATTTTCATGGCAACTGCTCTGACAAACATTTTTCCCTGGTGCCCAGACTAAATGAGTTTAAGCATGCTTCCAGATTGATATCTATATCATACCTTTTACTGCTGAATTATGTGAATGCAATTGTCGTTTCTACTCTAACAGTTTCTTTTCTTGCACTTCCCACTTATGGAACTGCTTCCTGTTTCTTTGCTTCCCTGATACTAAAAACACCAAAAATTTAAATACAATGTCAATCACCATCTTCTGTTGGCATGAACTACGTTCATCTTTTATCCTTTCATCAATCCCCCCTTTACTCAATCTTTCCTCTCACTTTCACTCTCTGTACACCTCCTGTGTACTAGAGGCATTCCCACCTTGATTGGTGTGAAATGATTAAAAAAATAGATCTTTTGGTAACACTGTTGAAACTTTCGGTTTTCTTCCAGTAATACTTCACTTGAGTATGATGCCATCATAGTTATCATTTAGTATTTCATATTCTTGTAATTAAATGATGAAACTTTTTATGGTTAAAATAACGGAGTTCCCAAACAAACAAACAAAATGAAAGTTTGAGATATAATTGCCAAGAAGTTAAATATTCCTGTCAGTACCATTGGATTAATTATTAAGTGGAAGGTGTTTGGCACCACCAAAACCTTCCCTGAACTTGTGCCCTGCAGAAAATTTCCTTAAAGAACAACTCAAAAACACTAAAAAAAACTGAAAACTGAATTCAATGATAACATGAAGTGAGATCCAAAATGATTTAAGAGCAACTAAGACATTGTTTACTAAAATAAATATAAGTAATGAATTGAACAGAAATGATTTAAAATTGGTTGATTCCAATTCTTGTTGGAATGATTGCAAAATACTTTCTTCTCCCCAATTTATGTGCAGAAGTAGACACATAAAGGCTGGGACTTTTTCCTAGCCAATAAAATAGGCCAGTTTTCGGTTTTATCTGACTCAGTCCTGGTCTGTCTTGTCTTGAAGTCAGAATGCTACATTCACTTGTCCGAACTTACTCTTATGTATCAATCTCAATTCTTAGTTCATGAAATTTTTGCCATTTTATTGTTGTCTTGCTTTATTACTGATAATTTGTCTGATTACTGTTAATTTGCCTTGAATATATTGTTTGCTTGCTTTATATTATTTTATGTCCTGTTCTTTTTTCTTTTTCTTGTAATTGTTTATTGCAAGTTTTGTCAAATCTGTTTGTTGGGCAGTTCTGCCATTCATTTATTTACATTTGATGATATCCACTCACTTTACACTGTACCCAATGGAAAACACCTTTGTTGAAAAATTGGCTCCAGAATTCTCAGTTAAAGCTCCTTTTCGAGCATTTAGATATCTTAACATTTTGGCCACAACCCAGCTAACCCTGTGTGGGAGAAAAATGAATGTGGAAATAACTGAATAAAATGATTTCCTTAATTATGGAGAGAGGAACAAGAACAATCTATTCTTCTAGATTAAATAAAGGGTTTAGTTTGAAGTTCCCTGATGGTTACCTGCATCAACAGACATTTGAAGAAGGCTGGAAACTGTTGAAACATTGTGATAAAAAATGTGGTCAATAGCCTAAACATAACTAAAATTGTTCTTGGTTTGGTTGAGAACTTTTCAGCACCATCTAAAATTTTTGCTTTTATATAATACAAGTATGCTACAATTATCATGTCTAAGTCACAAATGCTTGTCATCACTTTTCATTAAGCAAACAGATATTTTCATGAGATTAAGCAAACATGAACAGTTGTACCAAGTGTTACTAGAATTATCCCTGAAAACAATGTGTTCACTACTTCTGTATCAGAGCAGAAGTAAATCTGCTTACTGATATAAATTGGTCTGTTATAAAGGGAAAAGCAAGAAAATTTTAGAATAAGCTAAAGGGTTGATCTTTTTACCAGATTTATTCAAACTTTACTGTGAGGAAATCCTAAAAGGACTAGAAACCCTACCAGGCTTTAGATTTGGTGGGCAAAATTTTAATCAGATATGGAGATGACACCATGTTGATGGCAGACACAGAAAGAAAACTGCAGGAACTCTTAGACAAGGTAGCAAAAGAAAGAAAGAAGAAAAAACTAAATATCAATTGTACAAAGACAGAATGAAGAGCAGCTGAAGATGAAAGCTCTAAATTGGAGATGTCAAAATCAAACAAGCACAAAAACTTAAATATTTAGGAAATGTTTTAACAGATGATAGAAAGTCTGATACCAAAATCCGAAGGCACACACTTCAGATTTTAGGGTTGCATCTAAAAGATTCTTTCCAAAAACTAAACAAATTATAAAGAAACAGGAAAATTCATTAGAAACAAAGGAATTATTGTCGGACGGCTATGCAATATCAATCCCTCTTTTATGGCAACAAATGCTTCACAGATGAAGAAGAGACTTGAATCAACAGAAATGTTCTAGAGAATCATACTGAAAATATCAGGGACAGCCCATTGGAACAATAAGGAAGTTTTAAAGAAAAATTGAAGCAAAAAGGACACTTATGGTTAGAATAAAATAAAAAAAGCGATAGTTGAAATTTCTGGGATGCATACTGAGGAAAGAAGGCTTGAAGAATTTGACACTTACAGGTCATATTGAAGGCAAGAGGAGCATAAGGAAACAGCAAGTAACGTTGCTAAGGAGCTTGTGTAAATGGATGACAGAACAGGGGGCGGGGATAGTAAAAAGACAAATATTGTTAAGAACTACAGAGAATGGAAAGTTATAGAGAGCCCTAATCACTCACATCCTGAAGAGAAATGATGCATGAAAGAAGGTGTTGGACAGACAATAAACTAAGAAAAACATTGTAAAAAAATAGAATTATTGTTGGCTCATTTGTAGCCAAGGGTTTGTAGCCACTTTATAATATCAATATTTATTTAATATGGCATTGAATGTATCAATTTAATTGAGTGTAACAGAAAATTTTGAAGACAGATAAAGGGATAGTTCTTTTTTGTTCTCTGTATATTTTTGCTTTTGGGATTTTATTTTTTATGGGAAATTGAAAACAACTTAATTCATATTGAACTTGAGGAAAAAAACTAAATTCAATCTATAAAGTTTTTTGGTTCAAAAGCTTTGATCAAAAGGTAAATGTTGCCAAATTACACAACTAGTTTATAAAGTTGTGATATTTTTGTGTGAGAGCTTGTGCGTGTAAGTGCTTGATGTTCATGTTGGTTGAAAAGGGAGGTTATCCAATCTTTGCATTGAACTAAAAGCAAATTGCTTTTGCTGTGACAGTGGAAAAAAATTCTTTTTAGAAGAAAAAGGTTAAAAAATATTGAGAACGAGTTCCTTTAAAATTCTGACAAAATTATTTTTTTTACCTTTTTTTCACATCTTTTTTCTCTGTGCAAATTTCTCTCTTGATTTGTATGCTGTCATGTGACCTTACAGAAGAAAAATGTCTAAGAGTTTTTTTCCTTCTTTTTCAAAAGAAAATTCTAGCATACACATTAAAACAGAAACATATATGTATATACAACATAACAAAAACATGTGCGATTACATATATATATATATATATATTGGTAGATGTATGAGTCAAAATTTACTCTAGATGTGAAATATTGCATATCACATCATCTCTCTTTTTTTCCCAAAATTACATCATTTAATTCTCAAAGCAGGTTGATGTTGTGCAGCATTTTAATGTCATAGATTCATCATCAAGGGGAAATGGCTCAATCAGGAAGGTAACCTTGAGTGCCAGTAAGCCAAGCATAAAACAAACTTGTAGGGAATCTATTCAGTTCAGTATTTTTACATTTTTTTGCCATTTTGTCAAATATGCTTAAGCATTTACACAGTCATTCAAAAATTGTCGTTTGGTTTTTTTTGGTGGTGGGGGGGAATTGAATACATGGAAATATATATATTTCCACCTTCACAATAAAAATGCTTACTTTGTAAATATTTGTCATGTGTGCCAGGCTAGCTGGTTGTCAGTGGGATAATTTAATCAGTCTCCTCTGTGTTTGCACAGATTTTGAGAATTGTCCATCAAGTCCTGACAAAACTTGTAACAAAAAATGGCTTCCAAATGAACATGAAATTTTTACCTTTTATTTTTTTGATTCTTGATATCTGTATTGTGGCAAACAAAGCTGATTTACAAAAAAAAAAAAAAATATATACACTTTAAATAAAGGGGCCTAATATTATAATACACTGGTTTTGTGTCCAATTATTTCAAATGTTAAATTGCATCTTTTGATTTTACTGTATTTGTACACATTGTAAATCTTTTGAGGTCAAACTTTAAGATTTAGCCATATTTAGTATTGATCTTGACTTCAGGGTAAATGAGGCTTCTTACATGAAAAGTTTTAATAATTAGCTTTTTTATAGAATTGCACAGCTACTTGAATACCAAACCTTACTTTTGGTAAAAGAGTGTAGCTTAGCATTTATACTTGCCTCTGATTTTCAGCTGAGATAGAAACAATATATGTTCATATGCAAACATGTTTTTGAAGGTATTTCTTAAATTAGATCAAGATTAGCCACAAGATTACATTTATTATGTATTAAAAGTGTATTGTACTCTTTATCATTTACATGTGAAACAAATAAGTTTAGTATTTCAGTGTTGTTATTGTTGAATATGCATTTGGATGAAAAGAAGTATTTAATGACATTAGTGCTAAATGATCCCAGTGGTTGACATTTCATTCTTTAGTCCCACTAGTTCAAACCTTTCCAACGAGGAAACACAATGCTACCCCCACAGAATCAAATCACTCTTAATTTCTTTGCATTCCAAATGTAAGAAGAAAGTTCCATTCTTTGTGAAAATGCTTCCCTGACACTTCAATCTCAACCTCTTCAGGTCAACAGTCAATCATTATCCATCCTCCTTATCCTCATAATCTCCACCTCCTATCACTTTCCTGTCACGCACTTCATTCGTCATTACAATTTAAACTATAACTCTATAGCTTGAGTGCCTCTCAAGCCTTGTATCACGTGTGCAACAAAAGAAATAAGATAAAGAAAAGCAAATTGAATGACAGGAAAACCAATATGGTTTCATAGTAAACAAAAAAGGCTTTTATTTTAATTTCACTGATTTGGTCAGTTGCGAAAAGGAAAAAAAACATAAAAGGCTTACCAACAAGAAGTTAGAAACACTTCAAAATAACTTCACTCGGAAGTTGCTGAGTTTCGTGGTACAGTTTACATGTTAGGTCAGTGAAGGGTACTAAACAGACTGCACTAAAACAGGTTTTGGCAACAACTGGCTTTGCCATTCAACTCACCTAATTTTGGTGCCAACCAAGAAATATGAATTACCAGATGAAAGACCTTCACTTGTAAGGACATCAAATGACCCAGAACTCGCAGAAGTTTCATTCGTAAAAATAGATTCTCTTACAACAGATCCCCTTAACACTTGTAATGTGCAAAATTTAGAAAAAAAAAGTGGACTTAAAATTGGGGAACTTATTCTAAATTCCAACACCTTGGCTCTATATGATATTTTGCAGATTTTACAAACCATTCATTGACAGCAAAAGTATTATTGGTTGCAAAAGATTTATCCCAAATCAGTGGTTTTTAATAATCCTCCCATGAGTCTTCAGGTAGAGAATTTCAAATCTGAATTAAATTTATTACCTCTTATGAACATGTTGTAGAGTGGTTTCACAGTGAAGGCTTGTATTTGTACTAAGTCGGTCCTAAAATAGGTTTGACGTACAAAACATTAGGAACTTGATATAATAGGTAATGACACAGTAATCTAGTTGTGGTGGCTGATACTTTAATATCCGAGTAACAGTTGTCCAACATCAGCTGACTGACCAACTCCCTGAGCGACCCCTACTACTCCTACTTATTATAGGTGGGAAAGTCTATTAACAATAGAATAGGTGTGTTCCACTATAACAGAACATCATGGAAGAGTAAATCTATATAGATTCCTGAACAGTATTGTGTATATAGATATGAGTGTATTAGAAATGGATTTTTCATTTATTAACCTAACATTTTTTCATTACTTAAATGTTATTTCTAGTGGATATCCATATTTGAGTAGATGTTTTGTTTATTTATTAAACAGTATATTTATTTATTTTCATCTACCAGTCTGAATATTTGAGAAATCTTAGAAAAATATGCTGGAGAATGCATATTTTTCTAAGATTTCTCAAATATTCAGGTTGGTAGACAAAAATAAATAAATTCTGTCAAACATCTGTTGCTTTTGGTTTCTTCAGGTTACAATGAAAGACAAAGCTGTGTGTAAGGAAAATGAATTTAGATTTAAGGTAACTTAATTTATAACCCTTCTTATTTATGAATAAAAATGACAATAGGAAAACTAGTAATTGCTGATGGGTTTCGTTCAATGTGGACTTTATCAAACCCTTCTTATCCTCAAAAGTTCCATCACATTTTCTTTACATAGTCTTGTCTTTCATTCTGACTTGAAGAAACCAAAAGCAACAGATGTTTGTTGAAATGCATGTTTGTTGATATAATGAAAAGCTATAAGAGCTTTTCCCCATTTCATCATATTAATAGATATTTACACAATCTCATTATGAAGGTTGATCACGGCTCTCCACAACTTCCTATCCTTTGTACCTCTAAGTAATGTTTGACTCCTTACTATCCTTCCCAGTCCCTGTTCTGCCATCCATTTAAACAAGCTCGTTATAAATGATGATCATGTGTCTCCACAACTTCCTATCCTTTGTAGCTCTACATATCAACACAATATTCATAAAGAGACATACATATCCAGTCACCATATTTACTTTAATATATTTCTTATGTACAAATCTCATTGATTTGTTCCTTGATATATTTTAAATTTTATTAACTGTTAAAATTTTTCAGATTGACCAAAGCATTTTTATGTTGCAGCATTGAATTGGTAACAACTTTTCTTTTCAGTTATGCATTGATAATGCTCTCATGAAAGGAGTGAAACGTCAGCAGGAAAATAATCATTTAAAAAATTCACCTGCTTTTCATATGAGAGCTCCATAAATATTGTGTAGATATGTACACAGTGACTATGGTGAAACCTTCCAAATTCTTTATCAAGACTAGAAATTTTCTTTCTGATCATTTACAGCCTGTAATCTGCTTTTTTGCTGATATATTCAGACCAAAAGGCAAATTCTGTGGTACCTTTATTAAACAAGTATCCTATTTTTCATCTTTTATGTACCATGTTGTGATGTAATGGATATCAGAAAGGTATTAATCCATCTCTTCTCCCACCAGCTATGGGTTGAATCGCAGGCTGGGTACTATAGCCTTGGTAGGCAACCAGTCTACTAAAAGAAAGAAACTGCATCTCACTAGAGGAACATTTTCTGATTAGTCAGTCATGAAAGAGACGGGATCACCCAAGCATGTATCACATATGTCACCTAACTGACTGATGTGCTATGCCAATTCAGTATATGGATGATTATGTTTTTTGCAGCTCTAAGTAATTTTTGACAACTTACTGTCCTTTCCAGTCCCTGTTCTGCCATCCATTTACATGAGCTAATGAAGTAGGTTGCTTGATGCTTCCTTCTGCTCCTCTTGCCTTCAATATGACCTGTGAGTGTCAAATTCTTCAAGGCTTCTTTCCTCACTATCAATTGTCTTTGATTCTAAGTACAAGTATATTTTTCATTCCAATTTTCCTTAAAACTTCCTCATTGCTTGCATGTTTTATCCATGGTATTCTCAGCATCATTCTGTAAAACCATAATATTGTTTCTTCGAGTCTCCTCTTCATCTGTGAGGAGATTGTCTAGCATTCACTACCATGTAGGATGATTGATATTATATAGCAGTTCAGCACACTTTTCTTTGTTTCTAATAAAATTTTCCTGTTTCTTAATATTTTGTTTAACTTTTGGAAGACATCTTTCACCTTTCGAATCTTTACTAAGAAAAAGAAAACATTGTATAGTAAAAATTTGTTCTGAATAGCCAAAATAATTATAATACACCAAAATGTGCCCTTTATCCAAAGAAGAAAAAGCAGAATTGGCAATGTACTTTCATGAGTGAGGCAATTGATGAAATATTGCAAGAAATAAAAAACAACAGAGATACATGTGGAAGCCTCTTCCAAAGAGTAGCAGATCTTAAGAAGAAGCTGTTTGATTGGAACTTCTTTCTGATCAATGAAATATGAAGAGAATTAGAGTGATTCAACACTCAACGGTAAAGGTCTGAACTGGTGGCACTAAAGAATAGAGCTTGTCTGAACATTTGCCATGACAGTAGCAATAGAGTAGCAATATACTTGTGACATTGCATCTGTAGGAAAGGAGCTGCAGGATGAAAAAGGAAGTTATGAAGAGCCATGATCGTCTATATCATGAACGAACATGCTATATAAAAGAATATATTTCTAAATAATCTCTGGTCATAAACATGGCTTAGCTTAAGGACACTGCTCAGAATAAACTTTTACAGTTTGTTGATAAATAGTGAAATAGGTTGTATTTCTACTTGTAGAATTAAGGTTGTTATAATGGGCAGAAACGGTTTGCCATTCAAAACTAAGGCAAAGATGATGCATCTGTAAAAACTTCATTGATCATGCAATTATGAGATAATGTTGAGGAATCAATAAATATACATCAAAGTGTTTCTCTGTCATTTTTTTTTTTTTTTTTTTTTTTTATTTTGGAGTCAGGGTCAGAACTAGCAATATACTTTCATGAGTGGCAGCAACATTTTGTAAAATAACACAAAAATTAAAAACAAATAAAATATCCAAAAACATTAAGATCTGAGACCCACCCAGAAATTTAACCAATCTTTGCTCTTTGAAGGAATCATCAGTTGGTCATCAAGCAGAAGTTTCAGCCATTGAAAGCAGTAAGGAAACTAAGTGTATCTTTGTTTGGGGGGGGGGATTTTTTGTGGAGGGTGGGGGTCCACATTTAGGAGTCATGGTTAGAACTAACAATATGCTTTCAAATATCATAAAAATTAAAAAGAAATAAAATATCCAAAAACATTAAGATCTGAGACCCACCCAGTGATTTAAACAATATTTGGTCTTTGAAGGAATCATCAGTTGGCCATCATGTAGCAGTTTAAGGGACTCAAGAACAAAAATGCTGTTTGTAAAACATATCTCACCAACACTGTCTATGACACACTAGTTTCCCTCAAATTTCATTTTTATACTAATTACTCCCTCATGTAAATGACTTGATGAATATCTTCCAAAGAGTATGTTTTGAAGAGTTTATTTCAAATATTAGGTTGTTACATAAATTTCATAATTTATTTTAATTAAATGACAAACAACAGTAACATGAAACCTGCCATCTTCTGAGCTGATTCTCTTTGTCTGTTGCAATTCTTTTTTAATCAGCGAATGCAATTGGTTCTCATCAAATTGAACAGCTCAACCAGAATGTGGAGCGTCTGTGAGTTCAAATTTCCATTCCTTAAAATAGGAAAACCACTTCTGTGCCATTCTGTTAGTAATGAAGTCATTTCTCTATACAGCACAAATGTCTCATGCAGCTTTGGCAGCTTTGTGACCTTGATTAAAAGCAAAGAGAAAAAGATGTCGAACATGTTCATTCTTGTCTTTCCATCTCAGTGGTGTCTAATCTGAAATAAAATTTCAATAATGTTAGGCGACAGTTTCACAGGATGACCAGAGTGACTAAAAGCAAAAAATGCTAGATTATTCTTTGAGACAATTCACAGAATATCAGAAAAATCAAATGAATATATATAACAACCTAATATTTTCCTATTTTGATTTATTTTAATTATAACAAGCATACTACCCATCAAAAATGACAAAATTACTTACACATAGGTAGGTACTTCTGATCCAGTTCAATGCAATATTTGTATACTTTTATTTTATTTTTTTTTACTAATATAAAGTAGAGGGTTACTGAATGATGCATGTAATAGTAGCGAGGAGGAAGTTAAGATTATGAGGATATGGAGGATAGATAACAATTGACCCTTGACTTGAAGTGTTTAGGAAGTTCAGGGAAGTATCTACATGTGAGTCTCTCCCACAAAGCAGTGGTTCTTGGGAAAAAAAGCTGTCTAAGTAGACCTTCTTACTTATAATTGGAATATGGAGGGAATGATGCTGGTTTGACTCTATGGGTGTAACATAGCAGGTCCTAACTGTGAAGGTCTGAACTGGTGGAACTAACGGATGGAGCATGTTTGAACAATTACCAGGCAAACAGCGATAGAGTAGTGACAGGCTTGTGACTTTGCATCTGTAGGAAAGAGGGTGGTCGCATAAATGTCTTTGAATTCTATCAAGGTTGAAAATATATCTATCAATTGCCTATTTGTTCATTTCTGCATGACAACAGTATTGGGAAAAGCAAGAGTGAAATAATTATTAAGGAGGAAATGTGGAGAATAGATAAAATAAACTAAAGCAAAAGGAGAAAGAGAAGCATTGAAGAGAAAAGGCAGACATAAACAGATAAACTTGCTCGCTTCACTTGTATTACTTATTTACCCCTTTGATCTTTTAGAGTGGGTGAAGTTGTATACAATATTTCTTTTCTCTTGGAGTGAGAAGCATATTTAAGGTAGGTAGATACTATGGTATTAATATAAGGTGATTTACTAAGCATAGGTTAGATTTGGAACAAGGTTGAAAGTAGGGAGCACCCAGTGAGTTTCAAAGTCACTACTCAGTCATAATTGATCTAGTGAAACAAGATTGCTAACCATTATACCACATCAAAGTGTCCCTGATATTAATATATATATTGGCCTGTTTGAAGTGGTTTCAACCAATGATAGAGTCTAAATTGAAAAGTGACATGACACCTTCCTTAGGCTTAATGCCCATTGGTGTCAACAACATTCGGGATAATTGCTCTCTCCAGAGGCATTATTCATAGCTGTTGAAATTCATTATGGCTGAATTTTGAAATCTTCTAAACTGATTGCCGACCAAAGCTAAAGAACCAAGTCTTCCCTGCTGTTTAACTCATAGATGGAAGGAGAAGAGGTGGCTTTATACATTTCCCAAGGGTTATTTGTACAAAAGGGAACACAACTTAACCAGAATTTGAACTCAGATCACTGATTTCTCATTCCATATGATGATGTGGATATTAGTTAAAACTGTGACAGAATTCTTATCACTGTTGTTTTTATCACAATGTTTTTTTTTTATGAGTACACATATCAGTTCCAATCAAGTGCTGTAAATCTTTGAACTTCTAGACACCTTGTGGAATATAGTGCCACAATGTAAGCATATTAGGTGCATTTTTCATAACAACTAGGTTTTGCAGGCTGGAGAGTGATTATCCAGAATTTTGATGACACCAATGGATGTTGAGCCCAAGGAAGGTGTCAGTTTACACTATGATTGATTGAAAACAGCTTCAATTATGCCAATCTATATATTAATACCATAGTATCTACCTACCTACCTTAAATGTGCTTTCCATTCCAAGAGAAAAAAATATATCGAATAAAGCCTCTTGCTCAACTAGACTGTTTGCCAACCAAGGTTAGAGATCCCAATCAGTTCTGCTATTTAACCCATAGGTTGTTAAAGTGGTCTAGATTTTTCATCCTTTATAAATAATCTCCCAACTTATGCATCTACTTTCCAGTCTGTAAATGAGTCATCAAGGCCATTGTTGAATACTGGTGGTTACTTAAGAGAAACCAGCACTACTTACATCAGGAACTATGCTCTGCTACCAATGCTGAAGTAGTCTGTCAGGGATTCACCAGGTAAATGAATGTACATTATTTATTTCGTAATAATATTAAAATATGACACAAGGACAAAAAGGGGGGAATAGGGAAGACAGGTCACCTTCTGTCTTATGATTAGCCCTAGCTAGATACAATTGCTGACCCAAACATACCACAGTATTCCTTACACCAAAACAACACATTCTTACTTACCATTCTTAGTACATCCAGCACAATACATCAAATTCTCTATGAAGTCATAACAAGTTCCCATATGTACAATTTGTCTGGGGCAGGGAGGGGGAATAAAAAAGAAACCCCAATAAATATTTACAATGATTACAATTTATATACGAGAAACTTAACAAAATAGTGTTAGTAATAAACAAAAACCCACAATCCTTAATTGTGGTAGAAACATCAGTTAAATGAACAAAATTAATACTGGACTTAAATAATTGAAGTAATCATTCAAGCAAGGACTCACTGAAATACACACACACTCAAATGCAACAACAGTTACAAAAAGACCACTTGAAAAGATGAAATGAATGTTCAATATTTATTTACATGATATATACAAAATGTGGAATGGGGAAAAGGATGGTCTTCTTCTATCTTAATATTAAACTTAGCTAGCCACAATCACTGACCCAAACAAACCACAATATTCCTTACACCAAAACAAAGCATTCTTAACATTCTTAGAACATCTACCATAATACCTCTGTGTCTCTATGAAGTCCTAACTAGTCCCAATATGTAGAATTCTTTTCTGTGGGGAGGGCATGAAAAAAATAACAACAATTTAAAATCTAAACACCAATGCATAATTAAAATATGAATAAAAACTATTTATAAGAAACTAAATAAAATAACGTTAGTAATAACGCCCCCAATCCTTAATTGTGGCAGAAACATCAGTTAACTGGAGAAAATCAATGCGAGACTTTAAATATATAAGTTATATTCCATGCTATTAGGAACATATACTTGACAAACACGGTGGATAAAATAAGTAAAGGTTTATTGTAAAAACCAGTACAATAAGAAATAAGGTAACAGTTATGCGCACGATCATCACAAGTCAATTCTGTAGTGTGTGCTACTATTGGAAGGTCAGTAGTTCTCGTGTAAGTCTGAGTTGTACTCAAAAGATCCCAGCTCAACTCCTGTAGTCCGTTGCCTTATGGATACTTATAGGTAGTTACTCATGGGAGTGAGACAGGTTACTCCATTACATCAATATCCAACACTCATTTGTCCAACCAATCACTCAAACACACACTCATTCAAACACAACAACAGTTACAGAACACACACCCGAAAACAAAAGGCACCCCCAAATCCACCAGAGAACTGACATCTCTGGACACCTAATGTGGGAGAGGGGGGTTAAACTAAAGAAAGTGGGGACAGAAATAAAAAGGGGGCCAATGAGCATACATCCACAAGCTAAGTTAACAAAGGAAGAAAGTGAAACAAAAAACAACCCTAAACTAATCTAATTTCAGGCAGGGTTGCCAATGTTCAGCACAGTTAGCACAATATCCTTATACCTAACAACAAAATGAATGTTCACCCTCTGGAAGAAATACTATAGGCTTATATTGAGCTCTATGGCAGAACCTATTTCAAAAAACAGGTGAGACAGGTCACTCCAACAACAAAGCATTAGTTTCTATTAGCTGGTGGTTGTGAGTTCAATTCCTGTGCTGGGCAATGCATAAGTATATCAAACAATAACATGGATATGTGAAGAGATGGATTTATATCTTTTCAAAGGATATTTGTGAGAGAGTGAACACAATGATCTTGGTTGGAATTTGGATTCAGTTTCATATCAATAACCACTATCCTATGTGCATTTTCTTGTAAATAAAAATCTCAAAAGTTAGTGAATAAAAAATTTAAAATATACCTTGAATTAAATTGGTAACACACCTGATTTCATAATCACAAGTAGACATTGTTTAAAAATTTTTATTTATGTTATTGTTTTTCTTGTATCACAAAGTTTTGATCAGTACATTCCCAGATCATCATCGGTTGACACACTTTGGTTTACAGTCTTCTAAGTTTTGGCCCACATAGCAACCCACTGAATGGAGTATTTGAAATGCATCTTCCTTATGTATAAGCAAAATCGAATCTACAATTTGTAAGCACACAACCTGACCAGAATTAGGTCAATCGCAGCTAAACACGAGGTCTGGAAGATGAGTCATTGTGTATGTGTGTGCGAACAGCTGGTATGCATCTCTCTATGTGTACTTACATGTATGCATGTATGTTTGCTTGCTTAACTGTACTGGAAGCAGATACAGTGTGCCTGTGTGTTGCTATGATTGGGTGAGGGGAAGGCACTTTTAAAAGAGTCTAATGATTGCAATATATGTGCATATTAATGAAACACTGCAGAAAGGAATAAAACCTAAAATTAAAGGAACCTAATTGGGCAAAAATGTTGATTAAACAAAAGATAATAGAGATAGGAAAGTTGACCTGAATAAATCTGTGAAATACATTGAGATTTTCCATAATTGTGCATTTATAAATCCTTTTAATGCTAAATTATTTTAAGGACAAATCATTCCTTTTGAATCTCTTTCAAACAATACAGGCAATGTTATCTTACAAATAAACAGCTGCAATGAATTTTATAGTCATATCATTGGCTTGGTAAATCTATAATTATTCCTTTACAACAATATTGAATTACTAGATCCATCCTCTTATATGGGAGTGAATGTTGAAGAATCTCCCCACAGATGAGAAAAAAGGTAGAAGCAGCAGAAATGTGGTTCTACAGTAGGATAATGAAAATTCCATGGGCAAAGCGAGTAAGAAACAAGGAAGGCTTAATGAAAAGAAAAGAAAAACTGTCTGAAATTCCCTGGACATATAATGACAAAGGAAGGCTTAGAAAACTTAACCCTCACAGGGCATATTGAGTTTAAGAGAGATAGGAGAAGGCAGCAAGCTATTTACCTGATAAGCTTGAGGGAATGGATGGTGAAATGAAGAGCAGAGTCATTAGCAAAATATTGCATTGTACCTGCTTCACGTATTGTTATAATCTTGTAAATAAACATTGCTAAGGGAGGATAGATAACAATTGAAACAAATTTGGGAAAATTAAGAATCTATCTATCCTCCCATGCAGCTATGAGTTCAATAACAGGGTAGACTAGGCTTTATATCCTTGGTTTGCAACCAGTCATAGAAGTACTATGAATTCAAAAATAGTTGGATATGGGACAACTTCACCCTGTAAAACCTACTTCCTACTAAAACCACAGTAGTAAATCATAGTGTGGTTTGGTTGTGGACCTCTCTTTTCCAGGAGTGTCTACATTTCCAAGAAGTAGTTTAAAGTAATAGCAGTGTGAACAGATAAACCTTCCTTTTGACACATCATTTTTTTGTTGGCACGGAGGTAAAACATTGCCAAAATTGATTATATGATGTGACTTGAGAGTTTCCAAGAATTTTGCATACTTTATAACAGAAAAAACTAATTTCTGAGGAGAGAGATTTGCCAAGGGGAGTCAATGAGAAAGAAATAATGTACAAAATCATTGTACCTATTTGAAATGGTGATATATATATATATATATATATATATATATATATATATATATATCTTAAACTGTGAATATATTCTTATGGTAAATTTTATAAACATTTATTTAAATGAAATTTAAATTACTCCTATACAAAGACAGTATAATGAAAATTAAAAATACAATTTTAAATAAAAAAAAATTAACAGTGTTGTCACATTTTTATTTTGTAGTTCTTTGTTTCTGTCATTATGAAGCCCCATTTTAAATGAGTAACTATAAGGAAGCCTCCAAGGAGACAGTTCGCATAGTATATCAAAATAAATGGGAAAACACAATGTGACTTCCTAGATATGTCAGTCACACAACCAAATCTCCTCTTCTTAGTAATGAGATATTCCGTTGTTATGGTAACAGGAGACATTACTGCCATACTAATAAGCAAAAATGTGTCATGTTACCATAACAACAGCATCTCGTTGGTAAGTAGTCAGAACAGGCTGTTAATACAACACTTTTTTAATTTCTTTTATTTCATGGGATTTTTCTTTGGATATTTTTATTTTTAAAGATTTTTTTGTTGCATACAGAAACAGAGATAATTATAAAGATATAAAATCAAGATTATTCCCACAGAAAATGTTGCAAATTCAATTTCAAATTTACTTTACGTGTTGCTGTCATTTTTTGATGGCACAGGTGAAATTAAACATCCAAAAATCTAAGCCACTCATCTCAGCTGAACCAAATGTTTTACGTCAACTGAAACCTTTGAGAAAATTGTTCACCATTAAACACTGAAAACTGTGTAACAACAAAGAGCTGACAGAAAGTTGAAGAACAATGTAATGAATCATTATCATAAAATATGGTAATGGCAATATCAGCCATTTCCTTATAAGGAAACGTCCAGCATTAATTGATCAAGCAGACAGCACTATTTTCAGTTGAAATTTATGAAATCTTTCTCTTAAAACAATATTTCAGGAAAATAGTTTTCTCAAGTAGAGTAACAGTTATTGCTTTTTCCATTATCTATGGGGATTTCCTTTCTAATCATTTCTCAGTATCATTATTTTCTCTTTTTGTGTTACATGTGCTGTCCATTTTAGTTGTTGCTGCTCTTGAAATTTTTCATGTGGTTTCTGTTATTTGGTAAATTCCATATGAAAGTCTTGATCTGATGAAGCTATTTAAGAACATGACTCATTACAGTTAATATAAATGTATGTGTAATGTAGCAAGAAATTTGGATTGTAAGGTTTTCAAACTCTAAATGAGGTTGTTGCATTCATTTACACACAAATATTCTTGGGAAAAGTAAGAATCTATCTATTCTCCTATGCAGCTATGGTTAAATAAAAGGGTAGACTAGGCTTTATATCCTTGGTTTGCAACCATTCTTAGAAGTACTACACTGAATTCAAAAATGGTTGGATGTGGGAAAACTTCACCCTGTAAACCTACTTGTTACTGAAACCACAGTAGTAAATCATAGTGTGGTTTGGTTGTGGCCTTCTCATTTCCAGGAGAGTCTACATTTCCAAGAAGTAGTTTAAAGTAATAGCAGTGTAAACAGATAAACCTTCCTTTTGGCACACCATTTAATATCATCATGTGATTTGAGAGTTTCCAAGTCTACATTTCCAAGAAATTGTAGTTAAAGAGTTAAACTTTAAACAATTTACTTATATAGTATATAATATATACTGTCCCAGAAGCCATGAATTCTTATTTTTAGCCCTCATCTTAATGGCTTTATTGCCTTGCCTGGGTGATGTGATTAAAAAAAGACAAGAAAAAATAGAATTTTCTGTTACTACGACAAACCATAGTTCACTGGGAAAATTGGAAAATTAATTCTAGTAAAAATCTGATAAAATGGAAAAAAAAGATTTAAGCCATTTAATAAGAGGTAGAAAATTTGAGTCCTGGTGTCATCTTAACATGCACTTCTAGGACATATCAATATATTTACAAATCATGCATACAAATTACTGAATATAATATATTTCTATGTGTGCAGAGCAAAAGAAAATTTTATTAAAAACAAAAAAAGTGCTGAACTTCTATATAATATCAATCCTTCTATACTGCAGTGAATGCTGGACAATTTTCCCACAGACAAACAGGAAATTTGAGGCAACAGAAGGATGTTGAGAATACCCTGGATGGAAAATGTGAACAACGTGAAAGTTGTAAGGAAAATGGAAGCAAAAAGGACTCTTGTACTAAGAATCAGAAAGAGACAGTTAAAATGTATGGCACAGGTAATGAGGAAAGAGGACCTGAAGAATTTGACACTTAAGGGACATGTTGAAGTCAAGAGCAACAGAGAGAAATAGCGAGTAGCCTACTGAACAAGCTTGTGAAAAGGGAATTGGAAAGAGAGTAAAAAAGTAAATATTGCTAAGTGCCACAAAGGATAGGAATTTGTGGAGAGCCATGATTGCACACATCCTGAATGGACATGACACAAAGAAGAAGAAGAAGGGATTAGAATAGTCAAAAAATGAATAAGTACATTAAGAAACACTCAATGTCAGGACTTTGTGGCAACTCCTATGCTAGTAGCACAAAAAGACTTAAAAAATGAATCTTAAAAATCCCTTCCTTTGATTATGGCTTTACATTAAGTTTTTGAATATATATCAATACAAAAGCATTGCAGTACATTGAACTTTGGCATTTGTACAAGAAACTTATACCTAATCTTCTTTACATATATATATATATATATATATATATATATATATAGATGAATGATGTATGAATTTATGTATGTATGCATTCAGACACGCATCATAGATCAGCACACATCAGCTGGTCGCACACACATACACAATGACTCATCTGCTAGACCTCCTGTCTAGCAGCGATTGACCTAATTCTGGTCAGGTTGTTTGCTTGTGAATTGTAGATTTGATATTATTTATACTGAAGAAAACCATTTGAATCTCACTTAGCTCCATATGCAAGTGATAACCTGCATGGAAGCACACACCCACCTGATGGCAGTCAAAGAATACACTGATTGAAACATTAAGAATTAAAAAGTAACTAAGTTTGGGAATGTTTTCAATCTTTCTTGGAAATAAATGCATCTGTTCTATAGGTCTATAAGAGGTAATGGACAATTGGATATATGAAATACTTCACGAATTAAAAACTTCCACTTAACAATAGTCTGAGCCACTTATTCTAGTAAGGTGTGACACTTAGTGTTCAAAGAAATTTTAATATACTAAAAGCTTGAATATTTGAACAACTTTATCATTGTGATTAAAGCCTATGAGAATCAAGTCCATGGATATATTTGATACTGTATGACTATTATATAAAAGTCAGTGTGCTATAAAATATTATTGATGGACACCCACTACTCAGTTGTAACTGACTAGTGTGTTCGATCCTCCCTGAGTGCTCCTTAACCAGATCCTTGTGCTACATTTAACCTATGCTTAGTAAATCACAAAAATGTTATTGAAAAATTTTATTGATAGTTAGAATTTGCAACTTGGTTAAATGATTTAAAAAATTAGAAGGACTGATTTAAAACAGTTTTTGGTGCTACATGACCACTATATAGAAATCAATGGGTTATAAAATATTAATGATTTTAATTTTAATTTTGGTTACTGTTATGGTAATTTACCCATGCATGCATGGACTCTCCCAGTTATAAATAGGAGCAGTTACTGCCTTTTGGAGAGGGAAGTTTCTAGCATTCAGCTCTGACAGTCAGACTGAACATTCTTGCTGTAACACTCTCATTTGTATGTTTGTATTACTGTTTCTGTTAATATATTTGTTTAACTCAATTCCTCTCTTTGTGTCTTTATTTCTGGCTTTAACAAGGCCACAACAGTTGCATAATTAAAAGATTAGAAGAATTGACTTAAAGCAAATTTTTGGCATTACATGACCATTATATAAAAGTCAATGTGTTATAAAATATTATTCATGATTTGAATTTGCATCTTGGTTCCTCTTCTTATTGTGTACTGTGTCCCTTCAGGATGTTATCTTGGTTACATAATTAAAAAAAAGTAGAAAAATTTACTTAAAGCAGTTTTTGGCACTACATGACCACTATATAGAAGTCAATCAGCTATAAAATATTATTGATGATTAGAAATTGAATTTTATTTACATAATCATCCCTTAAATGGCAGAAAAAGGTTTTGCAAATGTAAACACTAAACAGGTAAAAAAATGAAAACATTTATCTTTTAAGGGATACAATTTATGCTTGTTTTCACTTTATGTACAAAAACTAAAAAAAAATGCTATTTTAACACACATTTAGATCATAAAAATAAAGAAAAAGACAAGTAAAATAAAGGCTAGATTCCTAAATTTAATATTTTTTTAACTGTATGATTTGCCTTGAAGTATTCCATGAACAATGGAGTTATGCATTCTTTACACAAAATTGCCACTATTTTTTACTTCTTTACTCTCCAAGAAGTGTTCCTGCAGAGATAACATTGTCATTGGCTTGTTCTTCTAGATTTATATGCTAGCATGAAACGACGTAAGCTTATGAATCCTAGAGTTGTGAATTATTCATTTAGACTAAAATCAGCAATTAATCTTTTAATCATTTCACCCCAAATAAGGCAATAAAGTCATTAAGACACAAGGTGATTAATGTGTGTGGCAGAGAATACCAGAAAAAGAAAACATTATTAAGGAGAGAGTACAATAAAAGAACTGGAATTAAGAAGATAAAGGATAACGATTGATATTGCATTCAAATTTTTGAAGATCAAAATTGACTGGAAAGCAAGAAACTGAAAGAGAGCTCCACAAGCAAGAAGTGTGAGAGAATAAAATGTGAGCATAGAAATTACAGTTATATTTAATTATTTCAACTGTAAAACGATGTGAACTTGCTGCAAATATAGTACTTCACTTAAATTCATAAAGTTTAGGTACCAAAGAGGAAAGCTCATCAGAAGAATTACCATAAAAGTAATTATAGAAAAGGCACAGGGAAGCTATTTTACGGAGGTAGAAAAGTGACTGAAGCTGAGATTCAAGGTTAAGATCAATAATATTGCAATTTCCTATTGTCTAGTTCATGCTCCTCCCCTGTCTTTTGAACAGTAGTGGAGGTTTATCCCCTGTTTAACATTGGGTTTTCAGTTCCTTCTCAAGTATTTTCATACTCATTCACTTACAGTACACAATTATATCTTAGTGCCATTATTGCCTTGCTTGGGCTGAATTGAATAAAAAATAAATATTCTTCTTTGTATTTTATCAATACATAGCAAAAGCACCAGGCAAGATGTGGTAGAAATATTCAATGCAATGATGAATAATAGTCTTATAAATGCATAAGATAGATGACTCTGTCTTTATTCTTTATTTTTTATGTGCCTTTCAGGACTTGAGAGATCATGGCACTTCACAATTTTTTTTCCTTTGTAGTTCTTAATAAATTTTGTCTTTTTTCCTTTCTCTCCTAACCTATGTTTTGTCATTCATTTACTCATTCTCACTATGTAGTTTATGCATTGTTTTCCTCTGTCTTTCTTGCCTTCAATCTGTCCCGTGAGTATCCAACCCCACTTTCCTCATTATATGCCCTAGAAATTTCAGCTGTCTCTTTCTCATGTTAAGTATAAGTGTCCTTTTGGTTTCCATTTTCTTTAAAACTTTATCATTGTTCACATGTTCAATCCATGGTATTCTCAGTGTTTTTCTGTAGAACCACATTTCAGTTGCCTTAAGTCACTTTATCATCTGTTAGGAGATTGTCCAGCAATCACTGCCATATAAAAAGACTGATATTACATACAGTTCAGTATTCTTTTCTTTGTTTCTAATGAAATTATTATGTTTCTTAATACTTTACTTAGCTTCTGGAAGGTATCTTTCATTATTCAAATGCACCTTTGGATTTCAGTGTCACACTTTCTGTCGCCAGTTAAAACACTTCCTAGATATTTATATTTTTTGTCCTTGTTTAATTTTTTTACTCCTAAACCTTGTTTGCCATCCATTTACTCAAGCTTGCTAGGTAGGTCATGCATTGTTTTCTTCTATTGCCCTTGTCATCAGTCTGTCCTGTGAGTATCAAATTTTTCAAGCCCTCTTTCTCTGAAATTTCAGCTATCTCTTTTTGATGTTGAATATATGCGTCCTTTTTGTTGCTATTTTCTCTAAAGTTTTATCATTGATGTTCAGACCATATTATTCTATCCTCATGTAATCTGTGAGTCTGATGAGTCTTCTTAGTATCATATTTATATGCTATTCAACTGCTATGTACAGTACTTCCTTAATTATCTATACATTAATTTTACAGACTTGGATTATTCAGTTGTGAAATGAATAGAAAAATTGAATTTTCAGTTATCAAAACTAAACCCATTCCAATATTTATTTTGACAGTTTAGAAAACGATACTCAACATTTGATACAAATACAGATGAAATCAGTTCAATTAATTCTTCTTCACTTTCTTGTGGTTTTCACACAAAGAACATTCAGGCAATCTTTAAACTTTGTGCCAGCAAAAAGATAGTGTGTCAGTAGGATGGTGTTTCCGTTGACACCTGTAATATAGTAACTCTACGTAGAAGCTTATGAAACTTTATTTGACTCATTCAGATTTAGTGCTGAAAAATGTTTATTTTATGGTGAAGCAAGAAGGGAGATGGGATGTGCTTATTTTATTATCATAACACCATTATTATTTTAACTACCTTCACTCCACAATAATGTTTATCGTTTTAAAAAGCAAAGATTAGAATTGTAATAAAACCTAAACATATGGAAGAAAATTTATACATTTTCTTTTGTTCTTGATAATTGACAACAAAAATAAGCACTGCTTAATAAATAGTATTTTATTCATTAGATTGTTTTTGACGCACAGTTTGTTCAACCCTCACAAAGGCAACTTGAAGTTTTCCTGCAACTATTGAGCGGACCTTAGACACAGTTTCTGTCAAAGTGCATATCATCTGGTGTGATCAACATAAAACTCAGGCGCCATGAGTTGTGACTTTGTGCTAGCAAAGCCATTGATGGCATCCTAATATTTTTATGAGGAAACTGACTATATATATATACTAGCAGCATGGCCCAGCGTTGCCCGTGCTTGATTAAAAAATCATACAACTCATACAGCAATCGCTATCACTTGACTTAAAATATTTTTGCCCTTCCTTGCCTTTAAAGGAGTGCCCTTTGCTGTGCTGATGTTGTTACATGCCTTACTTCTTGCCTATCTCACACTGTGAATTTTTTCTAAGCTCTATACTAAATATTAAATCTGTTACAAAAAAGAACTAAACAAAATGAACACAAAATGATCAGCTTTAAAAAAGGACTTGTAACTGGAAAAACCAAATGAAAAGAGAATGTTAACAACAATACTTTTTCACACCCAACCCAGTTCTGCAGAATCAGAATCAATGTTGAGTTTAAGCAAGCAAATGAGCCAATTGGAGTAAAGTGCCATGCAGATTTAAATTTTTCCCACTTGTGACGAATGCAGCTATCGATTTTTTTTGCATGCTTGCATGCTAGCATGCTAGTTAACATTTGTGTCAGTCAGCTGTTGGCTCTCATGCTGGCCAGTAGAATCTTCCTGCCTATTCGTGACAGCCATCTATAGCATGAAAAATCGATTATTTCCACTATCGATGGGAGTTGGGAAATGCAAAGTTGGTTTTGGCCTTCCTGCTAACTTGGAGCATCCTGCCTTTTATATATATATATATATATATATATATATATATATATATATATATATATATATATATATTAAAAAGAAGAGAGAAACCACAAACGTTTTTGGCTGTAATGTGTATTTTTAAAAAAAATACATAATGCATATGGAAAATAACACAAATTATATTTTTTAAAAAAAGCACACATTACAACCAAAAACTTTTGTGGTTTCCCTTTTCTTTTTAATATATACACTTTCCTCTCATTGGAACAACTATAACCTCTTCCCTTTACATATATATATATATAAATATATATATTCATAGATAATTGTATATTATTTATGTGTGGGAGGTTATATAAATAGTTAATAGTAATATGCGCATTATAATTATATAGGGATTTAGCTTAGATGTGGCACAAGGCCGAAAGTATGGGGCACTCAGTGAGGATCAAACTCACTACTAAGTCATAATTGTTCTAGGGAGACAAGCTTACTAACCATTATACTACATTGAGGTGCCCATACCGCTTCAAGGTGCCCAATGCACATTATATATATGTGTGTGTATGTGTGTGTGAGTGTGTATGTGTGTGTGTGAGTGTGTGTGTGTATGTATAAGTGTGGATGCACATCTATGCATGTATGTGTGCAAGTGTATGTCTGTGTGTGCATGTTCCTGTGTGTATATATAAGTGTGGATGCATATCTATGTATGTATATGTGTATGCATGTGTCTGTGTATGTGTGTGTATGTATAAGTGTGGATGCACATCTATGCATGTATGTGTGCATGTGTGTGCGCGTGTGTGCGTGTGCGCGTGTGTGTGCGCGTGTGTGTGTTACCTAAAATGTAAAGTTACTTACATTGTTGTTAACAGCCATGTTCATTTTATATATTTATTTATTTGTTCCTGTCATCCATGTTTAATGTTTACCTGAAAAAGGAAATACATTGCAGAAATATTGACTGCAAACTATTTTAATTTGTCATGGCAAGAAGGGAGATGAGCACAGTGTATATGCTTGTGTTTGTAATTGTATACACACACACATGGATATATACACTCATATATTTATATATATATATATATATATATATATATATATATATATATATATATACATATACATATATATATATATATATATATATATATATATATACATGCATACATATATAGGTAAATATAAATATAAACAGATATATTCATAGAAGTTTCAAGTGCCTTTAAGTCTTCCTGATGGTTTATTATTGCTCTGAATTTGAAAAAAAAAAAAGACAATATAAAAAACTAGCATTAAATATGAAATAATTATAGCTAAAATTTATTCTTGCCAATTTTCTTCCTAACAAATGAGCAAAATATTAATATTGGCAAAAGTTTAAAAAAAAGTATAGCCATGATATGATACATGATAAAAAAAAATATTGACTGCTGCACTATGCTGGAGGCCACTGGCCTGGGGTCAGTTGTTGAAGTGTGCATTTACCATGGTGGTATAATTGGACAGCATATAACTAGGAGTGGCAACCTGCCATTGTTTCTAAGTTTGTATTGCCAGGCTTCCGCCCTAATCCACCCATGGCTGTTTCTCCCACCCACAGCTTCATCCACCCCAACATCCACTATTTTTTGCTTTTACAAAAGATACTATTTTTAACGTAGTTCATGTGCTAATTCCATTGATTATAAAAAAATGTATTACTTCTTTTACACACAGTAAAACAAGATCTTTCCATACACACATATAAATGCACACACTCATACAAATGTTCAGGTGATGTAATGGTTAAAGGCTTAGGATAAGAAATCAGTGAGTTATGTTTAAATTCTGGTTAAATCTGTTACAGCCACTTTTGTGCAAATACCTTTGGGAAAGCTATGTATCGATTTGTTCTCACCCTCTGCTATGGGTTAAAGAGCAGGCCGGCTGATATCTTTAGACTTGATTGCCAACCAGTCTTGGAGAAGGACAACAAATACTGAAAGAATGATTAAAGAAAGGAATTGAAGAAAGCAAAAAGAAAAGATTAACCATTAACTGCAAGAATACAGAATTCATGGTTGTCAGCAAAAGAGACAACTCAAATTGTGAGCTACATATTAGGGATGGGTCACAAAGCTGCCAAAGGTGCTCAAGACATTTGTGCTGTATATGAAGATGACTTCATGACTGACAAAATGACACAGAAATGGTTTTTCTGTTTCAAGGAGGGGGAAGTTTGAACTCCAACTCTCTGTGTCCTGACTGACCTGTTCAGTTTGATGAGAACTAATTGCATGTACTGATTAAAGAAGAACTGCACCAGGTGATTATGGAACTGGCTCAGAAGATGACAAACTCTTTCACTACTATCATTCATCATCTTCACTCAATGAGTAAGGTCCAAAAACCTGTCACATGGGTTCCACACACATTTGACCAAGAGAAACAATCACCTGTGCTCATCCATTGCTGCCAGTTTACTTGCTTGACACCAAGCTACTTGTGGATACAAAGAAAGAGCTCGGTTGGAAAATTCTGCCACATTCACCATATTCTCCTGATTTAGCCATTTCAGACCTTTCTTGACACCTTCTGACAATTTGAGGGGTGTTTCATTCAATAATGATGTGGAACTTAAAATGTGGCTTGATGAATTTTTCAAGTTAAAACCTAGTGATTTCTATTATTGAGGCATTGAACAGTTAGTGGATCCTTGGCAGCAGCTTGTAAACAATGAAGAAGAATGCATTATTGAATGATTCATCAGAATAATTAATAAATAATCAGTAAGTCAATTATGTGCCATGCATGATACGCACATAGACAATCATGTATCTTTCAATATATGACTGACAAAGCAGATTTTTTCCTGCAGTAGGTTGCTATTTCTTTCTGCAGTAGACCAGTTGCCATCCAAGGCTATAGAACCTAGTCTGTTCTGCTATTTACCCATAGCTGGGGGTGGAGAAGAAGGGGATTCATACCTTTCCCAAGAGTATTAGCACGTAAGTGAATGTAATGGATTTGATGGAATTCAAACACGACTCTCCGATTCCTCAATCCGAGTCACTATCCATTACTCCACTATGCCTCCTCCTAAAATAATAAGTGACTCCTCCAACAAATATTAGGTTGGTGCAAAAATAATGTCGTTTTCTCACATAGTAACATATGTGAGAAAACGACATTATTTTTGCACCAACCTAATAAGAAGTATTAAAATAAATTGTAAAAAATAACATATTTATGTAACAACCTAATACATATTGTATTTGTGTAATATTATATTTTCATAACGATTTAAGTATAAATTAATATTTTGCAATTATTTTGTTTTTATTTCATCAATACACAAAATTTGCTATCACAGTAATGAAAGATAGCAAGTAAATGTATAAATTAAAAAAAAATGTCAAACATGTCTGTATTTTTTCTTTTGTCCTTTTTGATTCATTTGCTTTTGGAATCTAATCCTTGTTTTTGACAATTCAACTGTATAAGGATCATCTAGTGCTTCAGTCAAGCTTATTTACCAATCAGTCATATTGTTTAGGCCAGCTGAAAGAGCTGAAACAGCAGACAAAATATTTTCCTATTTTGTTGCCAGAATCAAACAGCCAATCCTTAATTCAAAGCCAAGTACATTTAACTTGTTTCTTGGGATGGGTGAGAAGTAGAAATGTTCCAATCTTTACCTCAGCCTAAGGACCAGTTCCTAAAATAAAGCTTCTGGATGTGTCCCAAATTGGTCCCCTAAAACAATGTGCCAAAGGTCAGAAAAAATCTATTAGGAAAACATTGCCTTGCACACCCTTTGCTTTTTAGCTGTATACAATCAGGAGAGAAACAAAAAACAGAAAATAATGGTTTTAAAATAGATAAATATTCAGTAAACTCTTATTAATATGGTTAATTAAACATCAAATAATACTTAACTAATTAGTCAATGTTAATTAAATGTTCTTCTATGTGAAATATCTCTTCAGGACGTGGACAAGCATGGCTCTCCACAATTTTCTGTCCTTAATAAATTTTGTCTTTTTTCTTTCTCTCCTAAACCCTGTTCCACCAGACATTTACACAAACACATTAGGTAGGTTATGCACTGTTTTCCTCTGTCCCTCTTGCCTTTAATATTTGAGTATCAAATTTTTTAAACCCTCTTTCTTTATTATGAGCCATAGAAATTTCAACAATCTCTTTTTGTACAAGTGCTCTTTTTGCTTCTATTTTCTATAAAACTTCATCATTGCCCACTTGTTCAGCATCCTTCTGTAGAACCACATTTCTGTTGATTCACCTTTCTTCTTCATCTGTAAGGAAATTATCCAGCATTCACTGCCATAAAGGAGAGTCAATATTACATAACAGTTAAGTACTTTTTTTTTTTTGCTTTTAACAAAGTTTTCCTGTTTCTTAATACTTTGCTTAGCTTTTGGAAGGCACTTGCACTATCTCAGTGCACCTTCAGATTTCAGTGTTGCATTTTCCTTCCTCTGTTAAAACACTTCCTTTATATTTAAATTTTTGTACTTGCTTGATTTTAGTGTCTCTAATTTTTAATTTGCATATTGGGCTCTTCATTTTGCAGACAACCATACGTTCTGTCTTTTTACAACTCATATCTAATCCGTTCTTCTTGACTTCATTTACTACCTTCACCTGTATTTTCCTTTCTATATCTGCTATCAACACCGTGTCATTTGCATATCTTATAGTGTTAAAATTCTGGCTGCCAATAATGAATCCTGGTAAGAATTCTAATTCTCATGAAATCACCTCACTGTAAATATTAGATAAGTACAGAGAAAAGACACACCCTTGTCTTACACCCTATTTTACTTTTGTATATTTACTGAATTCATTTTCTATTGATATGCAGGTGGCTTGCTCCTTGTTGACATTCTGGATTATTCTAATATCCTTCCCAAATATGTCAAGCTTACGTGAACATACAGTTAATTTTTTTAAATTAATTGTTTATGATGTCACGTACATGTGACATCATAAGGGTTCTGAGAATTTAGATACATTTTAGATTGTGTGTTCCTAAATTATAAATGATTTTTGTTGATTTCTGGTTATTTTAAGTCATCTTATATCCAACCAAAGTTCAATTCGGGATTGCATAATGTTGAAACACAAAAATTACACTAAGAGATGTCCTTGTAGATAATACAATAATACACAATAAAACAAACTGTAAAAACTGATTACAAATTTGAACCTCTATTCATATTAATTTTCTCAGAATTACCACACTGTAAATTTTTTTCTATTTTTTGTATATTTACTGAATTCATTTTCTATCCCTAAGCAGGCAGTTTACTCTAGATTATTTCAATATCCTTCCCAAAGATATCAAAGCTTATCTAATAGTTCTAACAGTTGTTTGTAGCATAATTTATCAAATGCTTTTAGATTATGTTTATTAAATCCATCATTCATGATTTTTATATCTCTTGGTAGCTTTGGTATTCTAGAGCCACCATGAAATTACATGAGATTAAAGTTTAAATGAACAATAATTACAGTTTTTTATAAAATATAAACCATCCTAAATCAAGAATTGTATTAAATAAAATATTATAATCATAAGCTAGCTGTATATTCATTTTTTTTTATTTTTTATAATAAAATTCCCCTTCAGAACATAGATGATCACGGTTCCCCACAGCTTCTTTTTCTTTAATATCTGTGTATTACCATGACTTCTTGGGTAAGATAGTAGAGTTGTTTCTCATAGCGTTCTCTTAAAATTTTGAATTAAAAGTTATGTTTTTAGACTGAATGTCATCTGAGATCAGATAATCATTTCTATCCTCCTATTTAGCCAATAGCTGGCGTTGGAAGTTATAGATTCATGCCTTTCCATAAATGCATTAGCACAAAATTGAATGCAACAGACTAGTCCTGCTAATTCCACTTGCCATGCTGATAACAGATACACTTCCAACCCATCTTTGTTTTGTTTAATTTTTTTATAATACCATGCTCCCTCAAGATGTAGGGGATTATGGCTCTCCACAGCTTCTTTTTCTTTAATATCTGAGAATTACCATGACTTCTTGGGTAAGATAGTAGAGTTGTTTCTCATAGCCTTTGCCACAGTTTTGAATTCAGTCCTTCTCTTAGAATGTCTGCCATCCAGAGAAAGAGAGCCCGGTATACCCTGCTATTTCACCCTGGTGGAGAAGAAATGAATTTCTGCATTCCCCAAAGGCATTTGTGTGAAAGCGAATGCATTAGATAACGTTTGAATTTGAACTCTGCTTGCTGATTGCATTTCCCATGCTGATAACAGTTATGCTACTTGCATTTTTTTTTATTTATTACTGGTGCCCCCAATACCAAAATCGATTAAAAGACATTTTTACCAAATTTACACACAATTTATAAGTTTAAATGAAGTGTATGTCTAAGAATACAATATTTTTGTCCCAATTCTCATTATGTTATAGCAAAGTTTCCCAACCTGGATGATTTCAACTACTGGCTGGGTGACAAGCAAATGTACACAAAATGGTGGACGATTGGAAATTTTTGGTGGCTGATATAGGATTTTGAGTATTGAAAAGTATTTCAACATATATGCTATTTGAAAAAATATTCAAAATATGCAAAGAACTTGTATAAAAAAATCAGGTGACAAAATGGGAATAATTGGGTCACATTCCTAGATAAGATATAAATGAATATATGAATATTTTGGCATTTTCTATAGTTTTGAGAAAGCTCATTAGCATTCAAATAGTTCTTCAGTAAAAAATTTAATTAAAATAGTTCTTCAAAAAAATATTTGCTGAATTTTTACTAGTTTCTAATAGTGTATATTTTCTTTTATTTTATAATTATGAACAAAAATTGTTTAATTTTTTGTCAACACTTACAACACTAACCTTAACTATAAAACTAACCTTGACCACAAAACTAGATTATAATGATCTTCCTAACATCATCAGTTCTCAAGTAGGCATCTACACAGTCAACACTACCATTTACTCCTGTCTTTACAGTAAATCTGGCATTTTTGACAAAGTTAACCTAAACGTTGGTCCCGAAAACAACCTCCAATCTGTGGTTGACTAGGGCAAGAAATGGCTTGTGAATTTTAATGTATCCAAAATGAAACTGCTGTTATTTACTCACCATAGTGAAACTTCCCTGCCTCCTGTCAGCATGGTTGATGTTCAACACCATGAGAGCACCTCACTGTACCTTCTTGATCTCATTTATTCCACTGACCTGAGGTGGAACAACTACATTGAATCAATGGCTTCATCTACCACAAGGAAAATTGGTTCTCTGTGTCATACCAGAAGGTTTTTCTTGTCTGAGTCCATCCTTTACATCTACAAATCTACCATTCATCCATGCATGGAATAATGTTGCCATATATGGTCTGGTACCCCCAATCTTGAAAGATGCATATACAATGTGATCATCCTGACTTGGGGTTTCAACTCCATTCACTTTCTCACCAACATAATGTGGCTTCCCTCTGTCTATTTTATAAATATTTTTATGGTAACTGCTCTGACAAGCTATTTTCACTGGTGCCCCGACTGCATGAATTTAAGCATGCTACTAGGTTAGCACCTTGGTTTCACCCTTTTACTGTCAAAACAGTTAAATGTAATCACCTTTTCGACTCCAACAACTTCTCTCACACTTCCCGATAGTGGCACTCCCTTCATCTTACTTGCGTCCCTGGTAAATATAATCTTCAAAAATTTAAATGTCAACTGACATCTTCAGTTGCCTTAATTCTTCTTTTTATCTTCCTCCATACTCCTTTTTACCCTTTCCACAAACCCCCACCCACATACCCAAAATTTTCCCTTATTTACACTCTCTGTAGCCCCTTGTGTACTAGTGGTTCTTCTGCCTTGCTTGGGGTGAAATTCTTAAAAAAACTATAGTTTTCAATTTTGTTTTCATTTGTTCTTTATTATGGTATTAACAGCAGTCAGCATTATTTGTTACCACCTTTTGGTATTTTTTACTACATCATAAAGTCAGTTTATGAACCTATAAAAAAGGTTTACCAAACAATTTTAGTATGTTTTTGAGTATTTACTATACAGGTGGGTGGTTGAAAAATTTTCCATGCGAAAGTGAGCGATGATGCCAAAAAGGTTGGTAACCCCTGTCTTATAGTATGATTTTCTAACATTTAGAAAACCCTAAACTAACCAATTTCAATAAGAAATAAATCAGTTTTTAAGTTTTTTTAGTTTCTTGCATTGAAAAATACCATATTTGGTTCTATTGATTTCCATTATTATTGAACATCAAAGGACAACATAATTTGAGGAACAGTTTGTTTTTTATAACAAAGGCATTGTAGACTGCATGCTTAATAGTATTTTATTTTTGCTAACAATTCAGTAAAAAATAAGTAATATGAATATTTTCAAAGCTAAATTGAAAACACTAAGGAACTAAATATTTATTTTTACATGTCTTGTCAAACTTATTAAATATATTTATAAAATTTTAGGAAAATGTTGTACCTTGTTATAGATAGATGCTTAAACAAATTGGAATAAATTTTGAAGAGAATTTGGCAAAATTTAGTGTTGTCATATAAAAAGAAAAATAGATTTAAAATGAAAAAAGAAAAACTAAATAGTCTCTTTGATAAGACAGATATTTTAATGACAAAAATATTATTTCATTGGATAATTGTCAACCATAAAAAAGTATTTGATTGGTTAAACATGCATTCTCTGTACCTTTATTTGAATGACAAGACAACCTCTTGAGGACACAATAGTGTTGATTTATTTTTATTTCTGCCTTAAGCAGGTATAATTGCAGGTTAGAGGTTTACATCTGAATTTTTTCATTCCTATGTTTTCTGCCTTCACCTTTTGTTGTGGTTGTGTGAAAGGAAAGTCTGGTTTCCTGATGCACAATTTGACAAGAAAGAAGGTATTTTCTTTGCAAGTGCAGCTCTTTTGTTTTGACAGGAAGAAAAGGTACACAAAGAGGATTTGTTGGAACTGCATTAGTAGATACAAGTCAGTAAGGCTATCACTCTTGAAGTAAACCTGTAAACAGAATGTAAACATAAGTGAGCCAATAACTTTGTGATCTTCAGTACTTTATATAAGATGATAACGTCTGTGATTTTATTTGCTTTTCATATTTTTCTTTCCTGTTTTTGGTTGTGAAATCAGGCAAAATTGTTTTTGAAGAAAATCCATGATAATTTTGTATGTGTGTGTATACATATATATATATGTGTGTGTGTGTGTTTGTGTATATATATATATATATATATATATATATATATATATATATATATATATATATATATATATATATATATATATATATATATATATATGTGAAAAGTGTGTGTATATAAATATGGGGATGATGAGACAAAGTGGAAAATCTATAAATAATGCATTTCACCAAACATCTGTTGATTTTGGCTTCTTCAGGCTAAAAGAATAAAAGACTGCTGTTGCATGATACTAGTATACTTGGATAAATATTAGTCACCATTATATTACAGGAATTAGCACTTTGGATAGTAAATATTTAAGGATGCCTTGGAAGTATTTATATATATATATATATATATATATATATATATATATATATATATATATATATACATATACATAGTTTAGGCAACATATTGCTTCATTCAAGCAGGTTTGGTTAAATAATTTAGATGTATTCTGTTTATCTAAAGATGGTCGCAAATGTGATTGAAGGTACTTGAGAAAATAAAAATTATTTGAAAGAAAATTTTGTAATTTTTCCTAATCAATTTTTTACACCCACCAAGAAATTAATTTATGGGCTTGAAAGGATTAAAACTAAAATAAATAGACATAATACGTCTAAATTATTTAACCAAAAATTCTTTAATTTATATATATGGTAATACCTTTTATGTTCGTAAGAACAGAAAAGACATTAGTCTAAATAACATGAAATGGTGACTATAATATAATGTGCCTTGCAGAATGTCTGACAATCTCCCTATAATTATTCTTATATGGTCTATATGCATAAAATCCTGCAACCACACACACACACACACCTAACTGGGAAATATATTCTTCCATTGTTATGGAGAGGATAGCAATATGTGTCATCAATTTTATCTGTTTCTATAAAAGAAAGAAAGAAAGAAAGAAAGAAAGCAAGCAAGCAAGCTGAGAATGAAAGAAATATGTCATCTGTTTTACCTGGTCCTATGGAAAGAAAGAAAGAAAGAAAGAAAGAAAGAAAGAAAGAAAGAAAGAAAGAAAGAAAGAAAGAAAGAAAGAAAGGAAGGAAGAAAGAAAACTGGGAATGAAAGAAATAGGTCATCTATTTTATCTTGTTCTAAGAATAGAAAGGAAGAATGAAGGAATGCTGGAAATGAAAAGTGAATGAAAAAAATGTCATCAATTTTATTTGGTTCTGTGAAAAGAAATAAATAAATCTGGGAATGAAGAGTGAATAAAAGAAATGTGCCATTTATTTTATCTGGTCCTAAGAAAGAAAGAAAGAAAGAAAGAAAGTTGGGTATGAAGAGTGAATAAACAAAATATGCCATAAATTTTATCTGGTTCTACAAAATGAAAGAAAAAGAAAGAAAACTGGGAATGAAAAGTGCAGAAAAGAAATATGGGTCATCAATTTTATCTTGTTCAAAAAAAGAAAGTGAGAATTGAAGAGTGAAGAGAATGATGGAATTTCAACCAACAAATAAAATAAGACAATTCTCATTTTCCCCTTTTTTTCATATGCTTCCCTGTTAATATTGTTAAATTTTCAAATAATATGAAAATTTAAAATAAAATAAAAAAAAATTTTCATTCTAGAAAATAATTATATTAACTTTAATTATTTTGCACTATAAAATTTTTCAAACATATGCACCTTGTTTTCCTTTTTTCTTTATTTGTCACCTGCTTTTGTGAAACAATACTTGAAGTGAAAGGTTTGATAGTTTAATGAGAGGGTGGGAAGAGAGAGATGTAAATGGACTGTGTGGGCTGCAGACATCTTAGAACAGAGAGTCAGTGGGGAAAAAATGGAGGAGAGGACAGAGAAAAAAAAACCTTTAAAATATTTATTTTTCTTCAGGTAATTCATGCACTTCAACTTTAGAAAACTTATAAGTATGTGCTGATTGAAAATTACCAAAAAGAAAATCACAAAAGATTGAAAAATGAAACTTCACTGTGTCATGGCAAACAATTTTTCTATCTTGTTCTTTTATAGTTCTGCCATTCATTCATGTTTTGAATATTGCTGCCACATCTGGTTTGGTG
Source organism: Acanthosepion lycidas (assembly GCA_963932145.1). Taxonomy (NCBI): domain Eukaryota; kingdom Metazoa; phylum Mollusca; class Cephalopoda; order Sepiida; family Sepiidae; genus Acanthosepion; species Acanthosepion lycidas. The sequence goes on along the minus strand of OZ010599.1, from coordinate 44,233,465 downwards.
ATCCTGCTATGTATCTAGACATTCCTGACAAAATTCAAAGAATCTGCAATGTTATCAGTCCTGACCTGGCATCAGTCACTTTCCTATCTTTCCTAGCAATTGTTGTGCTCTACTCTTTGGTACCTCAACATCACAAATTTAAGCCTAGTACTAGATTGACAGCTAGAGTTCATGATATTGATTTTGAAATTGTTAGATGTAACCATAACTTCTATACAGATAGGTTTTTCTCTTCCAGTTCTCCTTTGTGAAAATCTTTTCTGATTTCTTGCTTTCCTGTCAACTATGATCTTCAAAAATTTAAATTTAATGTCAATCAGCATTTTCTGTCTCCTTGAATACTATTTCTTTATTGTCCTTGCTCCTTTTTCCCAATTGCTTTCACTTTCAGTGAATCCTTTTTGTCTTAGAGGCTTTTATTGTCTTACTTGGGATGAAATGATTAAAAAAATTAATAATAATAATTTCATAATATTCTCTTTGAAAATGGAAACAGTTATTCAAGTTTTGATTTTCCTCAAACACTTAGAAATGCAAATCTGAAGTGTAAGTATCAGTAATGTTTTATATTAATCAGCTAATTAATCCTCAGAAAGAAAAACAAGGAGATGTCTTCTCACCAGACATATTCAAACTACAGTGAGACAATTCTGAGAGAATTAGAATCTTAACAACATAAAGATGACACAGTGTTGATAGCAGGCATAGAAAGGAAACAGCAAGAACTCTTACAGAAAATAGTGAAGGAAAGTGAGAAGAAAGGATTAAACATCAATTGTATGAAGATAGAATGTACAGAAGGGTCCAACATGTAAATTACAAATTAGAAACACCCAAATCAAGCAAGTTCAGAAATTTCAATTTCTGGAAAGTGTTTTTTAACAGAGAATGGAAAGTGCAAAACTGAAATCCAAAGCATGGAGATAGTAAAAGTTGCCTTCCAAAAAACTAAGCAAGTATTAAGAAAGAGGAAAATTCTATTAGGAACAGAGAAAAGTATACAGAACTGTTATGTAATGCCAGTCCTCCTACATGGCAGTGAATGCTGGAAAATCCCCTTACATATGACAAAGAGACTTGAAGTAACAGAAATATGACTCTACAGAAGGATACTGAGAATACCATGGATTGAATATGTGAGCAACAATGAAATTTTAAAGAAAATGGAAACAAAAAGAACACTTATACTCAATTACTTTCATTCCAAGAGGGCATAATGGATAATTGTATTGTTTTCTAAGGTTAGTTATCTTCTTCTATATGTCATGTTTCTTCAGTACATGGGTGATGATGGTTCTCCACAACTTCCTATCCTTTGTGATCTTATTAATGGTTGTTCTTTTTAACATCCCTCAAGTGTGTTGAAGAGTGCTCATTATGCATCTCAGAAATTTCATCACTCTCTTTTTGATTTTAAGTATAAGTTTCCTTTGTGTTTCCATTTTCCTTCAGGCTTCTTTCTTGCTTACATACTCCATCAATAGTATTCCCAGCATCCTTCTGCAGAATCACATTTCTGTTACCTTAAATCCCTTCTTCATCTATGAAGAAATTGTCCATCATTTACTGCTATATTGCATAATAATTCAGCATTCTTTTCTTTGTTTCTAACAAAAGAATTTTCTTGCTTCTTAGTACTTTGGTAAGCTTAGTACTATAGTCAGTGATGTGCAGAGGTTTGGTGATGTTTGGCAATGCTCAGAGTCAAATCCTTGATTGTATGCCTCTAAGACTCAAGTAGTAGGTGGGAAGCTATAGGACCTAGTTAGTTCAGTTATGTGCCATATGTGATACACACTTAGGTGATCATGTATCTTTCAATACATGACTGACGAGGTAGATTTTTTCTCGCAATAGGTTGTCATTTTGTTCTGTGGAAGACCAGTTGCCATCCAAGGCTATAGAACCTGGACTGCCCTGCTGGTGGGGGGAGAAGAAGAGTATCCATACCTTTCCCAAGGGTATTAACACGTAAGTGAATGTAATGGATTCAACTGGAATTCAAACTCGGCTCTCCTGGTACTGAGAAATATAAGAAAGGAAATAAACCATTGCTTGGCAATGCTAAAATAAATAAAAGGATCAATTTTTAGATTTGAATTTTTTATTTTCATAAGAATATCCAATGCTTGTTTTCTCTTTTAATTTTTAGCATTTTTAATTTGCTGTATATTATACATATAAAAGATTTTAAAAAGATATATGTTGAGTTTATATGGATTTTTATGAAATCTTTAAGAAAATTATATTACTACTTATTATTGACATTTTTAATGCTTTAATTGACAATATGATCATTTTTGTGGCCTTTATTGTCAAGAAAATAAATTCAGCCCACATTGAAAATGTTATTTTATATTGACTACCAGTATTCTTGTCATTAAGATTCTGACTTTTTTATCTGTAGATCTACATTTATTATATGATGGACAACTGATACATCTTTGAAAAAAAAATGATTAGCAAAATGTCATGTTGCAATTCAAATTCATATTATGAATGTTTGTTATGTTAAATATTTAAGTCTCCATTTTTTTTTTTTTACTTGCTTTTCAAATTATGATGTGAAAGAGCAAAATATGTTTTATAAAACATTTCAATTATTTTTATATGATGGATTATTGTGATATGTTTACAGGTAAGTTTTTTTTTTAATTTAAGCCTATGTTCTTGCACAGAAAAAAAACACTGGACACACAATACTTCCAGATGTCTCTATTATCTCCCTTTAACTCAACTCTCTAAGTTTTTGTCCTCAAGGACACATGGCCCAGTGGATAAAAGCATTGGTTGGATCCAGTGATTTGACCCAAGGAGATGTGAGTTCAATACCTGGCTACTGCAGTGGTGAACAAAAACTTGGAGAGTTGAGTTAAAGGGAGATAACTGAGACATCCGGGCAAGGCATGGCACGTGGGACTAGAACAATCTATCCTGGTGGAGGAAATAAAGGGTTCAGTTTGAAATTCCAATCACCTGAAGAAGACCAGAGTGTACAATGGTCCAAACATTGTGAATAAGACAATAATGAGGACAACAGTCCAAACAATGTAAATAGTGTAAATAATTACAATACCTCAGAAATATAGACAGATAAGATAGTTTCATTTATATTGTCTGAACTGGTTTTGTAAATAGACTTCCTTAACAGATGTTTTAAGTTGACTATGTATGTCGTATTAGGTTGGTGCAAAAATAATGTCGTTTTTGACGTTAAAAAAATGCGTCAAAAACGGCATTATTTTTGCACCAACCTAATAGTATGTCAAATGTTCAGTTTTTAACGTGTATAAGTTTATCTTGTTTGTCCTTAATATTAGTATTCTAAACTGAACTCTATGAGTGTTATGTCTCATGCATTTTTTTTAATCAATATACTTGTTCTGTATTTCTTACATTCTGTTAATATAGAATAAAGATCTCAGTGGGGAACAGAATAAAAATATTACATTATATTTATTTAAAAGATAAAGCTGATTGTATCATTTGTCTTTTATGTTGGGGAATTGGGAATATTGAACAGTCAATTTAGGTTAATTAACATTTGGTTGCTACAGATATTCATTCATTTTTTTCTGATGTTCTTCAAATGATCTTGAAGAATAACTGTTCATAGTATTTTTGCTTCTTAGTATCCTGTGAAACTGTTGTCTAATAATGAAATTTTATTTCAAATTAGAAAAGACTTTGAGATGGAATACACATTCAAAATCTTCTCTTAATCAAGGTCACAAAGCTGTTTGAGATGTGCTGTGTACAAAGATGACAGAATGGCACAAAATGGTTTTACCATTTCAAGGATTGGAAATCCAAACTCACTGACTCTCTGCATTCTGGCTGACTTGTTCAGTTTAATGAGAAACAATTGCACACACTGACTAATTGAACTATGCCAGACCACTAGGAAATTTGCTCAGAAGATGTTAGTGTCACTCATCATCCTCACTCAATAGCCAAGGTCCAGAAACACATGCATTGACTGAGAAAAACAAACACCAGCACTACTCCATTGCCACTAGATTATACACTATACACCAGGCTACTCATGGATACAAAGAAAGAGTTTGGTTAAAAAGTTCTGCTGCACCCACAATATTCACCTGACTTAGCCTCTTCAGACTGCCACCATTTTCAGTCGCAATTTGAGGGGTGTTTCATTCAACAATGATGTAGACTTTGAAATGTGGCTTGATGAATTTTTGAGTTGAAATTTTGTGATTTCTATCATCAAGGCATTGAACAGTGGATCTCTAGCAGGAGGTTGTAAACAATGAAAGGGAATTACATTGTTGAATGATTCATCAGAACTATTTATAAATAAGTATTAAAATAAATTATAAAAAAAACAAAAAAAATTATGTAACAACCTAATATATGGAAATTGATGTACAGGTATGTACATGGAAAAGTATTAATCTATCTTTTCTCCTTTCAGCTATGGATTAAATAGCAGAGCTGATTGAGCTCTCTTATTTTGAAGTGACACCAGTCTAAAAGTAAAATTCTGAATACAAAACCAGCCTGAAGGGTGATGGGCTTCATCAGACTATCTTGCCCAAAACACACCACTGCTACTATGATTATACTACATTTGATGCCCTTATGAACCTAATAAGTTACAGGACTTTAGAAGTAACTATATGGTATAGTTTTTTTTATATTACTTGAAATGGACTTACAACAAGAATAGTGTTTCTCAACTAGTATTCCCCAGAACTCTAGGGTTTCGCAAGAGTTTGCTAGGGATTCAAAAAAAAAAAAAAATGATAAATAGGCTAATGCATTTTTTTAGTAATTTTTGTTTAATTTTATATTTGTAATTTTCCTATACATGTATAGCTTACTGTTGGAAAATCCTTGATTGTTATAATAAAGACTTCAACCGCTTATATTATTTATAATTATAATAATCCTAAGGAATGTATTTAATGATGTCTATATGGTGTCAATGTGAAACTGCCTTCACTGGTTAATGGATAGAACCTGTACATGGCAGATTCATGTGTCATTGAGTATCTTACTCAAGTACAGGACACATGCATGGTGTCTATGTATTATGTTTACCACATCGATAAAAATATAACAGATAGATATTAATAATAATATATAATCATTTTTATGCAGAGGTTCCCTGAGACAGGAAAATTATTTCAAGGGTTCCACAAGGGCAAAAAAGTTGAGAAATGCTATTATAGGTGCCTCTTTCGGAGATAGTAGGTTATTCAATTATTCTTTTACAATCAACTTACAAAATTAATTTCATACTTTATTAGTAAGTACTGTGTGAATTTTGCCCATCCACTCTGGCTTTATTATAGGGATACATTTAAATATTAAGCTATGAACTCTATCATTATTTGCTGAAAATTGTACTCTTTGTCAATAAAATAAAACAAAATAAATAAATAAAGGATTAGTTATTTCCCTTGGACCTTGGACTTTTGTTTTTCAAGTTGTAGAGGGCACATAGACCTTTCTTTTTTTTTTTTTTGTTAATCTCCCCTGCTTTTTTCTTCAGTTGTTATAAGAGAGCCCTGCTGAATAAATAGATTAATTACCATGTTCTAAAGCCATAATGATGTCTCATTTGTTATTGCTTCATGTATGAATGTTGTTTGTTCTGTCACCACCAAAAGTTAAGGTAGGACGTTTTTCATTCATTTATTCATTCTATTATAACATGGTGTTCCCACTATTTTTTTCAACATTATTTACTCTTTGATATGCAGACTATTGTCCTCATCTTTGTTGTTGTTAGCACAATGTTTTGGCCATTATTTTGAACAATTCTGAGAGCAACAATAGCAACAAAAATGGGAAGCACATATAACTGGAATGAAAAATAATGATGACTTTGCACTCTGCCTTAAATAAAAAGGTTAGGAAGGAAATTCCCATCAGCTATAGCATTTAATGAACTTTAGAGCTATAGCATTTAATGAACTTGAGAAATTTAATTTTCTGAAAAACTGCTTTAAGAAAAAGACTTTATAAATTTCAACTGACATTAATACTGTTTTATCAATGAATGCTAAATGATTCCTGTACAGAAAATGGCATCTTTCATCATTGACATTACCATTGGGATACACAGATGATCTCACGAAGCAGGTACCTTTGGTGTCTTTGATGCAAAATAATATTCACTTGTTTTATTTATGATTAGTGTATTTCTCTCTCTCTCTCTCTCTCTCTCCCTCTCTCTCCCTCTCCCTCTCCCCCTCTCTCTCTCTCTCTCTCATTCCCAAAGGAGAATAAACCATCAATGTCAATCCTTCATCAAACTCACTTTTGAGTTTTATTGCTTCTCTCCTGTTGCTTCTCCAGCTCTTTAATCATTTTCAGTATATTATGTCTCCAGGTGTTTCTGGGTTGTCCTCTCTTTCTTTCCCTCTGTGGGTTCCAAGTCAAGGCTTTTGGTAGGTGATGTTTAGATGCTGGTTGCCTGAGATTGTGTCCTATCCATCCCTGCTTCCTGTGCAAGATCCATTTTATTGCAGTTACAATAGGTTTGTCTTTGTAATTTACCCTGAAGATGAACTTAGAAAAGGTTGAAAGTATTTGAGTTAAAAATAAAACTATGGTGCTTTCCTTGATGAATTTCATATTAGCATCAAGAAACTGATTAGAGAACTGGAAACGATCAGTATAAAATAATTAGACATAATATGCCTGTATTATTCAATGAAACATATATATATATATATATATATATATATATATATATACTAGATAGGAAAAGACAAAATTTATAAGGCATTTTTAAAAGAAAAAGCTAAAAAAAAACAACCAGTTTTGTCCCAGGACTTATCAACTTTATTTTTCTGGGAATAGAAAATTTAAAAAAGCGTGTAAATTAGTTTAAATTAACGAATGGAATGGAATGCCTTATAAATTTTGTATTTTCCTATCTATTACTAAATTCTGTACCACAAAAAACTTATTTAAATATATATATATATATATATATATATATATATATATATATATATATATATATATATAATCATAATATATATAATATATATTATATATATATATATATATATATATATATATATATATATATATATATATATATGTGTGAAAATATATAGAAAATAGGAAAGAACTCGTTAGGTAAATAATCCAAAGTTCTTTAGTATTTTTGTTATTATTTTTAAAAAATAGTGCTTGATACAAAAGTAGAGCATAAATATAATTATTTATTGGAATCATATTTTTAAATAAATAATTATATATATATATATATATATATATATATATATATATATATAAACAAAATAAATTAAAAATAACAATATATCGGATTTAATCTGTTTCCTAAAAATAAATTGTCTTTGTTTATGTTGGGATACAATACAGAACAGGTATGGATGTTTTGAGAATCAGTAGAGAAGTGTGTGTTTAAAAGGCATTATTCAAGGCTTTGTTTGACCATAAGTCTTACATGGCCAAGTGGTTAGACACATTAGATCCAATGACAATTCCTCATAGGGGATTCAGGCTCAGATCCTGCTGGAGGATGCATATTTTTCTGACAAGATTTCTCAAATATTCAGGCTGGTAGATGTAGTTGGATTAAAAATACTGTTTACTTAAAAAACAGATCTTCTACTTGAATATGAGTAACCATCAAAAAATAATGTTTAAACAAAAATAAATTTATATTTAAATTTAAATAAAACAAAATGAATTAAAAATATGTCAGATTTAATCCATTTCCTAAATATATATAAGTTAATTGCATCCCAAATATCTAGGAATGGGTTTTCTATAAAGGTAGGTAATCTTTAAGAACCTCTTCTGATTATTTTCTTTTCAATCTGAGAATGGATGCAAATCACTTTATATAGTATAATAAAGGATTTAAACCATTTTAATTCTGTTCTCAGATTTCAGAAGTATGACACTTTTTTACTCTAATGTCATCAGCTGTGTTATGGTTTCTTAAATACATTCAAACTGAATTGCTGCAGTCCAAAAAGATCCCTCTCTTTCGCCTAATTTTCCTACACAGCCACCCTTATCTATCTATGGCTTTCTTTTACTTTTTTTTTTTGTTCCCCACTGACTACTGTTCATTGTTGTGGTGGTGGTTGGGGGTGGTGTCTATTAGATTTTTACTAAACACGCACACGGATATAGTGCAACTAACATTTTACCTAGAACCTCAATTATTAATATATGAGATTATTTTCAGAAAATCCACAACTGGTTTGCTAATTTGTTATAATTTTAAGAAACAGTTCATGCAAATTGGTGTAAACTGGTAAGTTGCCACCACTGTAGATATATATATAGATATATATATATATATATATATATATATATATATATATATATATATATATATATATATGTGAGTGTGTGTGTGAAAATATATAGAAAATAGGAAAGAACTCGTAAGGTAAACAATCCGAAGTTCTTAAGTATTTTTGTTTTTATTTATGTTTATTATTTTTATTCGATACAAAAGTAGAGCCTAAAATTATTTATTTAAAAATATCATTACTTCGCTATTTTTATGTAGTGAAGGAATCATATTTTTAAATAAATAATTATATATATATAGAGAGAGAGAGAGAAATAGATAGATAGATAGATAGATAGATAGATAGACAGATAGATAGATAAAGTTAAACCTAGAGAGCCAGACAAACCTAGCAACATTTCACCAAAGCGGATCATCAGGGAAGGCTGGCCTTCCTTAACGATCCGCTTAGGTGAAACCTTGCTAGGTTTGTCTGGCTCTCTAGGTTTAACTAGGTCTGCTCTACTCATTGTATTGAGCCCTTTATTTATTTGTTTTGAATACTGACATCCGGGCTTTTTTCGTTGGGCCTTGAACTCATAGGCTGGCCAATTATTGTCGGTTAACGTACATGTTCCCTTTGGTGTTGGCTTGTTTATTTGCAAATCAATATACTGAAGGTTTTCCGAGCGAGTATAGTTTCTTATACTTATAAGATTTATATTAAGTATATAGATAGATAGATAGATAGATAGATAGATAGATAGATAGATAGATAGATATTATAATTATTTTTTTAAATATATATCCATGATGACACAGAAATTACTATGTTTCAAAACCAAAAATTAAATCTTAAATTAAACTTAAAATTTGAAGATCTGAAAAATAAAAATTTATTAAATCAAAGAAATGAAATAGCAGTTTTCTGTAGACATTGTCTATATTTTCCTTAAAAAATAATTAATTATAAAAATAATTTGCATAATTATATATATATATTATTTGATCATAAAAAATAATTTCTAATCGCATAATTAAATTCTAATATATTAATACCATATAAAGTCTTAGTAAATAAAATAAATATAGTATTTTAGATCTCTACTAATAAGAATATAAATATATATGACTTAATCATATTTGTAAAGCCCTTTAAGAAAATCTTGATATGGTTTTAGAAAAGAAGAGAATAAATAAAAAAATAAATAAAAAAATAATTATAATATTATGCTCTACTGTCTAATGAGCAGTGTTTTTTTAAAAATAAATGCTAAAGAACTCTGGATTATAAATCTGACTATTCTTTCCTATTATTTTGATATATATATATATTATATATATATATATATATATATATATATATATATATATATATATATATATATATATATGTATGTATGTATGTGTGTGTGTGTGTGTGAATTTAAAAACAGAGCAACAAATAAACAGAGAGGAGGATCAAGCTGCTTATGGTCATTTTGTATTTTTGGAGAGGAAATAAAAATCCGTTTACATGTAATTAAACTTAAATTTAGTCCTCAAGAAATAAATTTAATATATAAACAATATTCATGTACTATTAGATATTTGTATGAAAGTGAATGCAATGCCATTGGGTGAAATTTGAACTCAACATGCCAATCTCACAATAACTGCTATACTGCAGACATATACTGAGAATAAGATCATAAATAATTAAATTATGATTGGAAATTAAAATAATGTTAAAATATAAAACATATAAGTAAGGCTAAATTATCAGTTGAATATTATTAGTTTTTTTCCCTTGCCAAATTACATAAAACACATTTTCATAACGATAAATATGGTATGTATAATATATGCATATAAAATGATTGGCTTCTTTATATAGGGTGTTTCATTAAGATGGATCAAAGTCAGCAGTAAATAAATCAGTGTTATTGGTGAAAATTTATTTTTTTTATCTATTGAATCATGTTATTTAAGTCATGGCAATTATGTGTAAAAAATAATATTGCCCAAATGTCTGCCAAGGCTTCGGCAGCACACATCCACTCAATGGTCGAATTCTTTGATGACGTCTCTGCATAGCTGCTCCTCGATCTCACCAATATGCCTTATTATCTTATCTTATCCTTCAGCTGTTGAATTGTTGTTGGCATGTTAGCATAGATCTTACTTTTGAGATGAGCCCAAAGGAAGAAATCTAAAGGTAGCAAGCTGCACGATCGTGGTGGCCAATTGAATTCACTGTTTTGAGAGATGACGTGACTTGAGAACTTCTCATTGCATTTCTATTTGAACATCCATTTTTGTAATAGGCTTTGATAACTTTAATACGTTGTTTGATTGTTAATCTTTCCATGGTTGAAATTGCCAAAGACAAAAAAATCATCAGACACTTAAACTTAATTCACATTTAAAATCAGTCCAAATTATTGGAACACCCTTATGAATTAACACTAGGATTATATTATTTGCATGTTCTGCTTAACTTATTATTTGAAAGTTAATTTTACCATTCTGTTCAAGCATCAGAACACTGACATAGTGGATATTTCACTTGCCTGTTTACCTCCAGGATAAATGCTCAAATCCAGGCAGGATTTACTTGTTTATTTTATATGTTTGTTTATTTTGCATAACAGAAATTATAGACAGAAAAACAAGGAATTAACTAGACAAGAATCACAAAAATAATGACTTCATCGGACTAAAAGTGATGCTTACGTTGATGTGGCTACACACATGCATGAAGGAGAGGAGATGCTGAAAAATTTAAGATTCACGTTCTTATTCCACCTGGATTCCTTATAGTCACTTACATGCAGATACCCTTTGCGAAAGGTATCAATCCACCTCCTCAACCCAGCTGTTATTATCTCAAAAAAATTCTTATCTATTTAAAAAAGAATATTTTCTGGTTTCAAATAACTTGCAAAGGGTTGATAAGCCATAGAAAATGAATCAATCAATAAAAACTCAAGATTATAGGTTTACAGTTCAATATTAGTTAGCTCTTTTTATATCCATCTTAAAGTGCATTCTTTAATAGCTGGGCTTAGTTTAATTTGTAACATATATAAATGTAGGTAGAAAAAAGCAAATGTTGATAAGATAGCAAGAGTCACAAAGCATTACCTGGAGCCTCCAAACAACCCACCCCCAGTATCTATACATGCTGGCCGTGCATGCTTCATAGAGATTAGGGTTGAATCAAAGAAGAGAAAATAATTAATTACTGATTTAATTCATTATTTCATTGTTTTAAGTAACTTCAATAAAAGTTTGCCCTATTTAACTAAAAATGTACATTATTTTATGCAATTAATGGATTTCATTCAATCTGACAATAAAAGACTTCAATAACTTTCTTACTGATAGCTTCCTTCTGTCTTTTCTACAAATATTTTCATGACAACTGTTCTGATAAGCTTTTTTCCATAGTATTTTGACTGCATAAATTTAAGTGTGTCACTTGATTGGCAATTAGGTCTCCTCATTTTACTGTAATTATTTCTTCTATTTTAATAATTTTTGTTCTTGTACTTCTTGCATGTGGAACTTCCTTCTGATTTCTTGCTTCCCAGCCACCTGAAATCTTCAAAAATTTAAATCGCCATCATCTGTCTTCTTGAACCCATTCTTTCATTGCCCTTTCTTCTCACTGAATTCTTTTTCACTTTCTTTTTCACTCCCCTTGTTGTTTCCTAGTGACATTATCACCTTGTTTGAGGTGAAATGATTAAAAAAAAACATTATTTTGGTGGGTACATGTGTTAGCCTAATGATACAGCTAAGGTGGTTCTTTTCAGGAAAAAGTGAGTGTTGGTTTAATTTCTACTGAGAGGTACATTTTCTTTAATTAATGATCTAGGTCAGAAATTTCACAATTTGTAAATAAGCAGTGATTACTGAAACATGTACACACAATAAAATAACATTTATAACAGTAAAAAGAAGTATATTATTTTGTTTAACCTATAAATGTTGACTGTTCCATGTTTGTGATGGTGGACAGTAATAGATTATAGGTAGAAACCTATAATTATTACCAGATTTTTTAGAAGCCTATAATTAATATAATTATATGTATATAATATAATTAAGAACAGATTTTGATTTTGATAATCAGTATCATAGATTATAGATAGAAATCTATAATTAATATTTTTATAATTCTATAATTAATATCATATCTTTCATCCACTCATAATTGCTCTGGTTTCTAAAAATAATTATAGTTTCTAAAATTATAAGTTTCTAAAAACTCCCGTGTTAATTATCTTTCTATCATCTCTATCACTGATAAGAGAGATGATAAGAGAGATGATAGAAAGATAAAATACAGGATGTACATATTTTTTAGATGGCTATAATTAATATAATTATATGTTAAGTTTTCTTGCATGCACAAGCTGATAGCTGTAATACACAATGTTTAAAATAAAAAATGGGGCATCTATTTAATACATGGATATCCACTAAAATTAATGCTTAAAGTAATAAAAATGCTCGGCTAAAAATAAATCCATTAATTCTTTAGAAATTTCTTTATTTACATTTCAGATATGAAATCAAACAGATAAGGGCTTTCGTAAAAATCTGGAAAAAGGAGTGTGCATGCCTTAAAAGAGAAAAATAGAAACCTGTTTGGCTGTGATGTTCTCTGTGGCTGAGCAGTTTCATGCATGATGAATAAATGGTGGTTTCTTCTACAAATGTTTGAACCCTGCTGGAGAGCACCTTTCCCTTAAGTTTTCTCAAGTGTGCAGGAAAGTAGATATAATACACAAAGTTTAAAATAAAATAAAAAATGGGGTGTCTATTTTAACCATGAGTACCCACTAAAAATAATATTTGAAATAATAATTATATGTATATAAAATAATCAATATCAGATTTTTATTTTTATTTCTATAATCAATACTGGATCTACTCCAACTGCTAGTAATTAATTACTAGCAATCTCCATTTTAGTTTTACAGTTGTTCTATTAGATTTGTGGATGCATATATATACAGTTATATATATATATATATATATATATATATATATGAAGAGATATAGTCTTAAGATGTGCTATATTTATGGGATGAAGTGCTCAATATCAGGGATAGAGCATGTGTAAATATAAAAGTGAACATAGAAATCAACACTTAGAGGCGACAGCCTGTTTTATGCTAGATGCAATCATCAGGCCATGAGTGCTGTTATTTTTCTCGGCTATTATATATATATATATATATATATATATATATATATATATATATATATGCTACTAAGTTCCATTTAAACTGGTAACACTTTGTTGCCATGAACTATTGAACATCTTGTTATGAACTATTTAACACTTAGCCCCATTCACTGAACTATGACATACAATTTTTGACAACAAAATCAATCAAGATCATCAATTTTTGGCCCCAAAATTACTATGCCTCATCACATGATCATAATCAACCAATCTGCATAAAACAAAAAGAATTCTCCAACTCCAGTCAGATGCAAAACTAATCATGGAATAGCCATATGTCTTGCCATCTCAGTTTAACTTTTGAAAATCATAGAACTGTGAAAGCAGCAAAGATACCGTAAATAAATTTTCTTAAAGATTCCAGTTGAATTTTCAAATTCTTTTTCATATAAATTTTTATAGGACATATAAAAAAAATTACTTTCTTATATCTATCTATATATATATATATATATATATATATATATATATATATATATATATACCAAGTATATGATTGGTGGATATGGAATGAATTCCAATAACCAACAATTACTATTCTTAAAAGAGTGCTCAATACAAAGTAGAGCAGATATAATTATTTATTTTTTTTAAATTTATAACATAAATATGTTATAAAATCACTACAAAAATAGCCATTTTGTTTCAACACCCTCAGTGTCTTATCAAGTGATGACGTTGAATGTAAAATAAATGGTTATTGATTATATATATATATATATATATATATATATATATATTGATAATAATAGTGGTCAATATATATATATATATCCAAGAGGATAGAATCCAGGTAGAGCTCAATGTGCAGGATAGACCTCTCTCTCTCTCTCTCTCTCTCTCTCTCTCTCTCTCTGTCTATATATATATATATATATATATATATATATATATATATATACGTGTGTGCGTGTGTGTGCATGTGTGTGTGTGCATGTGCGTGTGTGTTATCAAAGGTGAAAAAACATTGATTAGTGATTAATTGGCATATTTTTATAATCTTATGTGTAGGAAGAGATAATTTTATTTTTGTAAATTTAGGCATTTCTTCATGTGAAAATTTATATATAAAGAATTTATATCTAAGTTAATCATATATTTGTTTTTTATGCCTATGTTTTTTAACTTATTTAAAAGATCACCAGAGTTTTTTTTAGATGTGAGGAGCTAATTGTGCCAAGAAGTGGGGTTAAAATTTTGGCTAGTGTGTTGGCTAGTTTATATGGGGCTCATCAAACATCACTAGAAACACTCATACTCTACGGATTACCAAAAATACATAAACCAATTTTTCCAATGAAACCTCTTGTATAAAGAATAAGTAGAGCCCCATATAAACTAGCCAACATACTAGCCAAAATTTTAACCCCACTTCTTGGCACAATTAGTTACTCACATATAAAAACTCTGGTGATCTTTTAATCATACATACACACACACACACACACACACAAACAAACAAACAAACAAATATATAGTGAGTATAGTGTGACTTTTTATGATCAATATTTTACAGAAAATATAGGGGCCCCACTATACACAGATAATTTTTTGAAGATATTAAAAATCATGCATTTTCAGTAACCATTTGCACAATACACAGGTAAAATTTTTTCTGGGATAACTTCTTGCATATTTGCTGATCGTAACCTACCAGGTAGGCCTACACTCTTATAGTATCTTTGGCTAACCTTAATGGTACAGCTCCTTCAGTCTGCATCCTGTAGCCTAGATTCTATCTTCCTGTTGCTACATGAACAGCAAAACGTCATTCACTATGTGTGCTGTGAAAATTTTACAAAGACCTTAGCATTGTACAAAAAAAATGAAGACAATTTATTTGTTATAAAATATGTCCAGGATCATTACTATAAAATATGTTTTGGATGATGCATTATACATAGCTATATGAAAGAATAAGGTGTTATAATTCAGGTGTTATATATGAAGAAAAAAAATTCAGGTGTTATATATGAAGTAAACTGAAACATGACTATATATAAATATATATATATATATATATATTGATAATAATGTTATTATGTTTTCAAAGTCTTTTCTCCTTAAAGAATTTCATATATATATATATATATATATATATATAACACTTTCGCCCCAGCACCTCAACCTTCGATGTCTTACTCTCTGGGTTGACGTGTCTATTCGGTCCTAACCGAACTTAAGGCATAGATCCCCTGAGCATTCGTAGATTATTTGACCGATCAACTGGCTTAATCCTGCTTCCTGCCCATGTTATGTTTGGTTTGATCCAGAAAGCAGAAGTGATGTTCATCCATTCACGGTCAACTGAAGATGTAGAAACGGCTGGAGAGTGCGCTAAGAAATTTAGAATGAAGCAAAAAAAAAAAAATTAATATCTGCAGAAAGCTGGATAAACAACTATTCAATGATTGAATTGTTAATGTCTTTTATATAGCAGAAAAGAATAGCATAGAAAAGAAACGGGTTACAGAAAAGAAAAGTAATTGACGTAAAAACGCATACACTGGATTCTGGACAGAAAGAGAGAGAGTGTGTGTTATGATTAACTTGTTAAATCATCTCAGAATGATATACGACTCTTGCAATGGGGGAATAAGATTTCTCTGTGCAGCTTAAAGTTTATAGTGGCGTTCCTCCTTAGCAGTAGTAACAGTAGTAGTAATATTCATGGTAGCAGAAGCAGCGGTACTTATATCAACAACACATGTTAGTGGACACTTTGTTCCAATCTCTGACATCACTTTCTCTTCTTCTTGAGTCTCTAACTCGACTCTCCACTGTCTCTAGCCCAACTCTTGCCCAGGCTAATTCTCTTCGGTCACTCTCTTCCGTCTGCCTCTTCTGTCTCTCTCTTCCATCTGCCTCTTCTGTCTCTCTCTTCTGTCTGCCTACGCGTTTATATAGAAAAATCCGGCTAGTTATAACTGAACCTTGGCCCTACTACTTCGCACGTGATTCTCACAGGGTTTTGGTTGTTTCAACCAAAATCATGTGAATTCTAAAGGTCCTCCTTGCTTACTCAGCTCTATTCCAAGTTTTAATCAATAAAAATTATTTCGACCATATCTATTATCTGCTAATGACCCAGTTTCAATGGGTACAGCTCCTGCCCTAGATCAGATTTCCCATCAGTAAACGAAATGCTCTGATCAATTTCACTAGTCCAAATCCACTCCAATTTCACTAAAAAAAATATGTGTGTGTGTGTGTGTTTCCCAGACTCTCTCTCACATATATATGAAATTCTTTAAGGCAAAAATACTTTGAAAATGTAACAATATTATCAACTATAATCATGTGCCTAAAACATTAGATTACATCAACATCTTTCTTAAAGACTCTAACTTATACATAAAGAATACAGGCTTAAAGAAGCCAGCCATAAATGAGAACCATGTGACTCCTTCCACACCCCATTGTGCAAGCTGACCACACAGAACTTCCACTAGACTGACATGCATACACGATTACGAATACATATTGCCATTCGATGCTGACTTAAACATACAAGAATCTTCACAAACTTACATACACAGAATTATCTATGCTTTTAATGCAAATGACACATGTCTGACCAATGAGAACTGACCCAAACATAATTGAAAACACCAGAGTTTTCTGTCTTTTTGTCTGTTTTCTTTCAATCTCTAATAAAGCATTAATAAAATTGAAATATGTTAGATTGATATACATTTCCTATTTGTTCTTTGTTAGATCTGCATTTGATCTTTAACTCTATCTGTGTGTGTGTATATATATATATATATATATATACACCAGCACTCAATATGCTACATTATATATATATATATATATATATATATATACACCAGCACTCAATATGCAATATTATATATATATATATATATATATATATATATAGAGAGAGAGAGAGAGACAATTTTTGCACTCCCTTACTGCCACTAAATGGAAAAATATGAGAATGTTGGAAAAATTAAATAAAAAATTAAATTTACCTTGTCTGTCATATTTAATGAAAGATGTTTAAAACAAAGGTTGCTGCCCAAATATACATTAATGTATATATAAATATACATATATATATATTTATAGATAGATATGATATAACAATATATAATTTTATACATCAACAAATAGTATTTATAAAAACAGTATGACAAATTAGAAAATTTTTTGTGACACATTTCAAACATTAAGATATCATTGAACTGGGTTTTGTTGACGTTGCCATGTCTACACATGCACACAAAACAAGAGATGCTGTTAGTTTCAAAATTTTTGAAAGAATATTTTTTCAATCTACCCAAATTCATTCGTATCATCTTTTTCTCTCCATCACCTTTGTCTCTGACTATCCCACATTGTGACAACAGAAAAATACCAAGAATGGTGATATATATAATTATAGTGTCATATGAGGGTGACAGTTAAAAGTTCACAAATATTCTAAATATTTCACTGACAGAGATTAAAAGTCAAACAAACAATGTTTCAGTTGTCGTGTCCTTCTTCAGGTACTTGTTGATCCAGGTAACCTTCAGGGAATTTCAAACTAAACTTTTTATTTAAAGAAAGATTGTCCTAATTCCACTGTCCAAGCCTAGGGATATCTTGTGTTGTTCTTTTTAAATGAGATATTCCAAGACATGAACATTTAGCAATGCTTGCCCTGTTTCCAGAGTTTAAGTGACCGTAAAAGTATTATGTCACCAAATTCATGAACAAATACTTTAATGTAGTAGACTATTATCCAGGTTGACCAAAAGCTGAGCTGTACTAAACAAAAACAAGCAAGATATCCTCAGACATGGACAGTGGAACAAGAACAGTCTACCCATGTAGATTAAATAAAGGGTTCAGTTCAAAATTCTCTGAAGATTTTTTTAATCTATTTCACAAGGTTGAAGAGCCACTATGACTCAAGAAATTAACTGGTTAAGGAAGAATTAAAAACAGAAACATTACTAATGAGCAGGAAGAGAAAAGAGAAATCAGGATAACAGTAGGTAGCAATAGACATTGCATTTAAATTTTTGCACATTAAAATTGGATGAAAAGCATGGAGCCAGGAAGGAGTTCCACAAGTGAGAAGTGTGAGAAAAGAAACTGTTAGCATAGAACTTATGGCTACATCTAGCCAGCTCAACTCTAAATTGATGAGATCTTGACACCAGTTTAGTACTGTGCTTACATTCATAAAGTCTAGGTATCATAGCAAAGATCTCATCTGGACAATTACCATGAAAGTATTTATAGAAAAGAAACAGAGAGGTAGCCTTACAGCAGTGGGAAAGTAACAGAAGCCAAGCTGCCTGATCAGCACTGATAATATTGCTGATTCTTCTTTGGATTTTATCAAGGAACTCAAGTTAAATATCAGGAGTACTGGATCATATGTGGCAGAAATATTCTAAGCATGATGGAAAAGTGACAGAAGGTAAGCTACGAGATCAATACCAATAATATTGATGGTTCTTCTTTGGATTTTGTCAAGGAGCTCAAGGTAGACATCAGTGGCACTGCACTATATATGGCAGCAATATTCTTAGCTTGGAACAAATGGTTGACTTACCTTGATTGACAATCAACTGATGAAGGCTAGAGAGCACTATGGCTGAAACAGGGTAGTAATAAAAGCAAAGATGAGGACAATAGTCCAAATGTAAATAATGTAAGTTGTAGTAACTCTTTATCCCAGAAATTTAAACTGAAATAACTCTTAACAGCAAGAACAACTCAAATCACAAAGCATTGAAAACATTTTATCTGTACAAACCTTAGTAGAAGCATGTAATTTTAAATTCAGTGAAATTGATTCAGATAACAATCTATAAAATGACAGTGTTTATATGGATGATGATACTGAAATTACGTCAGATAATGATAGTATATTGGCCAATTTGAAGGTAGAGAAATGTTATGTGTTTACCTGACTACTTTACTGTTTACTACACTGTTAAATGATCTAGATACCAGAATGGAATTCATCCATTCTCATTTTGTTTCATGAAACATAGAAAAATCAATTCCAAATAGCATTTCTTCTACAGAGAAAGTTGTTTATTACAATCAAGGATAATGTTATTGGTTATTGTTATCAAAATCAGTCAGTCCCAAACACTTTTAAAAAGTTCCTCTTATACAAACAATGATTTCAAGTCAATAATAGCCTTAATAGTTTTATAAAGTAAAATTGTTTATAATAATAGAAATAATAGCGGAACAAGGAATTTATAGTAATGAAGCTGTTCCAAATTTTATATTGTAAGTTGTTCCAGTTTTTATATTGCAAAATATTCCAGTTTTTATATTGTGAATCCTTTCACATTTTATATTGTAAAATGAATGTAAATTGTTCTAGTTTTTATATTGTAAAATATTACAGTTTTTATATTGAAAATTGTTTCAGTTTTTATATAAAAAAATATTCCAACTTTAATATTGTAAATTATTTCAATTCTGATAATGAGAAATTGTTCCAGTTTTTATATTAGAAAACATTAGTTTTTATATTGTAAATTGTTCCAGTTTTTATATTGTAAATCCTTTCACATTTTATATTGTAAAATGAATGTAAATTGTTCCAGTTTCATAATGATAATCCCTCATTGGAAAAATTTGGATAAAAATTTTAATTTCTGCTTGAATTTTTGTGATGAAAAATTATTATTATTATGAACTGAATTTTTTCAGACCATTGTCTTCATCTTGGGTGTTATTTTCACATTTCATCTGTTCTGTATTCTGTTCCTTCTAGTTTTCTTCAGGTATCTATCATAGGTGGTAACCTTGCAGGAATTTTGTACCAAACTCTTTATTCAATCCAGAGGGGTTTATAGTTCTCATTTCACTCTTCATGCAAAAGGACATGTTCTGGGTACAGGGACCAGAGTATGAAAGCATTGTGTTACCTGGTAGTGATGAGTTCAATCCATGGGTTGGGTAGGGCAAAAAGTGTCCTATGTTTTGGTTCAATCGAATAAAGATGCAGTATCACAAGGATAAATTAACTTGTGTAAATTAACAGATATGTGAACTCCTCTAGCGTGGACAGTGGAATCAAAATAGTTTCTTTGCTTGCTCTTCCTGACAGTGGAATTCTCTTCCACTTACTTGCTTCAAGAATTTAAATGCAATATCAATCATCATCTTCTTTTGTCTAGAACCCTATTCATCTTTTATCCTTTCTTCAATCCCCCCTTATACCCAATCTTTTCCCTCACTTTCACTTTCTGTACCCCCACTATCTGCGTACTAGTGACACTCCTGCCTTGCTTGGGGTGAAATAATTTTTAGAAAATTTATCCCTTTGAATTAAATAAAACAAAAATATTCAACTTCAATGAGAGACTAAGTCATAATTTGGCATCCCTAAACCTGTTTTAATATATAACATAAATATCTAAAATATCCTCCTTCTCTTCTTTGTCCTCCTCCTTTCTTCTTCTTCTCTCCATCCTCCTCCTCCTTCTTTTTCTTCTTCTTCTTCTTCTTCTTGCTACATCTCTTCAGGTAAAGGCTAAATAAATCCAGTGAGAAAATTTATCCTTGTCTTATGTCCCTTTCTATTTTTGGGTGTAGTTGCTCAATTTATTTTCTATCCATACGCAGGTGGTTCGCTCCCAGAAAATATTCCGGATTATTTTAATATCTTTCTCAAATAAATTAAATTTTTCTAGCAGTTCAAATAGATCTTTGTGTTGTACCTTATCAAAAGCTTTTGTACTGGTTATAAAACATTGGTATATATCCTTTCACATTTATATATCCTTTCACATTTATATATCCTTTCACTTTTATATATCTTTTCACATTTATATATCCTTTCACTTTTATATATCCTTTCACTTTTATATATCTTTTCACTGTTATATATCCTTTCACATTTGTAATGCTCACTCTGATATTGTACTGATTAGATTTTTCAGGAAAATAGATTTCTCAAATCCAGTAACTATTATCACTCTTTCCAGTATTGATGGGGGTTTCCTTCCTAACCTTTTGTTTAGAGTAGTGTGAAACATCAGGCTCTTTATTATGTCATTATTTTCTCTTCGAGTAATATGTCATAAGACCTAAGATATATGAAACAAAAAGCAAAATTGTCACACTTGAGCAATCAAATAAAAGCAAAAGAAATTGTGCTTAGGATTTTATTAAAAACAAATGCCAGTGTTTCTGAATGAAGTCTTGCATTTATCATCGTTCTGGTTTTTATTATCAAATTTCTAGAGCATATAAGGCTTATGCCCATATCACATTGAAACACCAATTCCTATACAAAGTTAAGCAACATTGAACCTGGTCAGTACCTAGATGGATGACCACTTGGGAATACCAGGGGCTGTAAGCTTGGATATGCAGTTGGCGTAATGGATAATGGTTAATCAGAGAACCTAGTTCCAATTCTAGTTAGCAGTTGTTATATTCACTTATGCACAAATACCCTTGAGAAAAGCCTGAATCCACCTCTTCTTTCCATAGCTATAGGGTAATTAGTAAGACTTGTATCTTCTTAACTGTTCTTTTATCAATCTCTCTCCTTATTCTTTCACATTCAGTAACCCTTTGCATCTTAGTGGCTTTATTTCCTTGCTTGAGGCAAAATGACTAAACAAAAAACTGTACTGTTATTGTACATATTCTCAATAACAATTTTTGTATAGTTCTCTTTAATAGTATGTGCCGAGATTAAAGACTGCCTAGTGTTCTACTGAGTCAAATGACTTTTCATAGTCAACAAGCATGAAGTAAAATGGTTTGATATATTCTATTGTTTTTTAATCAGTTGCTCTATTCTTTGTATATAGTTTGTTGTTGTATAGCTACTCCTAAAACTTGCTTGTACATATTGAGGATTTTCATCTAGTGTCTTTGTTAGTCTGCAAGTACTTTTGACAATAATTCATATCTGCTTAATAGTAATGTGATAGGGTGATAATTGACAATGTCTTTATTATCTCCTTTTTTATAAGGTAGAAATACTATTCTTCGATGGAGGTTTTGATGTGCCTTTCTTGGTTCGTATATACAGAATAAATAGTTGTACTAATCCTTTGTGGTATTCTTCTGTTTTAAGAGAACTCTTATGATACAATCTTCACTTGGTGTTTGTCTGCACTTCACATTTTCAAATGCAAGCATTGTCTCGTCCATTGTTACTTCTAGAACATCACGTGTCTGCTAAAAAAAAAATAGGGTGGAAGAAGATATCAGCAAAGGGAAGAGCTTGAAATGTGTCCGGTCCATATATATATATATATATATATATATATATGTATCCTTGTGCAGATATGCAGAAAATAGAAAAGAACACGTTGGGTGCATAATCCAGGGTTCCTTAGTATTTTTGTTTTTAATTTAATTGTTTTTATTTTTAATTTATTTTAAATTTAGGATTCCTAAAATTTCGCTTGAAGATGAAACGGGACTAAACACCTCAATCCAACTTAATTTTATTAATTATTTGGATGATCTCGGCTCTCGTTTTTGAAACATGAGAACTCTTATGTAGCGAAGGAATCATATTTTATAATATATATATATATATATATATAGATAGATAGATAGATAGATAGATAGATAGATAGATAGATAGATAGATAGACAGGAATATTGGCTGATGCTTTTTGACATTATCTTTTGTCTCTTAGCTGATCAATATGACAGATTTCAAAATTTCTGGTCCCACTCTGGCCCAAATACCCCCAGTTATTTTATCCAGGGCAACCCGCTTAAAGTTAGTATGAGCCACATTCACAGTTGAGGGTTGCTCATTCACATGACTTTATATCTTAGCCACAGCCATTCACTGTCAAGCTGGCTGTGCATGAAGACCTTAGGTATTCTGTCATAACTCATCCTTGCAACATGACCAATACAGCAAATTTGTGACTGCATCAGGGAAGTCTCAATTCCACCAATGTTGCATTTTGTGAGATCATCATTGGACACCCTATCATCAAAAGTATAGCCACCCGATCACATGGAGACAGCTTTTGTGGAAGACATCCAGCTGATTGACATGAGACTTATATAGAGTTCACAATTCTGAGCCATAAACAGTGTGGTCAATACGGCTGCTCTATAAACATGTATTTTGATATTCAATTTGAGATACATGTATATATATATATATATATATATATATATATGAAGAAAAATATATGGAAAAAACAAACAAAAATCCTTATATGCAATTATGCTGTTTTAATGTTTTAATATATATATATACAGTGTAACCCAGATATAAGAGACCCATATATAAGAGAAACCCGGATATAAGAGAGATTTTCTCTGGTCCCAAATTGGAGCCATACTTACCTAAAAAAAATTGACCAAACCCGGATATGACAGAAACCCAGATATAAGAGACTTCTTCTCCAGTCCCAACAACTCTCTTATATCCGGGTTACACTGTATATATATATATATATATATATATATATATATAGAGAGAGAGAGAGAGAGAGTGAGAGACAGACAGACAGACAGACAGACAGATAGATAGATAGATAGATAGATAGATAGATATGAATAAGGTATATTTAGGCAGCAAGTATTCATCCAAACAAGTTTAATTAAAATAACTGATAAGGTGTGTCTGTCTAACTTTTTATTATATTTTTACAATTTTCAAATATGGTGTTGAATATTGTGCTCGAAGTTGTGGATAAATTGTACAAAGTTAATAATTTATTATTGCTTTGTTCAAGTACTTTTGACTTTCGCAGTCATTATAAGAACCAATATGGTGTCTTTATGGTACTTAAAATTCCTTAGTCTATGTCTTGATATTCTCTGAAAAGCTGGAAGTTTGAAATAGTATTTCATCTACTATTTCATATACTATATATATATATATATATATATATATATATATATATATATATATATATATATGAACATTTTAAGATAACATTTATAAATATATCTTAAAAGATAAAACAAATGAAACAACATTGTGCTATTGTGTCTGAAATATAAAAAACATGAAGACAAGATTAAATTGTTCTCAAGTTGGAATGTTATGTTAAAAGAGGCATAATAATGTATTCAAATCTTTCTCCATCTCTCTCTCTCTCTCTCTCTCTCTCTTATATATATATATATATATATATATATATATATGAATTTGCATGAATATATACATTTGTATGTATATATACATATATATTACAACTGTTTACACAGGACATCACTTAGAATTGATTCCAATTCTAGCATTGTATAAAAACCTTGAATGCAATCAACAAATTTTACCTACCATTGACAACACTCAGTTCTTGATAATGACTGAGACTGAGTCAAAAGTACTTGAACAAAACAGAATAATTATGAACTTTGAACAGTTTATCCACAATATAGATCTTGTTTGGATGTATATTTTTGTATAAATGCTGGACAATCTCCAAACAGATGAGGGAAAACTATAGAAGCAGAAATGCGTTTCTACAGAAAGATACTGAAAATTTCATGGAAGGAGTGAGTAAGCAACTAGGAAGTCTTACATAAAATGGCAACAGAAAGAACACATATACTCAGAATAAGGAAAAGATGGCTGAAATTCCTTGGACACATAATGTCAAAAAACAATTTTTTTAATTGATTTTTATTGATTTTCATTTGTTAAGCCTCTTTCCTAAATTTCCTAGAAAGCCTACCTCATTTCCCAGAAGGCCTACCTCATTTCCTAGAAGGTTAACCTTATTTTTCAGAAGGCCTACTTCATGTCCTAGAAGGCCTACTTCATGTCCTAGAAGGCCTACTTCATGTCCTAGAAGGCCTAACTTGTTTCCTAAAAAGCATTTCCATTTCCAAAAAGGCCAATCTCATTTCCATTGCTCCTAAAACATTTTTTTAATAAATTTTTAATGATTTTCATATTTTTTAAGCCTTTCACTTAATTTTAGCCATCTTCTACATAAGTGTAATAGCATTGGGTCATTTATAAAAGATTTCCTCTGTGTATAACAATAAAGAAAATTCTGCTTCAGTTTGTGGATATAATATAAATTCTTATCAACAATGAAACATGTTACATGTCTGAACAGGTCTTTGACTCAAATGAAATTCAGAATTAATTACATTATGATACCCAAAAGCTTACTTAAAACTAGATCAAAATAATCTTACCACCATGCAGGTACGTAAGATAAACACTTAGATATACAATTGTGTCTATGTATGTATATAAGTTTAGATTAATCAAAATCCATATTTATTTTAGTCATGCAAGGGGATAATGCCACTAAAATGCAAGGTGTTACAGAAAGTGAAATAGAATGAGAAGGCTTTAATGAAGACAATAAAAGAACAGGTTTCATGAAGACAGAAATTGCATTTAAATTTTTGAGGATTGTAGGTGGCAGAGAAGCAAGAAATCAGAAAGTGATTTCCACTGGTGAGAAGTGCAAGAAACAGAACTATTAGAATAGAACTTACAGTTACATTTAGCTATTTCAACATTAAAATTCTAGTTGCCAATCTAGTAGTATTTTTAAATTCATATGGTCAGGGTACCAAGGAGTAAAGCTCATCAAAACAATCGCCATGAAAACATTTATAGAAAAAATAGACGGAAGCTACATCATGGTGACAGGAAAGTAACAGAAGTCAAGATGCAAGCTCAGGACCGATTACATTAACGACTCTTCTTTGGATTTCGCTAAGAATCTCAAGATATATAGCACCAAACCAGATATGGCAGCAATATTCAATGCATGAATAAATGTCAGATTTATAAATGTGCAAGAATTCCATTAGTAAGGAGGAAGTTCCATTTAGACAGCTTCATCTCAAAAACTGCTACTTTATGGAACAGGCTTCAGAGAGAAGGCTTTCCAGATGACTGCAGTCTCAACCACTTCAAGTTTAGAGTTAACTGTTATCTATACAACAACGTCATTCCATAACACACTACATTGAGTGGCTCTTGTACTGGGTGTGAAGTTAAAAAATGTCAAGTTTGGTCAGTACTTACATGGGTGATCACTTGGGAATACCAGGTTTTGTAACCTTGGATGTGCAGGTGGTGTAATAGATAATCGTTCAGAATTGTTAATCAAAGAGCTTAGTTCCAGTAACAGTTGAGTTCATTATATTTACTAATATGCAAATACCCTTGGGAAAGATATGACTCAACCTCTTCTCCCTTCAGTTATGAGTTAATTAGTAAGACTTGTATCACTAATACGATTATTATTTTTTAAAAACTATTATATTTTTATAAACTAAAAATATTTTCTGGCTTTAAATAACCTGCCAAGCGTTGATAAGCTGAGGAGAAGGAATCAATCAATGTATTGGATGGAAAAATTGAGTGTAAAAAAATTGTAGGATTTGTTCAACAAATGCTTACATTTATTCTAATGAATACATTTAAGGTGGGTGCTGAAAGGTTTTTGCCCCAACAAAGAAGCCCCTTCACTCCCAAAATCTAATGGTTGATCATTTGGTGAGAGTTGGAGGTATGTCAGGTTGAGAACTTTTCAGCACCACTTCATACTGAAAAATAATAATTGACTCACCAAATCAAATGTCTTGAAATTACAATTAATGACAAAAAGGTCAGATTCTAGTTTCCAGTTTAAACTCATCACATGGAATGTGACTGGATTTTTCTTTTTTTGCCAAAAAGAAAAATTGATTAATTTCTAAAATATTTTGAATTTTGTGTCTTTTCTCCTGGCCATGATTGGTGGGTGATAGTCATTATATGTTTCCAAATTTAAACTGCATATTATAATTGAGGTGCTATATTTAGAAAATTGATTCTGTGAATGGTGCATCCGTACTGAAACAACAGCCATAATTAAAATACTTCACTGAATCTTCACAAATATGATTTCTTTATGTTACTTGCTCATGTCTGCTTTCCTGATTTGGCTTATGCAAAATATTGTAGTATAAGATTCATACCAGGAAATACCAAATATCTGAATCAAATTTAGTCCATCGAAAACCCTTGATCAGAGAGGAGTCAACCTGTGGTAACCCTAATGTGTACTGGATTCACTCTTATAGATACCAAAGCATGTTTTGTACCTTGGAAAGTCAAAAAACCTAGGAAACTCAAGAGTTAACCTAGACAAGAATCTTTAAACCACCAAATATAAAATTAGGCCTCAAAGATGGCAATGGTTGTGCAAACATAAACAAGTAAGTGAACCTAACTTAACTTAGGATCTAAATCTCCTCAAAATCATCATATCCTGAGAAGAAGAGCTCAAATTAATAAAAAACAGTTTTTATCTAATTCTAATTTTTACACTTGGTTTATCATTAAAATCAAATTTATCTCTTGGAGAAGTTGTGTCTCATCTATCATCAAATGGGCCAATGGTGTATAGCAAAGGTTTTAGAGCATATATAATGTTTTTGCTATTATGTGAGAATTTCATTATTTGGGTGGAGGTGAACCTATCTACTATATAGTCCTATTTTATATATATATATATATATATATATATATATATATATATATATATATATATATATATAATTACATGAATCTTTCATACAAAAAACAAATATAGAGGTTAATGATTTAAATAAGGTACACTAACCCCATACCTGTATATGAATGATATGATCCCTGTTTACAAAATTCCAGTTGCATAAGGTATTTTTAGTTTTTACAAGCTTTCGTCTGTTCCTACAGACATCCTCAGATATGGAAATAGATTTGTTCTTGTTTTTTTACTTCTCGGTAATAAGAGGACAACGAAAATATAGATGTAATCTGAAAAAATGCTATGAGAAATGTGTTATTGTTTTGGAACGTGCGGTCGCAATGCTGAGTTTGAATTTTAAATTTTATGGTTGTGCGTTTTTGTACAAATATAGTAATAAGAGAATTCTTTTGTACTGGTAGGTTTTCTATCAGTGTGGCATGAACTATATTGTTCAATAATTACAGTAATGTCACACTTATTATCTGAAAGTTGCATGTTGGATCAGTTATTTTAATTTAGATTATAGGTACAGTTCAATTTATAATTACATGAATCATTCATACAAAAAACAAATATAGAGGTTAATGATTTAAATGGTGAGAATAAATCTTCGCAAATAATTTCAATAAGGTACACTAACCCCGAACCTGTAAATGAATGATATGATCCCTGTTTATAAATTCCAGTTGCATAAGGTCTTTTTAGTTTTTACAAGCTTTCGTCTGTTCCTACAAAAAAATCTATACATAAGATACTACATGATTCATAATAAAGGCATACATATTATGGGGTCCACCCCTTTTTCATATAAGTGGATTCTACCAAGTGTACCTGGACTGCTGCCATTAAATAACCAGAGTTACAGTCAGTGAGGAGCAGTCAGTGGTCAGCAGTTGGTAGTCGGCAGTCGTATAGTAGTCGTATGGCAGTCGGCAGTCAGAGAGTGAGAGAATATACGAATGGAGATAGTGTGAGATAACCTCTTGTAGAAGTCAGTTACAAGCACGTAGACTCTAAGGAAGTCTTACTTCGAGACTGTATATATCTACCTGCATTTGCTACTAACCACGTTCCTGGACTTACTAACAGTATTACTCTTTGTATGATTGTGTAAATACATTTTATTTCTTATATTTAATTATTGCGTTTGTCATTCCTTGGAGACCGAATTCATCTCGGAATCCACAACAATACAATAAGGAAGTAATATTGTTATATAAATACATACTTATTATACACAGATATTTGTATATAGATACATATAAAATTTAATATTTGTATATAGATACATATAAAATTTAATATTTGTATATAGATACATATAAAATTTACATTTGTAAAGTCAAGAGTGTCTGATTTTGAAGAGAAAAGAATCAGGGTCAAAGAACGGAGATACAAGAAAAGGAAAGATCAAGAGGGGCTCCATCTCCCAGCCTGATTCAGCCCCTAGCATCCCATGTCACAACTGCAACAGACTTTTCAGGGCAAAGATCAGACTCATTAGTCATCTTCACACCCACCCAACCCCCCAGTGATTCAAAGTCAAGGTCATCTCCCCATGTAGAGGATGAACATATAGTTATTTTCTATGCATAGCTTAGATGTGGCACAAGGCCGAAAGTATGGGGCACTTTGTGAGGCTCAAACTCACTTTTCAGTCATAACTAATCTAGTGAGAGAAGCTTGCTAATCATTACACTACACCAAGGTGCCAAAAGGATGAACATATACATATGTATACATGCATATGTCTAGGAAATGTGCCTTGTAAAAGATGTCTAGTTATAAAAATGTACACGTAAAAAGTCAATGTATAATGATATATATTTAGTGTATTGGGGAAGCAGATTGTTATTATTCAAACATATATTGTTAAATATAGCAGACAACAAATGTCCATTATGTTTGATCATGAGCCATTCTAAGCTTTGTATAGTTGTTTTAATTTTGGGAGAAAATAAAAACAAAAACTGTCCAGAATAATAAAAAAGTATCCGAATGTTTATACAATGATCAAGCATAATAAACATTACTAACTTGGAGCATGTGCATGTAAATTTTGGTGCAAATCCGTTGAAAATTGCGGCCGTGCATTCGTTACACACATACACATACACACATCCTGCCTTTTATAGATAGAGATATATGTCTAAATGATATGTATGTATGTATGTGTGTGTGTGTGTGTAAAATATGATATATAAATCTATATATCAAACTAATAGTGGATAAACCCTGTCATCTTAATGACATTATCACCTTGGTAGGGAAGAAGTGATTAAAGAAAAAACAGAAGTGAATAACAAAAAGAGACTGCTGATGAAGTCTTCCCTGATCACTGCAGTTTTAACATCTTCATGTCAAAGGTCAGCAATTAACTATCCTACATATTCTCTGTGGAATAATTAGCCACGATCAAATGTAACTGAAAAAATTCTCAACAAGTGGAATTGATAAATTTCTCAGTAATCAGGGCAAAAAATATTGTACGAGACAAACGATATATGCAAATCAAATGCAAGGCAAAATAACAATAATAAAGCAAAAAATAACTGAATAAGGAAATGTGCCTTGTAAATAGAACCTTGCAGAGCTGTGACGCTTTCCATGGTTGAGTGGTCTAATGTTCACAGGATCAAATCCTGCCAGAGAGCACATATTCTTTATTAAGTTTTCTTGAGTGCACAGGCAGCTACACATAATACACACCATTTAAAATAAAAAAACAGGGCATCTATTTCAAACATGAGTATCCACTAAAAATAATGTTTGAAGTATTATATTACTTCAAACATTATTTTATTATTATATGTTGGATTAAAAATAAATCTATTAATTCTTTAGAAATATATGCGTGTGCGTGTGCATGTTTGTTTGTGTTTATGAAGATATCTGTAAAGATAATGTACATTGACAGTTTATATATAAATATATATTTTTTCATGTTTAATGATGTGTATGGGAGTGTTTGAGGTGGGGGAGATTTCTGTTCCACTCCGCCATCAATCTCTGTCAAGGTCCGAATCTCACCAGTTCCAGTCATCCATTTACTTACTCTATGTGAATCTCCATCTATATGCAAATCATGCAGACATCATTTATGACAGGTGTAAGGCCCATAATCAGGACATCACTAAGACAGAAAGCTCACTGCCAAAGATCCCCAAATGGCATTACTAAATGATTACACTTATCATTATCGTCATGAACAAAATTATTATTCATACAATCATTGTAAGTCATCGTTCTTATTACCATAAAGATTTATTCAAAACGACAGACTCTGGCAGTTGTTGACAAGTAGGTCATGTGTGAGTTACCATCTTTCCCAAGATTCTTACCAAAAATATATCAGAACAAAAGGCTACAATCCCTGTCTCTTCAGTGATTTAAAATTGACCACTGCTGACTCCTTGTTTAATTCATGTGTTCTTTTTTTCTCTATTTGTTAAGAAAAATAAAATTATTAGCACCAAAGATAGTGCAATGAATAGTGTATATATCTCACCATGTTCTTAAATAGCTTCATAGTCTTGGGTATGATGATAAACTATATTCAGCAACAAGACCTCTGATCAAGAGATTGAAGGTTTTGAGGAACATGGAACCACCTCTTAACTACTGTTGTTCCCATGTCCACTCTGACCAAGGGTGGTAACACCTGTGAAGATCCAAGCTATAGGCAAATAGTGGACCCCACAAAACAAAACATTATGTAGTAAAAATACCAGTAATACATTTTTGAAGCAAAATAGCCATTTTATCTGTAGTTGAAAGTATACAATTGCATTCAAAATATATTTAGCTGAAGCCATAAAATTGCATTCAGATTATTTAGATTTCATCATTAAATAACCCATAGAGGTGTTGATAAGCCACTAAACAAAATTAACCATGAATAGCTTGATCAGATTTCGACTTTCATATGGATATTGTACATGGTATCCACTCGTTCAGGAATGTCTAAACTATCAGCTATATACAACTGTTTTCTCAAATGAATGATTAAAAATGGATTCGGGCAAATGAAACCTGTGGGTCTTGAAGAAGATTGTCTTTCATTGGATCTATGAGATCCAATGAAAGACAATCTTCTTCAAGACCAGGCAATACAGAATCACAAAGAACTTTACTAAATAACAAAAACCACATCACATCAAAAACTTTCAACAGCAGCAACAACTAAAATGGATAGTACGTGTAGCTTAAAGAGAAAATAGAGATATGATCATGATGAACAAAAAGCTAAGAAGGAAACCTCGACCAATACTAGGAAACAGATAATGGTTAGTGGACTTGAGTAGGCTATTTTCCTAAAAAAACTATATTAAGAGAAAGATTTTATAAATTTCAACAACCAACAGTAATGCTAACTGTTTGGTCAACGAACGATAAATGTTTCCAAATAAGTAAATAGTTAACCTCACTATTACCTTTACCAACTATGTTCAGGGAGGCTGTGGAGGTTCTAGTTTTATGAGGAGCTTGTTTAAATTAGCACAAATTAATTAAAGAGTGAAGACTAGACAACAAATTTTGTAATTCCATATGTCATGCCTTTTCTTGATATTTCAGTTTTAGTTTTTATCAATGGTTCAGTTCGAAATCCCACCGTGTATCACCTGAAGAAGACCAGAGCGTACAATGGCCGAAATGTCATGACTATGATAATAAAGATAAGGATAACAGTCTGAAACAATGTAAATAGTGTAAATAGTTACAATACCACATCTCAAAAATATAGACAAATTTTGTAAACATATGTTGAAGTTTTATAACAAACTTTTAAATATTGTCCTTGGTAACAAAGTTTTGTTTGCTTGATATGTATATGTATGTGTGTGTGTGTGTGATAATTCTTTAAAAAAATTAAAAACTGTATTTTTTTATGAAAGGGTGAAGAATAAAATGTAAATGAAGAGAAAATAAAAGTTAGTTATATTTTGATGAATGACTAAAATTTCCACTGATTTGATTTCCATGCATACAAAATATGTTTGCCCAGTAATGTATGTCCTAAAAGGAAGGAAATAAATATCTTTCTTTTTCTCTGACATGTATCTTTTATATTCCATAATATTTCATGAGATTGTAAACATAGGACTTGATGCATAATTATTTTTTAAAAAAGTAGTTTTAACTCATAAGTAATGTGTGGCATCCATTGGTCTTGATAGACCATGGACCTGTGCCCCAAAAGTTATGCCTCAGCTGCTGATGGCAGCACAACATCTGTCATAGCTGTACAGGCCCACAAGGGAGTGACAGTCTCAAATGCAATGAATGTATGTGAAGACGTTCTCCCCCAATGTTGCTATGTTGTTTTCTTTCCTTCCTTTTGATAAAAAATTATTACCAGCAATACATTTTTGTAAATAATTATTATCAGCTATACATTATTAACAGCAATAAATTTTTGAAGAAAAATAATATTACCAGCAATACATTTTTGTAAAAAAATATTAACAGCTATACATTTTTGAAGGAAATTTATTACCAGCAATAAAAATTGTCAGCCTTAAATATTAGGTTGGTGCAAAAATAATGACGTAATAATGTCATTTTTTAACGTTAAAAAATATGTCAAAAAACGACATTATTACGTCATTATTTTTGCACCAACCTAATAACCCATTGGGGTTGATATGCAGTAAAACAAACCAAACCGAACCTCTCCATATCCATGTCTATCACCCTCATGTCCCTTTTACAGATATCCTTAAAGCGAAGATGAGGTCACCCTTGTGCCTTCTTGCCAATGGTGACTTCCTCATACAGAACAACCTTCAGAATCTTCTCATCAGAAGATTGTTGCTTCCCATGTTTTACCATTGCAATGAAGTAATGCTGGAGTGTCCCCTCCAGGGTGGACACCTGGGCAGGGTTTGATGAAAGATTTGTGGTTGTCCATGCAGCACATTTCCCCTCTCCACACTACTGATGTTGTCAAAGGAAAAGGTAGAATACAATACAGCTTAGCATCAGTCTCATCACAGGAGTTGCCAAAATGAAGTTGAACATAACATTGGACTATCTTATTATTCATTAGTTGAAAAGTATAAAAATTTAAATAACTCAGTTATTATAGATGTTAGAAAGATTAAACTTTTCAACATGATAATTTGATATCAGTTTTAAATTATGCATAAATTTTATCATTTTATGTAAAATATGAGCTGACTAAATTTTACTTTAAATTGGTTTCTTTCTAGAATATCATGTTTCATTAATACAGGATGTGTTAGAAATACAACCCACATATAGCTCTCAGAAATACCTCTGACATATAAAGGGTGTTTCATTAAGAGGGATCAACGTCAGCAGTAAATAAATCGGTGATATTGGTGAAAATTTATTTATTTCTTTATTGGATAATGTTATTTAAGTCATGGCAATTATGTGTGAAAAATAATATCACCCAAATGTTTGCTAAATCTGAAAGAAAAAGAAAAAAAATCATTAGATACGTAAACTTAATTCACATTGAAATCAGTCCAAGTTATTGGAACACCCTTTACCTCCCAGAATTATCTCCGACATATACCTCCCAGAAATACTTCCTGGTGTCTTCATCTATCTAATATTTTACCATCGTGTGAGAGGTATTTCTGGAAGGTATATGTGAGTGGTATTTCTAGGAGGTATGTGGAGGGGGGGTATTTCTGGCACACACTATATTTAAGTTTTATTTGTTTGAAGTCAACTCATAAAATATGTTTTAATGATGTCTCTGTTATAATTTAAGTGTATAAAATTTATTTATTTACATACGGTCTATTATCCTCATCTTTGTTGTTTCATCTGTTGTGCTCTCCAGCTTTCTTGGAGTCTATGTATCAATCCAGGTAACTTACAGGGAATTCTGAACTGAAACCTTTATTTAATCTTTGAAAGCAGACTGTTCTTGTTCCACCACTCATATCTAGGGATATTTCATCTAGTTCTTATTTTTAGTACTGTTCAGTCATTGATTGTCCTGTTTAAAAATGTTAAAAATCAGCATACTGTGAGGAAAACATACTCCAAACATAATAAAAACATAGTTTTATCATCAAAATCTTTGTTATTATTAAGAAGAATGGTCAAAGTATTTTTTGAATATTTTAATTAAATTTTTTACTTCTTTATTGAACATTCGAAATTTTGATAAAAAAATTTTTTTTTTTTTGCATCAGCAGTTGTACTCATAGCAAATTTTAGCCTCATTTTTCAGTGACAGACACATTAATACAAAAATCAAATAATTATTATTTTTACAATTTTAAATTGAATGATTTAAAGTTTTTAAATCTTTTAAAATTCAGTTCCAATAACTTTTAGGAAATGTTGTTATTAAGTAAAACTATATTTACTAATCATATATTGTAAAGCTTATTACAATCTGACAACACTAAATATATTTAAAAAAGAATTTCAATTTGTTTTTGCATGTGTGATATACATGCATAATTTCTAAGTATGGATTTTCAAACCTATAACATTATTATTAAAAGGTAATGTGTTTTAAGTGTTGTCCCACCTTACTGGAAAAAATTTCATGTAAACTTTATCATCTGTTCCATGATACAAGTATGAATACAATCAGCATTCATTCAGCTGTCAATAAATCAATTAGCACATCAGAAACAAGACCCCGTGGTTAAGAAATTCTTGTATACAACATTTTATACTATAAGTAAGTAATATTTGTTTTGAATCAGATTAATTTAACTTTAAATTTGCTAATTTTACTAAATAATGTTTCTAAAATATATATTTTATTTTTGCAAGATTTTTAAAACTGAAAATTAACTTTTGTATACAAATGTGTTAAAATTTCCGTTTTTATCGATTTTACTGAAAAAAATCAATCCCGCTCAATATAATTTCTGTTTAAAATACACCGCAGAGTATTTTGCTTTCTGGAAATAGTAAATTTTAAATCCTTTAACTTTTAATTAAAACTAAAATGAGAACTTCTAGTAGGTTTTTAATTTTTTTAAATTAATGTTAAGCCTTACATATACTGAATTAGTGGAGGTACCTATATATATATATATATATATATAGATAGATAGATAGATAGATAGATAGATAGGATTATAAAAATATAAGTCAGATGGTTAAAAATATATAATTAGAGCCATATCTACCCTTTGGTAGATGGCTCCTACTGATAATGAGAAGAGTCTATTAAACTGATGATAGTGGGCATGACCCAAAATTAGGCATTAAGTAAGATTTTGTAAAGATTTTGTAAGATTAAATGCCAAGTAGAATATGGAACAAATAGATGTGTTTTAGGTTACTCCAGTGAGACACCCTCAAATGGATGAAACACTCCAACCAACATTAGAACAGGCTATGCTGTCCTAGAGCTAACCTGAATAATGTGAGGATAATAAAGCTAATATATGCAGAATATGAACGCCATTGAGATAAGTGTATCATCTATTTCAAACAGATATGTATTTGGATTTTGTCCCCAATTCTTTGTCTTTTAATTACTAAATGAATATGTTCTTAACAATCCTCTATTCTCTCTCTCATGATGTAATGTGTTTCTTGTATAAAGTATGTTTTTACAATGCTTGATTGTTTCCCTTTGTTCATCAAGCCATGACTCAGCTTAGGGAGTCATTAAATTTTTCACATTTTACTAAAAACGTATTTTTTAACTAAGCAAATTTGCCCAATACATACACAATTTCACTAAACAAGCAAAGCATTTTATATATATATATATATATATATATATATATATATATATATATATATATCCTCTCCCATCGAATTCAATGTTGAGGGTCAAGCAGATCAGTTCTCAGGAAACTGACAGCCCGACAACAGCACTTGAGAATTGATTATAGTGGTGAAGGTTTCGTGTAGAACCATCCACACTTTTTGAAGGGCCGAATACAGAGACCTGGTGCACTATATGCCACAAGGTCCCCAAATGACCCTCTGCTGTTTTTGAATTCAGAGATGTCCTTCTCCTAGACCAGCTGCCATCCAAGGCTATAGAACCCAGTCTGTCCTGCTATTCACCCATAGTTGGAGGGAGAAGTAGAGGATTCATACCTTTCCCAAGGGTATTAGCATGTAAGTGAATATAATGGATTCGACTGGAATTCGAACTCGGCTCTCCGATTCCTCAATCCAAGCTGATATCCATTACTCCTCCGTGCATATATATATGCAATTTACCAAACACATAAAGCAATTTTATTGGCATGATGACAGAGGGTTTTTTAAAAAAATCAAGTCAGCTTATAGTATAAAAACGTTGAGTGAAAAAAATATCTAATAAACTGCTATCCTTTTATATGAGAGAAGATATCTCTTAATGTACTGTTTTTAAATATGAAAAAAATATAAAAGTAATTTTTTGCCTTCATAGTTGTATGAGATTAACACATGTGTCCAAAAATATAATCATAATAAGTTATTATGGACATGTGTGTCCAAATATATATAAAATAATTTACCTATCTTCACCATTCAGTGAACTGAATCTGAACAAGGAGAGCCCAAAATATAATTAAAAAAATAAATAAAATTACAATTTTAATTCATTGTATATTTCAAGATGGATAACTTGAAGGAGTTAAAAGGTGTTAAAGCTCTTATTGACTCTAAGAGCATTTTAAAAAATAATATTAATTTTAGTTTGGGATTGCTGGAACAAGATAAAAAGTTGAATGTAAAATCTTTTAAAAAGGAAGAAGCCATTGAAAAAAATCTTCAGAGAGAAATTCAAGCTTTGGATGGTAAAATTCTGGAGATTTCTATCAAAGCCAACCTGGATTTGGAGGAAAATGGTTTTATGACTGAACAAAGGAACAAATTTGGTTTTCAAGTCAGTGTCAATAATCAGATTGCTGATATTGAGGATTCTGTTTGAGAAACAAGTATTTCCAAGGAAAGCTTAGCCTGTTCCATATCTAAAAGCTATTCAATGATGTCAGCTCCCAAATTACAGTGTGCTAATTTTAGTGACATTAATCCCTCTAAATTTTAATATAAGAATTTTATAGCACTGTTTAATAACTGAATTAATTCCATCAATTCTAACAAAACAAAGCTGGCCCGCTTAGAGTTATTTTGCTGGTTATGCTCTACAGCTAATATCTCACCTTACTTCAGATGATGACAATTGTGATGTGGCTGTAGGACTGTTAACAAAAAAATTTTTGGATGTACCTTTTATAATTCATGAGACCTTCAAACTAATAATAATCAGTTCTCCTAAATACAACCCTGATTTTGTGACTGTTAAACACTATCTTGCCAAACTGAGGGCTGATCTACCCAAGTTAAGAACCTCATATGCTATGGATTTTTTAAGGTAGACTCCCCTGGATACAAACTCATAAGCCACATCATATTTGATAAGCTACCCCATAATTTAAGGTGGGAAATCATTCACAAGGTTGGTCCCAGTTATTCTTCCTTAAGGGATGTATTTGAGATTATAATGAAGCTTTCAACACATCAACAAAAAATAAGAAGCCCTTCCATATATATGAAAATGATATTAAAAATAATTCTAATGAAAAGAAAAATAATGGAGTGGCATTACAACATTTTGCCATTAGCTCTAATGGAACACCATGTAGATTTTGCACAATCCATGGTCACCCCATAAGGTTTATGAAATATGATGCCTATGAGACTTGAGTTGAGAGATACAGATATTTAAAATTATGTATTAGATACTCTAGTAATAAACATAAAAATGAAGATTGCCGTGTACTTCAGAATAAATTATTCCTCCCCTGTAAACAATGTTCATCTAAGAGACATATAACACCACTATGTGATAATTGTAAAAAGGAGATATCTCTTTTTACTCATGTAGGCACCAATTTGAATGAAGAAAATTATTTAATTCTACCTATAGTGGAAATCACATAACATTGGGGCACCAAGAAAATCTCTATAAACTGTTTATTAGACACATGTAGCCAGCAATCATAGTTCTCTGAAGGAATATTAAAAAGGTTAAAATGTTCTGACTGGAGTCTAAGTCCTGGCGATTACCAAGTAAAAACTTATACAAGTGACTCCAGTAAAAAATTACACCAAGTTGTTTTGAAGGTAAATATAGGCAAAGAGAGACCATTTTGTTAGATGATTAATTTGATATTCAATTCAAGTTCAATGCTTTCAGACAAGTGATAACAAATTTGACCAGATTAAATTACAAATTAACCTTTTCTCATAATAGTAATAGTAAGCCAATAAACATTCAAGGAATTCTGGGAATGGACATTTTCCAAGAAATGGAAGATACTAAAATTGATAAATGCATGAATGGCTTAGCATAGAAAATGCTAAATGGACTATTTATATACAAATGGATTTGTATATACATACTGTAAATAATATTTATCATCTCATTGGGATGTGTTTTTATAGCACCCGCCCTCCCCCGAGAGGATGTGGTATTATGGTTTATAGAGGATTGATTGGCGACAGATAAGTTCTTATGGTGAATGAGGAAATTGTAATGAGTGAATGGGTCATGAATTCAATTAGCCAAATATAAGATAGTTAGTGAAGACAAGCCTCAACCCATTCCCCCTTTTCAACCTTGTGCCATAATTGTATTAGTTTACAATAATTATAGAAAATGCTAAATGGAATTGCCCCTTTTGAGAATAGTCTAAATTTTCTATATAGACATTAAGTTGTCCCAGCTTCCAACATTCACCACAACTACCATACTATAATTTCTGGACATTCTTCATGTACCGAACAACAACAAGAATTTCGATTGGAACCAAAGTCCACTTAACCTAAAATACACCCCAATACCTTTGAATTATCTAACATCTAATGGAACTTAAAAAACACACTTGCTATCGATTCATCCACATAATCCTTCAATGAAGATTAACATATCAGTGATTATGACAAAAACAAAATAGATAAATATAAAAAAAACTATAAAGATCAAGATAATTCATACTTTGTAGAATAACCCTGACATGAAGACAGGATCAAATCAGTGACATCAAATCATCAAGTTGCCTTGAAAGTGTTTGACAGAACTATACATTCTTTAGAAGAAACATTTGGGTACTGCTTATAACAATACATTTCATAAACATGAGACTGAAGGAATTACACAAAGAATTGAAGTCTCTCCACAAGACTTTTCAAAATATAATTGGATCCCTTACAGACAAGTCTTCAAATGTGATGAACAAGTAGCTATAAACTCCAGACCTCTAACATATCAGAGTATTTCTGATATTGAATTACTACCATTAACACCCAATGCCTTTTGACAGCATAATATTAAAGGAGAAATTTCTTTGGAAAATGATTCTGGTGGATCTTCCAAGATTAAACTTACATCCACGTCACAGTTATTAGATGCTCTCACAGAAAGGGAGAAATTTTGAACTAACTTCAAAGAATTATGGAATTGCAGAATATCACTTGAGTCTAAAAGAAAGTTTCAAAGATCTACATGATATAGATTTTAATAATAAAATACAAGTGGACAATGTAGTATTAATTAAAGATTCTGAAAAATCAGACCATTCTGGAAACTTCGCAGGGTGACAGGAAATGATTGAAATGTATGTTCCATACACATAGCTAAAGGAGATTCATTGTATGAGAATCATAACATAAAACATCTGCTTACAATGGAACTTTCCTTCAGACATTATGAACAGTTTAGTCTAGGATAAGAATTTAAGCTGCATCCATCCGGCTATCCATTTCCATTATACTTCAATCTCGTCCAAGGTAAGACTTTAAACTACATCCATTTCCATTTATGATTCATTGAGAATCCTTGGAAAGACTTCAAACTGCATCCATTTCCATCTATGATTCATTCATAGTCCTTGGTAAGACTTTAAACAACATCCATTTTCATCTATGATTCATTCATAGTCATTGATAAGACTTCAAACTGCATCCATTTCCAGCTATGATTCATTCATAGTTCTTGGTAAGACTCCAACTTCATCCATATCCATTTAAGTTTCATTCGCAGTCCTTGTTAAGACTTATAAACTGCATCCATTTCCATCTATGATTCATTCATAGTTTTCATAAGACTATAAACTGCATTCATTTCAGTCTATGATTCATTCATAGTCCTTCGAAAGACTTTAACCTGCATCCATTTCCACACATGATTCATTCTTATTCCTTGGTAAAACTTTAAACTGCATCCTTTTCCATCTATGATTCAATCATAGTCCTTGGTAAGACTTCAAACTGCATCCATTTCCATTTATGATTCATTCATAGTTTTGCGCAAGACTTTAAACTGCATACATTTCCATCTACGATTCATTCATAGTCATTGATAAGACTTCAAACTGCATCCATTTCCAGCTATGATTCATTCATAGTCCTTGGTAAGACGTTAACTGCATCCATTTCCATTTAAGTTTCATTCATAGTCCTTGTTAAGACTTATAAACTGCATCCATTTCCATCTATAATTCATTCATAGTTTTTAGTAAGACTTTAAACTGCATCCATTTCCATTGAAGTTTCATTCATAGTCCTTGGAAAGACTTATAACCTACATCCATTTCCATTTATGATTCATTCATAGTCCTTGATAAGACTTCAAACTGCATCCATTTCCATCTATGATTCATTCATAGCTTTTCGTAAGACTATAAACTGCATTCATTTCCGTCTATGATTCATTCATAGTCCTTGGTAAGACATTAAACAGCATCCATTTCCATGTATGATTCATTCATAGTTTTTGGTAAGAGTTTAAACTGCATCAATTTCCATTTAAGTTACATTCATAGTCCTTTGTAAGACTTATAAACTGCATCCATTTCCATCTATGATTCATTCATTAGTTTTTGGTAAGACTTTAAACTGCATCCATTTCCATTTAAGTTTCATTCATAGTCCTTGGTAAGACATCAAACTGTATTCATTTCCATCTATGATTCATTCATAGTCCTTAGTAAGATTGTAAACTGCATACCTTTCCTTCTATGATTCATTCATATTCCTTGGTAAGACTTCAAACTGCATCAATTTCCATCTATGATTCATTCATAGTTTTTCGTAAGACTTTAACCTACACAAATTTCCGTCTATGATTCATTCATAGTCCTTGAAAATGGATGCAGTTTAAAGTCTTACCAAGGACTATGAAGGAAGCATGGATAGAAATGGATGCAGTTTAAATTTTTACCAAAGACTATGAATGAATCATAAACAGAAATGGATGCAGTTTAAAGTCATACCAAGGACTATGAATGAATCATAGATGGAAATGGATGCAGTTTAAAGTCTTACCAAGGACTATGAATGAATCACAGATGGAAATGGATGCAGTTTAATGTCTTACCAATGAATATGAATGAATGATAAATGGAAATGGATGCAGGTTAAAGTCTTACGAAGGACTATGAATGAATCATAGACGGAAATGAATGCAGTTTATAAAACTTACCAAGAACTATGAATGAATCATAGATGGAAATGGATGCAGTTTAAAGTCTTACCAAGGACTATGAATGGATCATAGATGGAAATGGATGCAGTTTAATGTCTTACCAAGGACTATGAATA
The DNA here is from genome assembly GCA_963932145.1 of Acanthosepion lycidas. Classification (NCBI taxonomy): domain Eukaryota; kingdom Metazoa; phylum Mollusca; class Cephalopoda; order Sepiida; family Sepiidae; genus Acanthosepion; species Acanthosepion lycidas. The sequence continues at coordinate 44,190,972 of OZ010599.1, read as the reverse complement.
GATCATAGATGGAAATGGATGCAGGTTAACGTCTTACGAAAAACTATGGATGAATCATAGATGGAAATGGATGCAGTTTGAAGTCTTACCAAGGACTATGATTGAATCATACATGGAAAAGGATGCAATTTAAAGTCTTACCAAGGAATATTAATGAATCATAAATGGAAATGGATGCAGTTTAAATTCTTACGAAGGACTATGTATGAATCGTAGACGGAAATTCATGCAGTTTATAAATCTTACCAAGGACTATGAATGAATCATAGATGGAAATGGATGCATTTTAAAGTCATACCAAGGACTATGAATGAATCATAGATGGAAATGGGTGCAGTTTATAAGCCTTAACAAGGACTATGAATGAAACTTAAATAGAAATGGATGCAGTTTAAAGTCGTACCAAGGACTATGAATGAATCATAGATGGAAATGGATGTAGTTTAAAGTCTTACCAAGGAATATTAATGAATCATAAATGGAAATGGATGCAGGTTAAAGTCTTATGAAGGAATATGAATGAATTATAGATGGAAATGAATGCAGTTTATAAATCTTACCAAGGATTATGAATGAATCGTAGACGGAAATTCATGCAGTTTATAAATCTTACCAAGGACTATGAATGAATCATAGATGGAAATAGATGCATTTTAAAGTCTTACCAAGGACTATGAATGGATCATAGATGGAAATGGATGCAGTTTAATGTCTTACCAAGGACTATGAATAGAACATAGATGGAAATGGATGCAGTTTAAAGTCTAACCAAGGAATATGAATGAATCATAAATGGAAATGGATGCAGGTTAAAGTCTTACGAAGGACTATGAATGAATCATAGACGGAAATGAATGCAGTTTATAAATCTACCGAGGACTATGAATGAATCATACATGGAAATGGGTGCAGTTTATAAGTCTTAACAAGGACTATGAATGAAACTTAAATAGAAATGGATGCAGTTTAAAGTCGTACCAAGGACTATGAATGAATCATAGATGGAAATGGGTGCAGTTTATAAGCCTTAACAAGGACTATGAATGAAACTTAAATAGAAATGGATGCAGTTTAAAGTCTTACCAAGGACTATGAATGAATCATCGATGGAAATGGATGCAGTTTGAAGTCTTACCAAGGACTATAATTGAATCATAGATGGAAAAGGATGCAGTTTAAAGTCTTACCAAGGACTATGAATGAATCATAGATGGAAATGGATGCAGTTTATAAGTCTTGACAAGGACTATGAATGAAACTTAAATAGAAATGGATGCAGTTTAAAGTCTTACCAAGGACTATGAATGAATCATAGATGGAAATGGATGCAGTTTATAAGTCTTACCAAGGACTATGAATTAAACTTAACTGGAAATGGATGCAGTTTAAAGTCTGACCAAGGACTATGAATGAATCATAGATGGAAATGGATGCAGTTTAATGTCTTACCAAGGACTATGAATGAATCATAAATGGAAATGGATGCAGTTTAAAGTCTTAGCAAGGACTATGAATGAATCATAGATGGAAATGGATGCAGTTTAAAGTCTTACCAAGGACTATGAATGAATCATAGATGGAAATGGATGCAGTTTAAAGTCTTAGCAAGGACTATGAATAAATCATAGATGGAAATGGATGCAGTTTAAAGTCTTACCAAGGACTATGAATGAATCATAGATGGAAATGGATGCAGTTTAAAGTCTTACCAAGGACTATGAATGAATCATAGATGGAAATGGATGCAGTTTGAAGTCTTACCAAGGACTATAATTGAATCATAGATGGAAAAGGATGCAGTTTAAAGTCTTACCAAGGACTATGAATGAATCATAGATGGAAATGGATGCAGTTTATAAGTCTTGACAAGGACTATGAATGAAACTTAAATAGAAATGGATGCAGTTTAAAGTCTTACCAAGGACTATGAATGAATCATAGATGGAAATGGATGCAGTTTATAAGTCTTACCAAGGACTATGAATTAAACTTAACTGGAAATGGATGCAGTTTAAAGTCTGACCAAGGACTATGAATGAATCATAGATGGAAATGGATGCAGTTTAAAGTCTTACCAAGGACTATGAATGAATCATAAACGGAAATGGATGCAGTTTAAAGTCATACCAAGGACTATGAATGGATCATAGATGGAAATGGACATAGTTTAAAGTCTTACGAAGGACTATGAATGAATCATAGACGGAAATGAATGCAGTTTATTGTCTTACGAAAAGCTATAAATGAATCATAGATGGAAATGGATGCAGTTAGAAGTCTTATCAAGTACTATGAATGAATCATAAAAGGAAATGGATGCAGTTTATAAGTCTTACCAAGGACTATGAATGAAACTTAAATTGAAATGGATGCAGTTTAAAGTTTTACCAAAAACTATGAATGAATCATATATGGAAATGGATGCAGTTTATAAATCTTACCAATGATTATGAATGAATCATAAATGGAAATGGATGCAGTTTAATGTCTTACCAAAGACTATGAATGAATCATCTATGGAAATGGATGTAGTTTAAAAACTTACCAAGGACTATGAATGAAACTTAAATGGTAATGGATGCAGTTTAAAGTCTTACCAAAAACTATTTCCATTTATGATTCATTCATAGTCCTTGGTAAGACATTAAACTGCATCCATTTCCATCTATGATTAATTCATAGTCCTTGGTAAGACTTTAAACTGCATCCATTTCCATCTATGATTCATTCATAGTCCTTGGTAAGACTTTAAACTGCATCCATTTCCATCTATGATTCATTCATAATCCTTGGTAAGACTTTAAACTGCATCCATTTCCATCTATGATTCATTCATAGTCCTTGGTAAGACTTTAAACTGAATCCATTTCCATGTATGACTCATTGATAGTTCTTGGTAAGACTTTAAATGCATCCTTTTCCATCTATGATTCATTCATAGTCATTGGTAAGACTTTAAACTACATCAATTTCCATTTATTATTCATCAATAATCCTTGATAAAACTTTAAACTGCGTCCATTTCCATCTATGATTCTTTCATAGCCCTTAGTAAGACTTCAGTCTGCATCCATTTCCAGCTATGATCAATTCACAGTCCTTGGTAAGACTTTAAATTTTTTTTTTTTATATCTGCCTATGATTCATTTAAACTGCATACATTTCCATCTATGATTCATTCATAGTCTTTGGTAAGACTTTAAACTTCATCCATTTCCATTTATCATTCATTCATAGTACTTGATAAAACTGAAAACTGCATCCATTTCCGTCTATGATTCATTAATAGTCCTTGGTAAGACTTGAAACTGCATTCATTTCCATCTATGATTCATTCATAGTCTTTGGTAAGACTTTAAACTGCATCAATTTCCATCTAAGATTCATTCATAGTCTTTGGTAAGACTTTAAACTGCATCAATTTCCATCTAAGATTCATTCATAGTCCTTGATAAGACTTTAAAGTGCATCCATTTCCGTCTATGTTTCATTCATAGTCCTTGGTAAGACATTAAACTGCATCCATTTCCATCTATGATTCATTAATTGTCCTTTGTAAAACTTTAAACTACATCCATTTCCAACTATGATTCATTCATAGGCCTTGGTAAGACTTTCGACTGTATCCACAACCATTCCTACATCAGTCTTGTCCTTGCTAAGACTTAAACTACTTACATTTCTTGGTCACTTTCTAACTACTTATTGGCCGTCTCAATCCTGGCCAATATAGCCTTAAATATAACTGAATTACAGCTACCTCCTGAGCAGTTTTATTTTAGTCAATTTTGTCCATGATCAAGATATTAAACTGTGCCCATGGTAATGATAATGATAATTAGCAGTGAATGAAGATTTAACACAAGTGCTTACACACATGTCAAATACAGCTTGACTGAGTACAAAATTTAAAACAATTTGCTTGAGAACACAACTATTAAATTTATAATACTTGATATTCACAAATGTAACGACTGACTTGAAATAATGCAAGACCTACTGTTTATCTAGTTTTTTCCTGTTCATCAGTACTTTTAAGCCAAGGTGTCTATCTGGACTTAATCCTGAGCTGCCCTCTCCTGGATAAGACCTTAAACTCTATTTATTAATACACCAATCCTGACCTGGTTAAGACTTTAGACTAAATCCAGTGATGAGGCTCCGCTTGCAGGACTTAGGGAGTATGGAGTCAATCATTGATTGTTATTACTACCAGGTCCATTCTGATCCAGAGTGGTACTTGATAGGCTTGTCCTTGATGGCATTAAACTGTTTATATGCAATCCACTGGAAAATTCAACACAGTAGAACATTTTAACAGCACTGTATTTATCACAGCTGAAGTTTACTAATACATTAAAGAAATGATCCAGCAAGATGTATAAACAGCATCAACAAGGCATAGCCCAAATAATAATTCTAATGGAAGTAAAATACTTCTCAAAGAAGAGCCAACCAAAGTGTACTTCAAACTACCCTTGCACATTTACTCTGCCTCATGATGACAGGCTGCTATGGGAAGTTTATATGGTTCAACTGAAGTAACCACAAAAGTATCCTTTTTTAATCATATGCGCACTAATAAAAACATAAAGAGGAACAACACAATTAAACTATACCACATATAAATAATAAAATGTAGTGTCATAAAAATAAAAGCAAATGACAAAGGAATTAACAATGTCATTTTTTAATTAGTATAACTAATATATGGGCATGTGGCCGAGTGGTTAGAACATTTGCATTCTGACCATGAGACCTGGGTTCGAATCTCACCATGGTCAATTTATCAGAAAGGAGACTTCCTGATGTTATCGATCAGGAGGAGGGATGATCCCAGTATGTGTCACCTTTGGAAAGTGCTTCAAAACCATGCCATGGGTTAACCCAACCCTTGTGAATGAAATTGGGTAGAGAGAACCCTTGGGGGCCATCGATAGCTTTGCTAGCACAAAGTCACAAGTCATCATGGCCAAAGGCTTGAGTATGCTGGCCTTGTTCAAATTGTTGATCACACTAGATAACACGCTTTTTCCCAGAAACTGTAACTAAGGTCTGCTCAGCATAGTTGCAGTATAAACCACAGGTGGGCTCAGTGGGTGTTGAATAAACACAAACGTGCCTGAGCAAGTGTCTGAAATAGGAATTGGTTAGCCACCCTAATAGACAGGTATTCTCAAATACAAGTGGACAGCTATACATACATAGCTAATACTAGAAACACCTTAACAAGGCTACAAAATAAAATTTATTAAAAATAAATATAATAGAGTACATGATAACGCAAGCTAATAATCTATATCTAGCTACTAAAAGGGGGGCATAATTCGAATTGAATTAACAAATTTAGAAATGTCCAAAAAAAGGGAGGACACTCATACATGCATTCACTAATAATTGGCCATAACAATGCCAAAGGATCTATCAATAGTATTATATCAATGATAGTGATATTTCACACATGGTGAAGTTATTCTTATTGAATTGCTCTAAAAAGTTAATTGTCAAGAAAATACAAACTATCGTGTTTACATTAGCAGGTTGTGGGTATGAATTTCTCCTTTATTTGTTTGATATGTTGAACTAATAAGAATGCTTTTGTATTAATAAACAATTGATCTCTTTATATAACAAACATTGTATTAATAAAGAAATATTTATTGAAATGATTATTGTATAATAAAGAAGAACTGTATTATGATCATATGAATTGTATTACTGGAAACATGCAATGAAACTCTGAATTGCATGTTTTCCCATGTGTTAGGAGAATATAAAAAATATAGGTTATCTCTCTTTGGTAGATGGCTCCTGCTGATAATGAGAAGAGTCTATTAAACTGGTGATAATGGGCATGACCCAAAATTAGGCATAAAATAGGATTTTGAGTGCTAGCTGACAGACACCAAGTAGAACACAGAATGAATGAATGGATGTGTTATAGGAGTTTATTCCAGTGAGATGCCCTCAAATGGATGTAACATGTCTCCAGCCCACAGTAGAATAGGTAATGCTGGCCACAAGCTAAGCTGAATAATATGAAGATAATGCAGCTAATACAAGCAGAAAATGAACACCATTCAGATAAGAGTATCATCTATTTCAAACAAATATGTATTTGGAATTTATCCCTGATGCCTTGACTTTTAACCACTAAGAGAATACGTTTTTAGCAATCGTCTATTCTCTTTCTTGTTTTGTATTGTATTTCTTGTATAAAGTATATTTTTACAATGTTCATTTGTCACACTTTTTTCATCAAGGGAGTCATTAATACAACTATTATATATACTATTATATCTACATACATACATGCATATATATATATATATATATATATATATATATATATATATATATATATATATATATGCATGTATGTATGTATCTGCTCCTGAAAAATATATATATATGCATGTATGTATGTACAGGCTCCTGAAAAATTAATTTCGGTTGAGCTCTCTGGGGAGGAAGTGTGGGTTTGTAAACAGTGACTATTATGGCTGATATAGCAAGACTCTTCGGACAAAGTGAATTGAGTCCTGTTGAGCACTGTGTGTTTATCTAAAAATAAATACACTAAAATTCACCTTCATCCCTGCCGTGCACCGATGGCTCAGTGGTAGAATCTCTGACTGACGCCAATTCAGTTGGGTTTCGATCCTAGCTAGAGGCAACCAGATGTCTAGCCACACTGAAGAGCTGTGAAACAGAGAAACAGTCTGTCTGTGGATGACATTATATATATATATATATATAAAATTAATGGATTTATTTTATTTATATATATATATATATATATATATATATATATATATATATATATATATACACATATATATATATATATATTTGTGATGTCAACGAACACTCATTGCCACTTTTGTGATGTCAACAAATACTCGTTGTCACTTTCCTAACGCTCGTTGTAGTAAAGACTTTTTAATCACAGATACAACTATAGTACACCATTAAATAATACTGGTGTCAGATAGCTTTGAATAATCTTGCACTAATAGTACTTGGTCAATAATACTCACTCTAATAGTAATCCATATACTAATTTGAATAGGGAAATAGTATAGTGAACAGAGTAGAGAATAGCAGTCTGTATAGTAATAGAGGATAGAATAAAAGTAATGATAAATTAGACACACACTACCTCTCATCTATGCATTTCCTCTATGGTCATGTGGACTACTTAATTCAATAATGGGATGGCCCGTGTTTACTCACTGGCGATCTATGTTCAAACTCAAGTGTCAGCAGTGACACTTTATTCCTATGGAACAATATATAATGTATATTGTTGATAGATATGTTGGAAATATGGAATAAATCCAACAGAATGTTTGAATAAGAAACAAGAACAAAATGTTTATAAATTTTACGTTTTGCTCCTTATTTCTGATGAAGCTAAATAAATATTAAAATATATCAAATATCTAAAGATTTCCTAATTGTTCCTTTGCTGATACTCTTGAATAGTGGACGGACAAGTCCATCTACAAAACTCTGAAGTTGGGATGCTGAAGATAACATCAATTAGCTTAGTGACAAATTTTACTCACATTAATCCAATATATATATATATATATATATATATATATATATATATATATATATATACAAAGCAAGAAAGAGGGAGAGACAGACAAACAGGAAGAGTTTTAATATTTAATAACACTGCTGCAATGTTTCATTTTTTACTATTCTCATAATATTGGTTTATTTAATTTTATTGTTAAGCTATTACTGCTTTCATGTTATCACAAGGTTATAGGAATTACACCTATATATATTTTTCAATCAGGAAAACCCATCAGAAAACTTGTTTTATAAAGTAATTAAATGTTCTTAATATGCTGTGAAATATGTGAGCAGACTTTATGACAGTCAACCTAATGTGTTTGTGAGTTCATAGACAAAGGCTTAATAGGTGGTTGCTGGTTAATACCTTCTACTGTGTGCATGGATAAGGCCTTAATCAGTGGCTGCTGGCTGTCGACTCTTCCTTTGTGTGCATCTGTGTGTGTGTGTTTGTGCGCGTGTGTGTGTGTATGCATGTGTAGATCAAACTGGACTCCCAAATTGGTTTTGTTGTGAGCTTCGAGAAACAGTAGGCTTCTATTTTTATATCCATAAGAAGATTCAAAATCTAATTTCACATAGAGGTGTGAACTTTTGAATACAATAATTTCACACTTGTTCACAAAAATCTTGTTCTTGAATTTACAGGAGTTGTGAAGGAAGTTATTGTTGTTATCTTCTAAATGGTCCAAAAATAACATGCGGTAGGTCTACAACTACATCTGCAATATTTTGGCAGTATTTGCCCTTGTAATGATTGTTTATCAAACAAACCTTCTGATGGGATTTTATTGGTTAAAAAATATATATATAGGATTTAATTCCTATAAGGTTATTGGTAATATAAAAGCAGTATTGATGTGTATATGTGTTTGTTTGGAAACCTGAATAAATTTGTTTAGGACTAAAAAATGTCAGATACCCCTTCCCCCCAAATAAAAAACTTCACAAGAAATGACTTTTCTAGCTCTTCTTACCACATTCAACTATACTGTAGTATCAATTTTGCCTTGGTCTTTCCTTTGAAGGTTATAGGATTGGAACTGTACTCCAAAAACTATTGCTTGTTTACACTGTAAAATCAATATGAAGTTAATTGAAAAAAAACTCTAATATTTTTAATTTGGAAATGTAGAGCTTCTATCAGGTTCGTTTATCTAAAATTCTTTATATTTTTCTTTGTTTTTATTACTTGGAATCCAAAACCATTTTTTATTTTATTATTTTTATATTCTCTTTGTGCTGAAAATATTTACTTAAATTCCTTTATTGTTTTTATGGTCAGATAGAAAAAATACAACCAGAAATAGAATCTATTTCATATGTTTTCTGCTAATCTATTTCAAATATTTACAGTACATATAAATAAGTAGACAGGTTTTTTTTCTACAAACAATAAATGGAATTAAATTATTTGGTTGATGTTTTCTTCATAAAATTCAATGTATCATGATTGATTGATTTCAACTTTCACAATTAAATTTCATTTTCAACTGACATTTGTTTATTTATTTTTATTTCCTTGCACAATGCAATAAATGAAATTGGACAGTAATCCACAGCTACATCAGTACACACACAGACAGACACACAAAAAAAAAAAAAAAACGTTTAAAATACATTGAAAATTGTCAGCATGTGGTACCGTTTATATTAAGCAGGACCCAAGGATAAAAACTGTCCTTCATACACTTTGTCCAAAAACTAGCAGAACTAAAATGTTGTCCTGAGGGTAACAGTTCAGACAAATGGTACTTGGGATGTATGCTGTTTTTCATTATGTTTTCTGCTTTGCTGCAACAATGAGAATTAGAAATATTCTCCAAGGAGCAGCTGATTATTTTCTGGGCAACATCTATGATTTTTCTGGGCAACACAACTAAATGAATTGTAGAACAGAGAAGTCACTTCCTCTGTTTTATTATTGATATTATTACTGTTACTTTTCCAATGCTGTCACAAATAATGATGGCATATTTAACTAATTTTGCAGTTTTATTGGTTATATTTTCTACATGAATAATCTAGAATTTGTATCTGTATGATTAACCTTTACCACTGCATTATTCATGAGTATTACTCCTTTTTTTCACTATATATGGTGGTTCCTCAAATACAAACTGCAGTAGACTTGATCTTGATTTAAGTCAAGGCAGTTTTTTGCTGTTGCTATAGCAGGATGTGACAACATAAACATGAAATTTAAATATACTGTTACTTGGCAATTGGAGTCAACTGCAATAGCAGGACAAATGCTTTCCTTGTTAACTTATGTTTAAGTTTACCTCTGCTGTCACATGTGAGAAAGAATTCTACTTTTAAGTCATTAAAAGTAAAAAAAAATATCCCAAGAATCCTAGCATAGCCTGTACAAGACAAAATGATGATGATGTGGATGATGATGAAGATTATGATCATCATCATAGTCATTATTATTATTATTATTATTATTATTATTATTATTATTATTATTATTAATGGTTTTTCATTTTCAGCCACAGATCTTGCATTACAAGTGTTCTCCATCAACATCATACAACTTCAAACAGATAGCACCTTTTGCAGAATATTTGCAGCTCCAAGCAATGCAAACTTTTGAAATGATGGGATGCTAGGTTTTATTCATATTTTCCTAATGTAATATAGTTCTGTGGCATAGACTCCAATACCCCTCTGATAACTGTGACGATAGTGGCTTGAACATCCCATATTCTGATAACCTCAATCTGGAAGGTTGTGTACTTCTTAACCTTTTTAATTTCATTCACTTTGATAATATGGAGCAGCCACATCAATGAGGAGGCATTTCCTTGTTTTTGGTGTTTTTTTCAAGACAGTAGTATCTGCTCTGCTGGCTTCAAGGATGCTGTCTGTTTGGATGTTGAAATTCTACAAGATCTTGACTGTTGTTTTCAGTCACTATTTTTCATCAACTTTAAGTTCATACTTCCTCTATAGACACTAATGCAAATGGGAGGCCACTTTATCTGAGCAAAATTTGTATTCACTACTATTATTATTATTATTATTATTATTATTATTGCATTTATATGTTCCTGCTCTGTTAATTGTTGTTGTGAAAGTGTTGTAGAGTAGCTACCACCCTTCAGCACTCTACCAGATGGCCTGGCTCACAGCCTTAAATAGTCTACAATTCAACAGTTGATTAATAAGTTGATACTAAGCTGATTAATATTCGGACTGATCTTACTTTGTTTGGCTATACAGCATTTGACCCTCCTCTATTCCTTGTAAGTTGTCCTGTTAATTGTTTTAAAACTTATTGTTCTGTGTTTTTTGTATGCATCTGTTAGCACTGGATACTGGTGCTGAATAAATATATTAAGCACTCATTCTTCTCTGTGCATTATTTACCTTGATGATACAACAGAAAGCAAGTTTCTTTATATCTTGAACATCTTCCTTAGTAATCTTAGCAACCCCAGTACTGCCATAGTTTGAGAAGTCTCTTCTTCTAATTTCCAAATGTTCTTTTTCACTTGTGGTAAAATTGAGATCATTTTAATTGTTCAAATTATTAAGTTTCAATCATATGTAATTTCCGTTTTTGGAAATCAATTGTAATGATGAAAAATATATGCCCCTAACTGCCAATCATGTGCAGCAGTTAAGAATAAATATGGAGTACACTAACAAACTTTAGTTTTGATTTCAGCATACACAATGGATTAATTTACACCGTCTACATTCGAACTGTTGTCCTCGTCTTTGTTTTATATTATCAGCTGTTGTGCACTCCAGCCTTTAGCAGGAGTATATCGATCCAGGTAGTCTAAAGTGGATTAAAATGTTGATTAGTTAATTTGGTGATATAGTAATTGTGAGTTCAATCCCTGGGCTGAGCAGTGTGTATTTGGACTCAGTGGAAAAGAGTCAGCAATAACTGAGCAGTAATAAAAATAAGAACTAGATCTCCCAAGACATCGGCAGTGAACGAGAACAGTCTCTACTCCCATAGATTAAATAACGTGTTCAGTTTGGAATACCCTGTAGGTTGATATACACCTGATGAGTGTCAAACAGACAAAACATTGTGATAACAAAAAGAAAGGTGAGGACAATAGTCTGATTGTAAACGGTGTAAATAATGATAACTCTTCATTCCAGGAATTAAGACAGAAACAATGGATTAAAATAAAATCATTCTCCTACATGACAACACAAAACTGTATACAGCAATAATAAAACTTTTATCCTTGTATTGTCTTCTAAATTCTCCACAGAATTTTCTCTTTTGTTATTTTCATTTCTTTGATCACTTATTTGTGTATGTGTGTGTGTGAGTTTCGTTAAAGACGACAGGGAAGGTACTGCGATTAAGGTTTTTATTGAAATTTTCTTGGGTTCGTACAAGTGTTTTCTTTTCTGGACACAGATTGCGTAGAAACTGTCCAAAGGTTCTGTAATTCTGAGTGCTTTCAGCTATACTTTTAGCCATTATCAAGGATGATTTTATTTTTACTTTTTAACTGAATATATGGGTGGTGGGTATGTATCTAGAATTATAGGGATGTTTTATTTTCCAAACAGAGTTAGCACATTGTAGTCATGTTTGTAGTTCATGCTATTAAGTGTTGGCTTTTTCTTTTTTATTTTTAGGGCTTCCATCTTTTTTTTTTTTAAATATGGATGAAATTATTATGCTTGTATTATCTACTAGTATGTTTCAGATGGATTCTTTTAGTCTTTTTGTGTGCGTTTAAATGAGATCTAATAGAGCTGTAGTCGGATAGATGCAACGTAATTTGTTCTCTATCAGTTGTTGTTGTCTTAATCCTTTCTCTGATTTGTTAAGCCTTTTTTGTGAGTTCCTATTATAGCTGACAGCATTGGCAGGTAGTTATGGTTGTTGGTATAGAAAATGGGACTGGTATACAGAGTTCAAGTTCTATCCTAGTCTGTTCTGTTCACTTTACATAAATACCCTTGGAAATGGCATGAATCTATTTCCTCTCCCTCCAGGAATTAATATAAGAATAGACTGGAATCTCTGAACTTGGATAACAACCAGTCCAGGAAAAGAAAAGCTCTGAATTTAAAATCCTGAGGAAGGAAATCAAAAACATATCCACTCACTTTCCCAAGAAGATATAGCAATTCATAAATAGTAATAAAAAAATGTGTGGCGAGCCATGACTGCTTATGTCCTGAAGAGATATGCCATTTTGAAAAGATTATAACTAAACACAGTTTTAATTATTAATTCTCTTATGCTTTATAAAAAGAGTTTAGACCCCAAGAACATTCATGCTGACATGGTGGTTACATTAGGGGATGACACTCCAGCTTTATCAACAGTGCAAAAGAAGGGAACCTGAATTTAGGAGGGGAGGGGAGTCTTGAAAATGACCCAAGGTCTGGACATCCTGCAATTGCCATTACCGAGAAAAACATTGATCATGTTCACTACATGGAACTGGATGACAGGTGATTGACTATAAATTAAATAAGCAATGCTATTAGCATATCTTGTGAGAGAGTTTAGAATATTCTGCACAATAAATTTGGCATGATGATGGTTTATTGCTCAATGTACACCAAATCTTCTGACACCTTATCAAAAGTGCACCAGGCTGATCATGTCATGGGAAAATCTGATATTGCTTGAGGCAGAACCAGCTGGTTTTTATTACATAGAATATATTGGTATTATATCTGGGAGGTAGAGTTTTGTGTACTACCATTAATTTCATTGTTTCTCAAACTACCAATTGAAAAGCAAGTTTGAATTCCAGTTGAATCCATTACATTTACTTACATGCTAATACCCTTGGGAAAGGTATGAATCCTCTTCTTCTACCCCCAGCTATGGGTAAATAGCAGGACAGACCGGGTTCTATAGCCTTGGATGGCAACTGGTCTACTGCAGAAAGAAATGGCAACCTGTGGGAAAAATCTGCTTTGTCAGTCGTGTATTGAAAGATACATGATCACCTAAGAATGTATCACACATGGCACATAACTGATCATGTCCTTCTTAGAAAATACCTTATTAATAATATTTCCTTTTAGTAGAGTTTTACTATTAAGTCTTGTTTCTAATATATACAAGGGTCACCTTAAAAGATTATAGGCTAACTAAGATGGAATGTGACCAAATGTAGTTTATTTTTCAACATTGTCCCCTTTGTGGTCAACACACTTCTTCCATTAGTGTTGCAGTGCTTGGATCCTATTGGTAAAGAATCTTTCATCCTGTTGGTTAAAAAGGTCATCAACAACAGATATGATGTCATCACCACTGCAATACTGGTTCTCAACCAAGTGTTGGAGAACAGATGATAGTCAAATCAACAGAATAGGGAGAGTGATTCAAAGCCACAGTCATGCACAACAGCCATTAAAACCAAGGACTAGTGTGCTGGAGCATTGTCCTGATGAAACAAGAACCCTTTCATTAGTTTTTCTGGGTGTTTGATCTTGATAGCCTTTCATAATTGCCTCAACAAGTTGGCATAGTACTCTCCATTGATGGTGTGACACTTTTGTAGATAATCAATAAGCACAATGCCTTTTGCATCCCAAAAAACTGAGGCCATCACTTTCCCTGCAGATGAAACAACCTTGGCTTTCTTTGAAAACTCCCCTCCCCTCCTAAATTCAGGTTCCCTTCTTTTGCACTATTAATAAAGCTGGAGTGTCATCCCCTAATGTAACCACCATGTCAGCATGAATGTTCTTGGGGTCTAAACTCTTTTTCTGCTAAAATTTTTTCCATTTTCAAAAGAACTTGCTACAAGTTACTTTTGAAGTTTTCTTTGAACAATCAAATATCAGTTTAACTGGAAAGAAACAATGCAGTTATCAATAAGAAGAACTGAAATTAATGCATGCAAGACTTCACAGCTCTCGCATCACTCCCTCATAGTCAGCCTATGAACTTTTCAGCCAAACCTTCATAACTCTCTTTTCTTCCCTTTTTTTTTTTTTGTTCTTTCTCTATCTCTCACACAAGACCAGATTAAACAATTGCAAAGTTGGTAGCAGTCATTTATTTTTAATATTGATTCATTATCCCACAGTTCAGTTCAATCTGCTGCTATATGTTTTGCTTCCTAAATCACTAATACTGCATATTTATCTATATCAGATTATATTATGTTTCATCTAAAAATCTTTCTAGATTTTCGTAATTTAAAGAGAATCCAAACCAAGCAAGAAGATGGAAGTGTATAAAAATTAACAGGGTCTCAGTTCATTTACCAGATTAATTTCCAACTATATTTTATACGTTTGGCACCATGTGAAACCAGAAGACTAAGATATGAAATAAAATTTATAGATGGTTATGTTTTCAGACAAAGCTATAGTAATCACTAAAATGGAGAGTATTGATGAACTGGTTATATGTCTATGAATTAGAAAGGGTATATGAGAATTGGTCTCATGAATAATTAAAACTACATTGTTAAATTATAAATACTTCATGTTGGACACCCGATCAAAAGTAAAGCCTAATGAAAGTTTCCTCTCTGATGATTCATAACACACTGGAAATTAAAAACCAACAAAGGCCAATCAGAAAAATCATTTCCAACTCAAAAAATGACATTCAGAATTGGCTCTATGTTAAAACAAAAAAAGAAAATTCTTTTCCAGCTAATGAAAAGTTTTTAAAAAATATATATATATTTGAGGCATTTCTATGGAAGCCAGCCCCATAAGAACACTTAATGGCATAACAAAACACAGAGTTCACCAGATCATCCAGCCACCACCCTAATTTGCTCAAGCATAGTTCATTCCTCTTAGCACCATCACAATGAGAAACCTGATATCAAAAGAAACAATTTTAAATCACAAGTGATAACAAGAAGAAAGAACTTATTCAGTTTCATTTTTATTATACCCTTATCCTTTTTTATTACTTTCAAATAAATTCAACCTACTTTGAAATGTATCTAATTTTGGGAACTTTATGCATGCAAGTGAATTACTACAAAAATACATCTTCCTTACATAGAAAAAAAAGAAACACTGACAAAATTTAATTAATTTCTCTTTATACCAACTCTTTAAAATTCAAATTTAAAATTATATGTTGATAAATATATGTCATTTGTTGATTTCATTTGGCAATGTAACTTGTTTTTGTTTTTTTTGTTTGTTCATTTTTGCCATTTAACTCCCAATATCAGAATGTTTTAACCCAAGAAGGTCTATTTCTCAAGCATAACAGATATACGACTGTCACTCACTTGAGGCCTTTTTCCACTTACAGCCAACAACACAGTAAAAAGTATCTAGCTAAATTGGAAGAAGACAGATGATGATAAAAAGAAAGAATCATAATGATTTGAAAAAAAATGGTTATAAAGCTATTTTTTCAGATGAGGCTATAATAACCATTAAATTGGAAAGTATCAAAGAATTGGTTATATGTTTATGAATTGGAAAGAGAGTGTCAGAATTGGTCACATGAATAATTAAAACTACAATGAGTCAAATTATAAGAACTTGTGAGAAGACAAAAAACAGAAGAGACTATTTTAGAATGATTTGGAGAAAGATGATTATAAACTTAGAAAAATTCATTTTTTTCTGTCCTAAACTTTGAATGGAAAAGCCTTCCCTAAAATTTGTGTTTCATAGAAAATTGGCCAAAAACATCAGACTTCTCATAATCTAGGTTCTAATGGTGACTTTTGGATTTTCCAGGTTGTAAAACTTTTAGAACCAGGATTTCAACCAATTTGGAAGCTTGGTTCTGAAGTTAAATGATGTTGAGTAAAGAATGCATTGACAAATTAATGCATTTATTTTTAGATATCATTTTGCCTAAACTGCCCCAACTTTGAAAATATGTCCCCGATCATTTGAATAGTTATAATTTGAAATTTACTTTTTCTTTAGTGTATCTGACTAGTGTGGAAATAAAGAAAGATTTTAAAGCTGGATGATGTCAATTTGAAAAATTGCTAGTTGACTTGATATCAAATGTCCCACATCAAATGTCCCAAGTAAATTGAAGGATAAATGATTATACCAGATGGGATCATATTACGATCTGGGGGAATTGGGCACCTCAAGGCAGGCAGTGTAATGGTTAGCAAGCTTGTCTTGCTAGAACAATTACAACTGAGTATTGAGTTTGATCCTCACTGGGTGTCCCCTACTTTTGGCCTTGTGCCACATCTACACTTGGAAAATACTTATGATGTGGGGGAAGAGAAATGATAATGAATCAGAAACGTCTGATTATAATGAGTGAAAATTTAGTTTTTATCACCAAAATTAAACATTTTTCTTGAGTATATTTTCTTAAGTTTTTATTTACATCCATTTAATAAAATATGATTCAATAATTGTCTCCAAATAAATTCATAATTTACAGACCTTTTATTTTTGTATATGTTAGCTTCTAACATTTGCAACGTTTGCAAGATTGTTTGTAAAACAATCTTCTTCTGTGCATGGTCCCTTCAGAATATGAACAATCATGGCTCTGCACAATTTTCTATCCTTTGTTGCTCTTAGTAATCTTTGCCTTTTTACTATCCTTCCTATTCCCTATTCTGCTATTAGTTTACAAATGCCTGTTAGGTACTTGTTCATTATTCCCCTCTGTCTTTTTTGCATTTGATATGACTTTGAGTGTCAAATTTTCCAAGTCTTCTTTCTTCATTATATGTCCCAGAAATTTCAATTGACTCAATCTGATTATAAGTATAAGGGTTCTTTTGTTTCATTTTTCCTTAAAATTTCTTCATTGTTTACACACTCCTTCCATGGTATTCTCAGCATCCTTCTGTAGAATCACAGTTTTGTAACCTCAAATCATCTCTTCAAATTATTCAGCATTCACTGCCATATAGGAGGATTGGTATTACATAGCCGTTCAGTACTCATTTCTTTGTTTCTAATGAAATTTTCCTGTTTCTTCATGCTTTGTTTAGTTTTTGAAAGGTGTCTTTAGGCTTACAGCTATATCACATATCAGTGCCTATACAATCACTAAAGTTCAGCAACATTAAGCCTGGTCAGTACCAAGATGGGTGACCGCTTGGGAATACCAGGT
>OZ010599.1:44108343-44168343 GCA_963932145.1 Acanthosepion lycidas | reverse complement strand
ACACACACACAATCATATATATATATATATATATATATATATATATATATATATATAATCTGTGTATGTGTGTGAGAGTGTGAGTACATTTACTAATATTAAAATGTTATTAGGACACAGAGACATGCACACACATACATATATTAAGAACTTTTTTTCTATCCTGGGGGAAGATTGAATTTCAGAACTCCTGTCTACATAAAATTAAAAAACGTACATGCTCACACAAAGACACATTGTTGTTGCAGGTTTGGACAAAAGCCGGCAAAAATCATCTAGAGAATAGTGACACCTTTCCTTGCCCCACATATAGGTAGTAGTTGTCAAAGAAAAAGGTGTCTTCAAACAACCTCCTTTTGAAATCAACCAATCATATCAAAGGATTTGTGGGGGAGTGTGCCACTTTGCTCATAAGTGTATGCACACATACAAATGTTTCTATTTTCCTTCTATATGCGCATATACAAGTGTCTATTCAAATGTACATATTTTGTGGATTGTAAATCTATCTTTGTGTGTGTTCAAATGTACATGTTTTATGGATTTCATTGTAAATATCTCTTTGTTCCTACTTGTTATATGTGTATGTTGTATACAGGCTATGTGTTGATTAGTTCATAGTGTGTATTTGCCTATGTTAGTGTATTTTAGTATGTGCATATAATTATACATTCAGATATATAAATATGCATGTTCATTTGTGTGTGCGTTTGTTTATGTGTGTGTGTTATTTTTACAATGTGCATATTTCTTTGTAGTGCTGCATATTTTGTGTTTCCGTGTGTACACTGTGTAGTGTTAGAATGTATGTGCTTATGAGAAGAGATGCTAATAATATCAGATATGAATATATATTTTTAATGTGTGTGCGTGCATGTGTGTATATGTGTGTGTGCGCGCGTTTTTGTAATTGGTTGTATATACATGATTACACACTTCACTAACAAATGAACAATCTTTATGTGTGTATGTATTTCATTTGCTAATCTCTTTTTTATTAAGCATTTTTTGCGCTTGAAGGAGACAGAGAGACTGATACTATTTGAATGTAGTATAAATTTGTGTACTATACATGTGTGTATATACTTCAAAATATGGGTCTTTAATATACGTATGTTTCTGCTTTTACATGTGTGCATAATTTATGCCTGTTGATTCGTTTAGTTAGTGAAAAAGAGACAGGGAAGAACATGAGAACAATTTAGTCAAGTGTGTGAATTTGTACGTACCTACTATTAGTATTATAAATTTATGAACTATAACAAAAATCTATAATAAAATATGTATGAACTATATTTATAATTGCGACGAATTGCGTGTATCTGCTTGCATGCATCTGTGCATATTTTTACGCCGGTTAATTTGTTCCAAGAGAGAAGGTGGGATACATACTCTGTGTGTGTGTGTGTGTGTGTGTGTGTGTGTGTGTGTGTGTGTGTGTGTGTGTGTGTGTGTGTGTGTGCGCGTATGCGTGCGTGTAGGCACGTTCACGCGCGCGTGTGTGCGTGTTTTCTGTGTATGCGTAATTGCATGTATCTGCTTCCATGTGCGTGTGTGCGTATTTTTATGCTGGTTGATTTGTTCCAAGAAAAAGAAGAGAGCAAAGGTGGGATATATACTGTGTATGTATGTGTGTGCGTGTGTGTGTTTGCGTGTGTGTGTTTGCGTGTGTGTGTGTGTGTGTGTGTGTGTGTAGGTGCGTACTTGATTTTGCGTGCGTGCGTGCGTGCGTGCGTGCGTGCGTGCGTGCGTGCGTGCGTGCGTGCGTGCGTGCGTGCGTGCGTGCGTGCGTGCGTGAATCGTCTCCAGAAAGAAAGAAAGAAAGAAAGAAAGAAAGAAAGAAAGAAAGAAAGGGAAAGTAGAGAATTAGAGAAGAAAAGGTGTGTGTACGTTTGAATCTGTGTGTATGTGCAAAAATGTAAATCGGAGGAAATTTTACGGTGTGGGTGGCGGCTGAAAATATATCATTTGTTTGCCGTGTATGGAGGAGTGTGTAGAGGGGTGCGTACCCCCAACCCCGCGCACGCTTCTAATCACCCACCTCGTACGCCTATGAATGTGTAGTATTCGTCATTACTCTCTTTAATAACTATGTACATGTGTGCGTGTGGGGGAATTTTTACACCGGCTGAATCGTTTTGAAGGAGAAAGAGAATGAAAAGTGCGTGCATGCGCGCGTGTGTGTGAAGATGTGTGTGCTTAAGCTTAATTTTATAATATTGATTGTTGCTGTTGGTGTATTATAGTAGGCATGATTTCTTGCGCTAATTTACCCGAATATTAATTTCGGCCGTCGCATTTTTATTTTATTGTCCAAATCTGTATTTGATTTAAATTCCTTCCTGTGAAAGTGAACGCCATAACAATTATTAATTAACCGTTTCATATCGTTATTTCTCTTCTTTGTAAATCTCTCTCTTGGCACTACTCCTGTCGATCCACCTCACCGTGACTGCTTGATGCCACTTTTAGACCGACCACTGGGCACAGAAGATTTTTGAAGTTAGAACAAAAGCAAAAACAAGACTGAAGTAAACTAAAAATAAAATAGTAAAAAAAAAAAACACCGTTCCTCACTCGCTCAAAAACTGTAATGATGTCACGAACAATAAAAAGCCATAAACCCCATAGCAGTGGGTACTTCGACGTGGTCGAATGGTTAGCAAGCTTGTCAGCTAGATCAATTACAATTTACAACTGGAGTAGTTAGTTTGATCTTCACTGGGTCCCCATACTTTCGGCCTTGTGCCATATCTAAAACTACGCTTGGAAAATCGCCATAAACCCCATACCCTTCTTAGACAGTTTGGATGTCGTTTTTTTTGCGGTGGGGGGGATTTTTTGTCATTACAAGACTGACTGCAGCGAATATTGGGGAGAGAAGTGTTCTGTTTAAAAAAAATTGTCCTTGTTGTTGTTATTGTTGCTGTACGTGGTGGTGGTGGTGGAGTGGTGTATGTGCACGCGTGCATATGTGTGAGTCTGAACATGATTGATTAACTGAACACTTTTTTAACTGTCAAATCAGCCGGTTCAAAAAATATTCGTTATTACCTGTTGACCCACGATCCAACCTATGGTTGGCATGCTTTGTAAATGTACGATTTTTCGGATTTTATTAGCGTGCAAATAAAAGTTTTTTTCTGCTAAAATCTAAATTCTGAATTATTTCTAAAGCCTAGATCCCTGCTCATCTCAAACCACCAACCTGAACTAAATTAGCATTTAAAAATTTAATATTACTAAGCACTAACTAACAGTAACATTAACAATAACATTTAAGTTAACACTGTTAGTGTTAACTTACTAGCAAACAGTGATTCAGAAAAAAAAACACCTGTTCGGCAGGATTGTAATTTTTTATATATTTTTGAATTTTAGACTGACCACATCTTCTCGAGAGGTTGAACCTAAATGAAAATCAGCTGATTAAAGAAAGAGCCTTAAAAGTTTATATATACGGCTCTTTAAACTTTTTTGTAGTAGTCGCATTGGTTCCCGGTGATTTAGGTTTTGTAGATTTTAGTAGCATAAACATAAACTGAATACAATGAGAGTGGGGAAGTCTTGAAGATTTACTGTAAGTCTTGATACCCCTTACTAAATTTCAGTATATATCAGCTGATTTCGGAAATGTTGACTTTATTAAATGAGCAAGAGCCCGTGCCCTTTACGCTATCTTTAAAGGAGAGAGATTAATTCAGACATCCGATCCCTTTACCGCAGCCGTTTGCAATCCATTCATAGATCGGCTTCTATTCATTGCGTCGTTTACACAACAAGAGAAGAAGCTTCAAGGTAGAGGCAGTCCCGAAAGAAGGGCGCTCAGCTGAACAGATCGTTACGGTTTATTTATTGATCTATTCTTTCAGTAAAGGATCAATGTATTCAATTGTAATGGGTGGTTTTCAAATTGGCACAGGGAAGTAAGCGTGCGTACGTGCTTAACCGTGTGTGTGTGTGTACGTGGACATCATTATTTGTGTGTGTGTGTGTGTGTGTGTGTGTGTGTGTGTGTGTGTGTGTGTGTGTGTGTGTGTGTGTGTGTGTGTAAGCGCGCGCAAGCTTAATAAATGCGACTACCGACCGATACGGTATTTGACTGTGAACATAACTAACGTGTACGTATGTGTACCTGTGCAATTGCCTCTGTGTGTGTATGTATGCTTGCATAAATTTAAAAAGAAATTTATATTAATAATTAATCAGTTTATCTTTTTTAAGACAATACAATAGCGTTGTTAAATGAGTTTATTTACTAATGTATGTGTAAAAAAAACTGTACAGTACACATACACACACACAAGGGCGCCATAAAAATACGTCAATGCCTCCTCTGCAGTACCAACTACACATGACTCTTCAATTCATTGTGTTCACAAAGATATTCTCTTTTTTTCTTTCAAAATGTATTGTACGCATAGAATTATTTATGCTCAATAAACTCATACAACACACATGTACACATTCTCTAGTACTCTAGTGTATGTGCGTGCGTTCAATCATTCACTTATTTGTCGTCTTGGTAGACGAATCTGTGTGCGCGCGCAGACACGCATGTGTGTGTGTTCGTTTTTAAAGTGCATATTCGAACGCGTTCCGCTCTTTCTATCCCTCTGAAATTGGGCAAACAAATGTGTACGCACACACATGGGTATGCACCCGTCTACTTACGGTTGATTCATAATTTTTGTTTCATTGAGAAAGCGAATTTCAAACGCAGTGAGGGAGATAGAAAGAAAGGCTGAAATTTAAGTTGGTTTTAAATTAAAAACTACCTGTTTGTCACGCCAATCTATAGAGGGAGATGGAAGGGGCTTTTATGTGCATGCGTTCTCATTAAAAATATTTTTAATATGAATTTTGAATCTTGTCACAAGTGAGTGTACTGTACACTCTACAAAAATAATGTATTTGTGATGGGTATGTGTGTAAGAGAGAGAGAGAGAGAGAGAGATGTATTCAGTCCTCCTATATGGCAGTTAATGTTGGACAATCTCCTCAGATGAAGAAGCAACAGAAATGTGGTTCCACAGAAGGATATTGAGAATGCCATGGACCGAACATGTGAGCAACGACGAAGTTTTAGAAAAAATGGAAGCAAAAAAGGATACTTATATATTTAACATCAGAAAGAGACAGTTGGAATTTCTAGGGCACATAATGAGAAAAGAGGGCTTGGAAAATTTGATACTCACAGGACAGATTGAAGGCAAGAGGGACAGAGGAAAACAATGCATAACCTACCTAGCATGTTTTTTAAGTAAATAGATGGTGGAGCAATGTAGAGAAGGTAAAAAAAAAGACAAAATTTATTAAGAGCGACAAAGAACAGGAAATTGTGAAGAGCCTTAATATCACCAGCGTCCTGGAAGGGACACGGCACATAGAAGACTGGAAATTGTTTATGAGTAATTTGTTATTTCATTCTTTTTTTTACATAGGCTAATCACG
The DNA here is from genome assembly GCA_963932145.1 of Acanthosepion lycidas. Classification (NCBI taxonomy): domain Eukaryota; kingdom Metazoa; phylum Mollusca; class Cephalopoda; order Sepiida; family Sepiidae; genus Acanthosepion; species Acanthosepion lycidas. The sequence goes on along the minus strand of OZ010599.1, from coordinate 44,162,889 downwards.
CTTGAAGTAAAAAAAAAAAAAAAAAAAAAAAAAAAAAAAAAGGGTGATTAGATGTGCCTTGTGTAAGTGTCATGTGGATGGGTGTATTCATTTGTGAGTATGTGTGTTAATAAAATTTTTTTAAAAAAGTGTAAGCTGGAAATGGTGCAGAAAAAAATTGATAGCAACATTTCAATGGAATAACAGGCTCATATACATACATATGCCAACCCCAATTTCCATGTGCTTGTAATGATAATGTAATTCAATTAATTGTTAACAATCTTGCTTGAATAATACACGTGTTATGTAGCTAAAACTGCTAGCGAACACGCGCACGCGCGGGCGTGTGCGTGCTCGCGCGTGTGGTCAACGAAACTAACACCTTCATCATTTCTTTCAGGTTTTTTTTTCCGTTCATTCATACAGGTCTATAATTTATACACGCTTTTCATTAGTTACACACTCTGCAGTATAACACCCACCCACCATAACACACACATACAGAAAAAAGGGTGTACGACTTGGATGCCCCTGATCTTCCCCCATCTTTTTCCTGTTGTTGTTGCTGCTGCTGCTACGGTTGTTGCGTTGTCACATTAAAACCCATTAACAGTAGTTTCCACCCCCGACAAACAATACGCGTATGCCACGGACCAATTCATAAGTTCCGGGTTCATCTATCCGATCGCGGTAGGAGAAGCAACGTAAAACCCCTTTATTGATCCCACCCCTATTTCTTACTTCCCTACCCTGGTTTCACATGTAATCATTCACTTTTAGCATCGAATTTCTTCCCTATTCGTATTTCTCCTCATTCACTTTTTCTCTTTTCTCTCCTTCCAACACAAACTCCCTTTTTCCGCCCTTCTTTCATTCCGTAGTGCTTCTCCTTTCGGGGAATCAGCTCACAAGCTAAGCAGACGGTCTTGTGACAATATTTTCAAAATGCCAAATTTGGGAGACTCTTCTTCTTCTACATATTTCTTTATTCCCCAAAAAGAAGCAAATAAAAATTAATATAAATAAATTCAGAAAACAAACCCGTATCTTTTCTAAATTTTTATTTAAAAAATGAAAGCAATATACGTCCGTTAGGATTTTGTTTTTTGTTCTTTGATGTTTATTGTTCTTTTTTAAAAGGAATTCAATTTAATTAAATTGTGTAAGAAGAAGATTATCGAAGTATTGTGTACAGGAAAGGTTTCTTATTGCATACGTTATTTTTTAATTTTAATTGCATACAATTACTACTTCCTTTTTTTTCTTTCCACTCTAGGTCCTCTTTTTTTACTTTGTTGATTAAAATTAAAAACTTGAAACTTTTTTTTATCGGCATTAATAAATAAATTAAAATGTAAATGTTTTTTTTGTTTTTTTTTGCGTAACTTTTTCTTCCTATGTTCTTTATTGCGTTTCTTTCCCGCTCCTTAAGAAATCAAGTAAATGAAAAACATTATTGACAAAAAATCCTATTGTAAAACGACTAAAAAATGTGTTTTTTGTTTATGACCCATTCCCTTTTTTACTTTTTTTTCTCTAGTCTAGTTCCAAGTCCCTTCTCGTAACGAGCGACAACCTGTTACAAATAAATACCCACTAATGTTCACATTTAAATCATTATTAGCCGAGTGGATCAGCGGTGAGAACAGCTGATGACTGGAGAGTCAATAAACAGATATATGCTGAAAAAATCTTATTTTTGGAGTAAGAAAAAAATGATTTCCGATCAATGCAAAAAGGGCTCTACGATTCACTAGTCAGTTAAAAAAAGGTATCGTTTCATGTAACTTTCCTCCTCCTCCTCTTTCTTCTCTACTCTTCTTCTCTTCTTTCCCCCTTCTTCTTCTATACGTTTTAATGTTTCTCCCTCTTTCAGCCATCTTGATACTCGCAACAAAGGCCCTAACCCTCCTTCGTATTTATAATTTATAACTTCCTTTTTTCTTCTATGTCAATTTCTCCTACAAACATTTTCTCCGCTTCATCCTTCCTTTCATATTAATTATTCATTAATTTCTCTCTTCGCTTTCTTCTCTTCCTTTCTTTTTTCTTTCTACATTTTCCTATTTCCATATTTTTATTTTCTTATACTTGTCTCCTGTCTCTTCCGTTTGTATCTCTTGTATTTTTAACAGTAACACTTTTTCTTTTACGCTTTTATTTTTACTTTTTTTTTTCATTCATTCTTCTCCTTACCCAAATACTTTCTCTTTTTCATTCCCCCATTAAAAAATAGCTTACCGCCCCCCTACACACACCGGAATTTTTACATTATTCATCGTTTTTGTTTTTTCTTCTTTCTAAACGTTACTTTTTTGTATCAATAATTGAATTAATTAAAAGTTTAATAGTGATAATAAAAGCAATAAAGTAAAATTGAACAAGACACATTTTAAAACAAGCAGAATTAACGAGTACATACACCTTGTTTTTACATTACATTTTTATTTTTAAATCAATGCTGATTAAAAACTTCCCAGTTTGTAATCAATTGAATAAAGTATAAAAAGGGCAGTACATACAAAAAAAGAAATAATAATGTATTTTTAAATTTATTACTCTCATCTTTTCTAAAATAGCTACTCCCATCACTTCTTTTTACTTAGTTTTTATTACAAATATCGAAACTGTAGTGTAGTGTAAACAGCTTATTGCTTATTATATTTCAAGAATTTACGTTTTTCTTTTCAGGGTATATACCCAACTCCCATTCAGTATTTCATTCAAAAGAAAGAAGAATAAAAACATACCATCTCCCTACCCCCGAAAAAAATACAACCAAAAATCAATGACCCAATTATTTCCACTCAATCATTTCAATATCTCTTGCCACTCACTAACAGTTGGTGAAAGTGAATGGATTACTTAGCTACTATATCTTCTGCCTAACCAAAAGAAAACTTTCCGTTAATTTCATCAACTGGACTGACCAGTTGCATTTTTGCTTCTGGACAGACAGATGCTGATGCTGGCATGTTCAAAAATTAGGAGCACTTATTTCTTTTTCTTTTTTCTTATTTTTTTCTTTTTCTTTTCCTTTCTTTTTTCTTTTTTTTCTTTTTTGTTTTTTTTTCTTTTTTCTTTTCTTACACCATTAATATTGAAATAGAGCAGGGCAGATATTTTGTAGTCCAAAATGATAACAAATAAATTTTAATTTTCTGAAGACCTGGAGGCAAACACACACACACACACATAAAAAAAACACAAACATATTTCTCACCCACAATTGTGTGTGCTCGAGCCACCTGCACACACTTTTTTTTCATGTTAACTTAACTCAAACTGCAATTATTTAATAATTAGTTTTTTCTTATTCAGTTAATTAATTAATAAGTAAATGTTTAAAAACATAAATATAAGGTGTTAAATGCTGAAAATGTCTGGAATTAGTGCTCCGTACATTTTAGGAGGAGATACTGATTTTATTTTTTTGTGACATAGGCAACAGGGAGAGAAGGTGGTCGACAGTCTCCACAGTGAACAGATGTGTTGTTGAAGTGACACGGGTTTTTCCATTGCTGTGACCAGTCAAGTCACGGTTAGCCAATCACCTGCCACGAATGAATGTATACCCAACACCTGCTGGGTCATTGAGTGAAATGCTTTATGCTCAACACAGCGGATGGCTGCAAGTGTAATGGAGGCCAAATCTGTAACAGGTAGATGGAGTGGTTTATATACCATTTATCTGAGTGAGAACAATCAGGGCTGAAAAGAGGAATTGATTTTATCTACAAGTTTAAAATGTGAAAGTAATTACAATACAATCATTTCTCATAGGTATCACAGATAAAAAACATCTCCTTAATATTCTTAATATTTCAATGTATATTTCCATCACCACTTTTAAATATGATTTTACCTTTTGAGTTATTTCCTTCTATATTAGCAAGTAAGAATAATTTTAGTTACTATTCTATGATTATAGCCTAGAAAAAGGCTCAAAACCGTACTTCCCTTAAAATCAGTAATCATTGTGAATGTCTAGTAACTAGAATGGTACAATAGAATATAAAAAGAGGATTGTTTTTGATTTTTTTGATTTTTAGTGGTATATGGGATTTTTAATCTAAATACTGATCAGGCTCGATGTTGCTTAACTTCGGTGATTGTACAAGAACTGGTGTTTCAACATGATGTGGCCATAAGCCTGAAAAGAGTATGGTGGTGATAATGAAAAAAAATCTAATTAACTATAATTGAATAACAGATTTCACTTTTTAACATTCATAAAGTGAGAGAGGAAAGAGACCATCATTTTTACAAGTACATCATACATAAAATAAAGATTACTTTTCAATCATTCCATAATATAAGTTAACCCAAATTTTTAAGAGTTAAAAAAGTGCTTATGTCCTTTAAGGATATAATCATTCATCACTCTCCACAGATTGTTTTTTTTTTTTTTTTTTGTATATTGTACATGTGAGTATAAAGAAATTAATGTATCCTCCATTTTTATAGCACTTTTGTGTTATTCAATTCAATTTTTTCAAGTTTTCTAATTTTTCACGAATATAAATATTGTTACACGAGCACCTTGGTGTGGTGTAATGGTTAGCAAGCTTGTCTTGCTAAAACAGTTACAACTGATTAGCGATTTCGATCCTCACTGGGTGCCCCATACATTCAGCCTTGTGCCACATCTAAGCTACATTTAGAAAATCATTAAGGCACCTCGAGGCAATGTAATGGTTAGCAAGCTTGTCTTGCTAGAACAATTACAAGTGAATAGTTAGTTTGATCCTCGTTGGGTTCCCCATACATTTGGCCTTGTGCCACATCTAAGCTGCACTTGGAAAATCACTATAAATATTGTCACATGTGATTATATATATATATATATATACATATATATATATATATATATATACCTATTCAGATTGAAATGGAATCTCTCTATTTCTATTTTTATTTCCGGAGTAGGTTTTTTTCTGTTTTCTTTTTGAATTTGTAGGTCTGATGAATTGGATCGTATTTACGATTCCAATGGAATAAATTATGACCATGGAATATTAGTGTTTAAGCCTTTTTATTATATCCTTACTCTGTCCTGGACATTGAGTTCTACCTGGATTTTATCCTCTCGGAAATTTTTTATTCTAAATATACATGTGTATATATGCACCTGTGGATTTTGCATATATATGTATATTTACCACTAATATTATCTATATATATATATATATATATATATATATAGCAACATTTGAATACTGTGTATTATTCTTATTTTTAGACTTATCAAATAAATCTTTTATTTATTTATTTTTTACAGTACTGTTCAACATTTGCAAGGCTCATGAGGCACTCGAGGTAGAGGGTCACAGAGTAAGAGGCACAATTTATGAGGATATGTGGGAAAGAACAGTTAACCTTCAACTTTATTAAGTTGTAGTGATCAGGGAAGCATTCTCAAAGCAACAGTTTGTGGGAAGAAGGAACCAGTAGAATGAAGGGAATGAGGGTTGTTCGTTACAATGTATATAGCATGTCAGGTTTTAGCTGTGAAGGTTAGAACTGGTGGAAATAAGAAATGTAGTTTGTCTGAACACTTTCCATGGAAATAGCAATAGAACAGTGAGTTACTTGTGACAATTTGTCTATGAGAAACAGATTGCAGGATGGGAAATAATTTGTTACGTATGTTTAGACACTTTTAGAATCTATCAAAACTAGAAAGTGAAGACTAGACAGCAGAACTCCATTTTCAACCTGATCTGGCTCTTGTAAAAGTAGTGGGTAGAAGGACAGAGCAGTACATCAAACCAACCATTTTTCCATCTGGGAAGTGTTTTAACAAAAGACAGAAAGTGTGGCACTGAAATCTGAAGGTGTATTGAGATAGCCAAGAAAGCATTACAAAAGCTAAGCAGAGTACTAAGAAATAGGAAAATTCATTAGAAACAAGGAAAAGAGTACTAAACTGCTACATGTTCTTTGTATGGTAGTGAGTGCTGGACAATCTCCTCTAAGATGGATAGGGCCTCCCTGAGGAAACACACCTGTTCATCATGATTGGTGAAAGTTCTGGGTCCACTCAGTGATGATGGAACATCACTAGTTTGGTTTTAAGATATTGAATGGCACTAGCCAGTTTTTTCCCTACTGAACTGTTAAAGCTAGGTCAGAGGTGAGATCAGTTACCAAGTGCTGGTCATCTAGAGTTTTGGAGGTATGCCCATATATGGTTATGACAGTTTTAATTCCAAGGTCTTTGAGTTTATCAACAATTATTTGAGTCGATGGATTTATGGGTAAAGACAGATATCAAGAATCTTTTTCCATTTATTCTTGATGTGTATCAGATTTTTACATTTACAGTTTGTATGTATATTTAGAGCTTTCTTGTTTGCAGTTAGTATGAAGTAGGGTATTATAGTGATTTGAATATGTTTACAATGTATTTAAGTTCTTCATCTAGATAGTAGAAGCTACATCAAACAACTATTATTCTATTTGTTATGTTACTTTAATCAAGATCACTTTCTGATTTGCAAATACATTTCAAGGGCTCCAAGCATCACAAAACAAATCCCTACAAAAATTTAAAAATGCAATAGCCAATCACAAACATTCCTGCCTCCTGACCCCAAAAAAAGGATGCCTTTGGGTGCCTGTACCTGTTGAACGAAAGATGGCAGTACCCACTGATAATAGGCAGTTTGGCTTCAACACTTTGGCCTCAACACATTACCACTAGATCATCAGACACCCCTCTATGGCCACTCTCAAACTGTGACCTTGGCCAACCAACCCAGGAAATCAGTTAACTCCCACCTCTACTAAAAACACCCTTATCAACGGAAATTAAGGAACCACATATAAACAATTTTTGCCACTTTTCATACAACTATGTACATATTCTACATTTGGACCAATACACACCATTGAAGACTTAATCTTTGTTTTTTTCCCTTTCATTTGTAACCAAACGCTTGCTATAACATCTTATAGTTTTAGTTTTATTGCTATGATGTGAATAAAAATGCATCTAGTTGTTCCTATTCTGTATATTTTCAATATTAATTTAATGTTAATTTTCAAATTAACCAGGGCATTTGTGAATAGCAAGGTGGCCATTTTTCATTGAGTTTTTTTCAGTTGTTCTTATGATGTTCTTACTGAATGAAACGTTGATAAAAGAATAAAATTTTAAACATTCAACTGGTCTTCACATATTCCACATTACAGACTTTGGATTTATATTTCATATCAGTCATTTTATCGTTTCCATAAATGTATTAAATTGGATGTCATATGACAAGAATATCATTGTTACATAATAAGTGTAACCAAATTCTGTTAAAAAAATAATCTCTATTATTTTTTAACAGAATTTGGTTACATAATAAGTGTAACCAAATTCTGTTAAAAAAGTAATCTCTATTATTTTTTAACAGAATTTGGTTACAATTATTAAAACTTATCAACTTTGAAAGATGAATAATAATATGAAGGTGATTTGAAGTATAGCATTAAATTTTAAAAGAATTGAAGGATTTTAATTATTTAAATTATTTCATAATTTTCTTTTCCATAGAATTATAGGTACTATACAAAAATAGAAAGAGATCTAAGACAAGCATGTGTCTTCTCACCGAACTTATTCAACATATACAGTGAGGCAATCATGAGAGAAGTAGAAGTCCTACCAGGATTCATTACTGGTGACCCCAATGTTAGTAGCATAAGATACGCAGGTGATACAGTGTTGATAGAAGACACAGAAAAAATACAAAAACTCCTACAGAAGGAAAGTGAGAAGAAAAGATTAAACATCAACTGCAAGAAAACAATGCATGGTTCTTAGCAAAAGGATGAGACCAAATTACAAATTTCAAATCAGAGATACCAAAATCAAACAAGAGTGGAAATTTAAATATCTGGAAAGTATGACACTGAAATCCGAAGGCATATTGGGGTATCCATAGAAGCATTCCAAAAGCCAAGCAGGTTAATAAGAAAGAGAAAAATGTCACTAGAAACAAAGAAAAGGCTACAAAACTGCTACATGCCTTCCTGCATGGCAGCAAATGCTGAACAATCTCCTCAAAGATGAAGAGAAAACTTGAAGCAACAGAAATGTGGTTCTACAGAAGGGTGCATAGTCCAAACATGTGAGCAGCAACAAAGTTTTAGAGAAAATGGAAACAAAAAGGAAACTTATACTTAACATCAGGAAGAAACAGTTGAGTTTTATGGGGCACATAATGAGGAAAGAGGGCTTGGAAAATCTGATACTTATCAACAGATAGAGGGCAAGAGAGACAGAGGAAAACAACACATGATATACTTAGTGAGTTTGAAGGATGGCAGAAGAGCGCTTAAGAATAATAACAGAAAGACAAAGTTTATTAAGAGCTACAAGGGACAGGAAGTTGTGGAGAGCCATCATCACCTACATCATGAGAGGACACGGGACATAAAGAAGAAGATACCATATATAGGTACTGAACTAGCTTGTACTAAGAACGTCTGTAAACAAAAAATTACCCACCAAAAAATAGAATTTGAATACAGGATACAAACCAAACATAGTTGCTCACTGCACAGCTAGATGTCAATAGTCAACACTATTTTGAGACAAGTGGCCATATGGCATGGTTTTGGTTTGACTAATTTTGTTTCTTATGGTTTTTCTTTTTTCTGATGTTTACAATTATATCTGGCAATATTCAAAATGGATGATAAAAATATCTATTATTCTTATTTTCCTTGTTGTTATTATTAAGTTGATGACTTCTTATTTCAAATTTTGTAAATACCACCAATGACATATAAAGTGTTTACCATTGGGGTGTTTAATGTTAGTGGACTTGTAAGAAGAAAAGATAAAAAACAAATTAGAAGAATTATTAGCTCAGGGCATTGATGGATGTTGTCTTCAAGAAGTCTTGATATTAATACAGACATTAAACAGTACAAGTTTGAAAACTGACAGTAAATATAATGTGAATGTTTTTTTAATCATTTCCAAATAGAAGGGTACACATTGGATTAATAAACTATCATAGAGACATTCAACAGGGACATTAAAAAAAAACTATCAATAATATTCTATCATTCCCTGTAACACCTGAATAGTTAGGAAGACCTGCAGTATTTTCGTGATTTAGCACAGGACAGGGAAGTTCAGAGAGGAATTATAAGAGTTATTTACCCAGTTGCTGAAGATGCAAAATCACACTGATTGGCAGTGCGTGCCTTCAAGTCGAAACAGCTTCGATGATGATGATGAGGAGGAGGAGGATGAAAGTGTATAGAGTTTAGTTTTCATTTTTTTACAATTATGTTCGCCCTGTACAAGGCCTGAGAGCCACTCGAACTAGAGGGTAACTGAGTAAGATGCACCACTCCAAACAAGGTGATAATGCCACCAATATGCAAGAGGCCACTGGAAGAGAATGAGAAGGAAAAGACTTCAGAAAGAACCAGAAAAACAATCTTGAAAAGGAAACAAGGGATAAACCTCTACTCCTGGTCAAAAGACAAAGGAAGAGTGTGAACTGGATGATAGACAAACCTCTCTACACCTATTGAGGAAAAAATAAAATAGTAAATAAAATTTCAGAGTTTAGGTGGCAATATTACAAGTATAGAGTAGAAGAAGACTTTAAGGAACTGGAAACCCCATCCTACAGCAGTAATAAGAAATGTACATCTACTCCTAGTCAAAGGACCGGGGAGGAGTGTAAACTGTCCATGTCAAAGAAAACTGCTCTTGAAACTGTTGTGAAATACCTCCAAAAGTTTTTTAAGGGAGAAACTTTAAATAAAAAACAAAATGTACAAATGGGATTTGCATTTCAAATATGTTAAATATTATTTAAAGACAAACTATATTTGCTATACAATTAATGGATATTATTATCAGATCATTGGTACTTAATACAATCCTTTACCATGAAATAACTGAAATGATATGTTTACCTTAAATTCTATGATGACTAATGTTAATAGACAAATTGTTAATGAATCATGTCTCTACAAAATGTCTCCTATACAATCAATGGAGATTGTGATCAGATCATTGATACTTGATACAATCTTTTACTATGAAATAACTGAGATGACATGTTTATCTTGAATTCTATGTGAGCAAATGTTATTAGAATATTTTGTTAATGAATCATGTCTCTCCAAAATTTGCACCTTTTTTGTTAACTTGGGAATGAAAAGAAAATAATCATTTGAATATATTCCATTTACAGCAAGAACAACTTTAAAATGACTCTCAGTTATATATTTTATGGTATCCCTTCATATATGTTTTTCAGTAAGTATTAAGACTTACTATGAGTATATGTTTTACATAAGAATAATATATTATTTTTCCTTGATTCATTTCATATATTCTATATCTGTACAGGATGTGATTGTTAAATTGTTGCCATTTTATATTTTGTTAATTTTTGTGCACGCATCTCGTTTATTTTTGATTTAGTTGACTTCACTTGTATATTAGGGTCTGTTGGGCACCGTCTGTGAAAAAAATAACACCATGTTGCAATTCACTCTGCCAGAAATTTATAAACTACATGTTCTACTACTATGTCTGGCAACAGAACCCTGCACCATGCCACACAAGCAGGAGAACCCAGTCATGGCTGTCACACAATTTCTGTGCTTACATCACCCCTTACCTAATTGCCCAGGCTGCAATCCTCTTGATTATTATGTGTGGGATGCAAATGAGTGAGAGACCAACAAAACTTCTTGTAACAGCAAAGATCAACTGAAGGCAAGGATTATGGCAGCATTCACCAACTTAAACAAAGAGACCACCCATGAGAGTTGCAGGAGATTCCGAAGTTGTCTGGAGGGTGTGGTCAAAGCCAATGGCAATTTTATTAAATAAATTTACTCTTTAGTATTTCAAGATATTTTTGTGTAATTTTGGTAAATATATCTGTTGCAATGAGATGTCAGTGTTATTTTCATTTTTGCATAATCTAGACGACAATTTATCCATCGTACCCTGTATATACCTGTGGTGACATTATTCTTTGGAGTTCCTGCGAGTGGTTTTTAAAAGAATGGTCAAAAATAAAATACATTTCTGCAAATTCATGTCTCGTTTGAATTTAAAGAAGATTAAAAAAAGAAATTATTTCACATTGAGCCGAGACTGGAGGAGAAAACAGTTTTAAATAACTCCCAGTTTCTCTCCGAAGTTGAATGAGTTGTGATGGAAATGAAACCATCATCAGACATGAAGACTAATGAAAAAAACCATTACATTAATCTAATCTGCTTTAAGTGAGTAAGCTATATCTGCCGAAAACAGTGAACAGCTTTTTGATTCTAAATGATAAATATTTAATATCATTTATTAGTAGTAATTTGTGAATACTTTTCATGCCTAAATGTAAGAATTGCTTCCAGTTCCTTCCCTCATCAAACATAGATTTTAACCTAATGAAACCATTATTTTGAGTCAGATTTAATTTCCATTTTTGGGAACCAATTGTAATCTTTTGAAGAATAACATTGATAAACAAAAATGGAAATCATTTACGAAACAACCTAATAGAAAAGAAATCCATTCAATCTTTGTATGCTTGAGTCAAATAAATATTAGGTTGAGTTATAAATAATTACCATTTTTGGCAACCAATTGTAATGTTGAATGTATCATCCTAACTACTAATCATATATAAACAGTTAACAATAAATTTATAGTACACTAACATACAACAATGTTCAACACAAAAGCCAGTAGATTCACAAGGATAAATCTCTACAACTGACCACAAAAGATGAGTTTCATGGAAACTTTGTGTATGTGTATGTGTGGGAGTGGGGGGGCATTGTTGGAGTAATATTCTTAAAATCAAATGAAAGATTGAATTCATATTTATACATCCAGTAGCTGTAACATGTCCATAAAAACTACACATCAATAAGAAAAATGTTGTTCTCCTGTATGATAACAAAAGGCCACATAGAACAAGTATCAATTGATCACAATCACAACTCCCATAAACCATTAGAGTCATAGGGGGTACTACATATACTGTAGCTGCAGTAGAAGTGTATCTTAGCCAAAACAGACTGATGAAGCCCAAACCTCTCAAGGCTGATTTGAATTCAGCATTTTTCTTCTCATAGACCGGTTGCCACCTAACACTATAGCCTTGGGAGGGTAACCGGTCTAATCCTGTTATTTACCCATTATCTATTCTGTTATTTACCCATAGTTGGGGGGAGAAGACATGGATTCATACCTTTCCCAAAATTATGCAACCATCTATGAAGCACATAAGTGAATGTAATGAACTCGACCGGAATTCAAATTTAGCCCTCCATTTTCTCAATCCAACCCACAGTCCGTTACTCCACCATGCCTCCATGAGGATTTAACAAGTATAACATGGGAAAAAATTAGAGACTCAATTGGCCTGTTCTACCCAACCTGCCATATTCATCTGACCTTGTACCAGCCAATTATTACCTTTTTCAATCACTTCAAAATCATTTGATAGGGAAAACTACCTAACTGAAAACCAGATTCGAGAATTTGTTGAAAACCTTTTCATATCTGAGCCCGTAGAATTTTACTTTTGTTTTTTTTTTGTCAGGGTTTTCCTACACTTAAATGATCATGAGGCCCCATGCTAATGAGTCCATCTACCAGTGTTTTCATTCTTTTAGACAGACTGTTAACCAAGACTGCAGAACACAGTTTGCCCTACTATTTTACCTGTAGAAAAGATGGATTTGTATCTTTTTCCCAGGCATGAAAGTAAATATAACAAACGGAATTTGAATTCAGCTCACCAATTTCTGGTTTCAAGATGCTAACCATTACACCCACACATCTGCCATGAAGAGTTACTGCTAATATTATCATCACTGGTCATTCACCTAAGAAAGAAAAGGTACAGATTGAAAACTGTCCATTAACAACACAAATTTAAAGACTTTGTCAATTTGATTTTATGACCACCTGTGCAAATAAAAATAAAAATAAAAAACAAATGAAAATGAAAATGAAAATGAAAAACAGGCTCATTGATAAACATTATCATTGAAAATGAAATTGTTCTTAATGATATGTAGGTGTGAGTAGGAGGAGAAAGCTTTGGTAGTCAAAATTCACAGCTGGCAATATTTGACTTAGAAATGCTATCATTCATATGATGTATGTGTCAGCTGTTTTCAGTGGGTAAAGGTTTGTTTGGAGATGAGGTTCAGGTAAACAAAGGTGTAAGGTAGACTGTTTTACATATTCTGCCAGTTTTTAACAGAATATCCTTATTGATTTTTAATGTTTTCTTTGCTATAAAAAGTTTGTAAAACTGTAGCCTGATATAAGGCATCATACGATTAAAAAAATAATCAGGAAGCATTTATTTGTTTGCTGAAAACACCAAAACCAGGGGTGCGTGCCAAAATCAGCCAAATCCCTGACATAATTGTTATCTATTGTTTTCCTGATTACACTTCTATTGTTCTCACCCATTAATAATGTTTCTCTTTTTTCTAATTCTTTCACACTCATTAATCCCTTGTGTCTTAGTGGCTTTACTACCTTGCATGGGGTGAATTCAATTAAAAACAACAATTTAGTTTGCATAATTATTGAACTGGTGTAAAGGTCACTATATAAATTTTCTTCTTCCACATGGGAAAAGGCTGGTTTCTACTTTTCCGTTATGTGGATATATCTTTCACAGAAGCAATTCTTTCTTTTATGTGTCATGCCACTTCAAGACATGGCTCTCCACAATTTCCTATTCCTCCTAGCTTTAAGCAATGTTTCTCCTGTTACTATCCACCCTCAGTCTCTGTTCTGTGATCCATTTACTAAAGTTCATTCAGCAGGTTACTTGATGTTTCCCATGCCCATCTTGCCATCAGAGTGTCCTGTGAGTGTCAAATTCTCCAAGCCCTCTTTCCTCATTATGTATCCTAGAAATTTCAACTGTCTCTTTCTGATTCTAAGTATAAATCTCATTTTTGTTGTTATTTTTCTTAAAACTTCCTCATTTCTCACATGTTCCATCCATGGCATTCTAGTCATATTCTTCCAATAGTAGATATACCATTATACCAACAGTATGGCATGAACACATACAATTTCCTCAACTGCTCAGCAATGAATGACTTATCTGATCCATGTCTCAAGAAAGTGAAAGTTGGAACATGTTCAAAAGCTTTTTCCCTGGTGCTCTAACTACATGAATTTAAGCATGTTACTAGATTAGCATCTCTTCCCACCCATTTACTGCTGCAGTAGTTAAATGTAACTGCTCCTTCTACCCCAACAGTTTCTTTTCTTCCCCACAGTTTATATGCTTCCTTGATAACTAGAATCTTCAAAAATTTAAATGTGACATCAATTGCCATCTTCTGTCTTCTTGAATCCTGTTCATCTTTTGTCCTTTCCCCAACCCCCCTATTCTCAGTCATTTCTCTCACTTTCACTCCATGTACCTCCCCCCGTGTAGTAGTGGCATTTTGATGTTGTTTGAAGGAAAATGATTCAAAATTAAATTTTTAAAAAAATTATGTGCTCAGATACAAATATTTGCCTGATTCATTACCCTAGAGATACATTGTGGTTATTCAAGGAATTAAATTCTCACACACATATATATATATATATATATATATATATATATATATATATATATATATATATATATATATATACGTATATATAAGATGTGATAATGTGTGTTAGTAGGATGTAGAATAGTATTTAAAACAATGGGGATAATGAGAAAAAATAGGAAATCTTTATAACAACATGTTTTAGGTTCAACATCTTCAGGTTGGAATGAAAGACAAAAATGTTTGTAAAGAAAATTCAGTGGAATTTTTGAAGATAAGAGGGACACTAAATTAAATTACCTCATCAGATCAGACAATCAGAGATCAAAATTTTATTTTTATATATATTAGAGCTGTTGGTGTCTGCTGGATTTTTAATCAGTCCACTCTGAGTAGATCTCTCTCTTATTTTCTATTAGCTCATATACAACATTGTGCTATTATTGCTTTTGCTATGATTAGTGATAGGATGTATGGTCTTAGTTATAGGTTAATTGTCAAGAATTTTGAGTTTAGTGCACTCTAAAAAGCATTTTCTTTTTAGTGAATCCTTTTATCTTCTGATCAGACTGGCGTTTATTAAGTTGAGATTATGGTCTGATGTATGATGGGGGACTACCAGAGTATTTAAAGTGTTGTTTTGCAACATATCTGCTATGATGCTCATGTAGGTTTTTTTTGAGGATTCTCAATGTTTCACCAATGTGCAAGATATGCTGCATAAAAACACTTTAAAGCTTTGCCACTTTGTCCCATTATCTCCACATTTGTTCTGGATATTATTATACATTCTTCTAACATGCATATATATATATATATACATATATATATATTGGACATTAGAATTTAACATATATATATATATATATATATATATATATATATTGGACGTGAGAATTTTTGGAAGTTGGACGTTAGAATTTAACAACACGTGCCTGCTGAATAAAAATTTTTCTTTGGGCGATACCATTCGTAACATGTATGGGTCTTCGATTGCGGATCACTTTATAAAGAATCCCACTTGTGCGATGGATTTCAGTGTGAACTGGTTTTCCATTTTGGCCAGTTCCCACTCATTATTCCATCTTAAGGTGTTGGAGACGCTTTACATCGGGTCCAGGCAACCTACTCTTTGTAAACAAAGAGATTGTTTGCTTGGACTTGCTGTGCTGTACTTCTAGCATCTTGGTTGGTATAATTTTTATAATTTTTTTTTCTCCCTGTCCACTCATTCATGTCATCCATAACAGACTTTTTCTTTTCCTCATAATTTTATTTCCCCGTTAACAGTTCTGATGAGAGAGGATGAAACCGGTCGACTGGTGTGTGTTTTTGTTTTAAATCTATCATGGCCTGCAATATAAAATTTCTTGTTTTTAATGCCTTAATACGCTTCTGTACTGTTTCAAACATATATATATATATATATATATATATATATATATATGAATACACATATGTTAGTTTCTAAGATAAAAAAAAAATCTTCTGGCTTCAAAACTGACAAATAATATTCCATTCGTAATTAACTTTTAATTGAATTTTATTTACCAAGAAATTCTATTTTTGCTGCATCACCAGAAGTTTCTACTACATGGAGATCAGCAAATTGCCCATATATGGTGTATATAATACTACTATTAATAATAATACAACAGTGTTATATTCGATAGCAATAAACTTGTTACGAAATAGTGTTGAAATAAAAGCAGTGCTCATTGTCAAAAGTATATAACTATTATATCAATGAAAACAATTTGAAGATACAAAAGTGCAATTGTCAGTTTCATACATGGCAATCTTCAGGTATATTGCATTCTTTCTAGAGGTTATTAAAAGGCTGTGTGCCAGTAGTACAACTCTTTCTATATATTTGTGAGAACTGAAAATAAAGGCTTAGAGAAATACCAAAGATGAAATGAAAAATTTTAAGGAAAGCATATATCTGAAAAACAGTATGCAAAATGTAGAGACTGAGCATGGAATAAAAGTTTTAGAATTCCTCCAGTAAGACAGGCTATTGGATAAAATGTCTGAACTACTTTCTAAATGTAGACAAGAAAATAAATGCCTGCTTTGCTATGGTACGAAGTCCAGTTGTTCAGGATTTTTTTGTATTAAAAATCCAAATGTCCAAATTCCAAACAATAATAAAATAAAAATAAAGAAAACATGCTTGGTATTAAATCATTTGTATTTACAAACACATATATATAAATTCAAAAGAGTTAAAAAGTATTAAAAATAGTGTTTAGTTGCATAGTTCGTTCACAGAAAAAAGCTGTGATTGAGAAAGGGCTCTTATCGTTAGCAAAAATTCACTGTCTGACTTTGTTGTTGTTGATGATTTGTTTGAAATCACTGATTGGCCATCATCAAAGATTCACTGATCGTCCATGCTATTGTTGCTGTAACTGATTCATTTGAAGTTGCAACACATGTTTCTTTCAATATGCACTGTGGGGGGAAAGAAAAAGCTAAACAGCCATGTCTTCATTTCCGATTTGAGACAGCTGCATACTTGTTCTCTGAAAGTTGAGATCTGTGAACCTTTATAAAACATTTTTCACAAAAGTAGGCTTGGGAAAAATAAGGTTTTAGTTTTCTCTGATTGGTCAAATAATTCATATAGGAATGTTAATTACTAACCAATAGACACTTTGATTTAAATGATGTGTGTTGTATTGGGGAAACTTTTTGGCATATTTGCAATATTATCTGTTATTGTGTAGAAAATAAAGTTTGGGTGTGTGTTAATATGATATGCATGTGCATATGTAATTGTGTTGGAAATAGAGTTTATTTCCTATATATTCACTGTTGTGGGTATGTCTCTATACTATCCGACCCCCCCCCCCCCAAGCTCAGTGTTTATCGATTTTTCTGTGCCTGTAAGTTTAAAAAATAGGTTTAGTTTTTTTTTGTTTTACAGTATATCAACCTTTTCCAAATGATTTAATACTGAATTCTGTTATTTTCATAGGTAGACAAAGTTCTGGTTTACATCAAAGTTAAAATGGTTGCATAGGTACAGCAAACATGTGGCCCCTTTTTGGTGGTGGTTTAGCCCTGTGCAAGGGAATATAATTAGTGTATTCTTGGCCCCAACCAACAAAGCTGGTTTTAAAAAAAACAATCAACCTGGAAAAGAATACACCATGACTGAAGATTGCCCAACATAAAATTGGCTTTTGCACTTTTTATTCTTTGGAATTTTTAAGTCATTTTTACTGAGATTTCTATCAATCTTATCCAACAAGCACATTTTAATACATCAATACAAAAGATAATTATAAAAATTTGATTTTTGCCAATAATAGTTCAATTAGCAAAAAAAGGTGATTTTATTTGATTTCTTATTTATTTATATCGTCTTCACAACTTAATGGATAAAAGTGATTTTCTCTCCTTTTTTATAAGAATACATACATTCTGGAAACATAGTGAAGTAATGGATAGTGGGTCGGATGGAGGAATCGGAGAACCAAGTTAGAATTCCAATCAAGTTCATTAACTTCCCTTATGTGCTAATACCCCTGAGAAAGGTATGAATCTAACTCTTACCACCAGCTATGAGTAAATAGCATGACAAATTGGGACCTTGATATGTCCCGGAAAGGGATATATTTGTTCAAATAGCAAAGTGGTTGTTGACTACTGTAACCGGTTAGGACAATCTAGCAGGTAACCGGAATGGACTGGTCCTCATCGTAGTGGTAGGCAATAGGCATAGCCAATAGATGTAGCCAATAGGCATAGTCTCTACCTCCACATCAGTCTGCATTTACGGCTGACACCAACCAATCATATTACTGTGAGGGAGAACCCAGGTGTATGCATATTCATTACATCAGTCCTATAGCCTTGGTCAGCAACCAGTTTAGAAGAAGGAAAACTCTGAATTCAATCCAGCATCAAGTGGGTTGGGCTCCATTAGGCTGTCTTGCCGATGAAACACAACTGTTGCTATGACTAAAGTAGATGCACCCATGACCCTAAGCAAGTTAAGCAACATCAAGCCTAGTCAGTACCTAATGGGTGACTACTTGGTACTATCAGGTGCTGTAAACTAGGATGAGCAGATGGTGTAATGGATAATGGCTTGGAGTTATTAATCAGAGAGCTGGGCTACAATTCCCATTGGGTTCATTATATTTACTAACATACAAATACGATAATGAATCCACCTCTTCTACCCCCAGCTATCGGTTAATTATAAGACTTTTATCACTAAATCATTATAATCTCCCCCAAAATTCTTACTATCTAAAATATTTTCTAGCTTTAAATAGCTTACAAAGGGTTGATAAGCTGTAAAAATTGAATCAATCAATCAATCAACAAATAACACAAATTCTTTTTTGGTGTAAGAATGGGTTTTCTCCTTCATTGCCGCACTCCTCTACATTTTTTTGAAGATGAAGATTAAAAAATTTGCCAGGAGAATGAATACAAAATTTAACCAACAACATCTGTCTATATTTCTGAAAGGAGGTATTGAAACAATTTGCACTATTTACATTGTTTGTACTGTTGTCTTTATTGCCATAATCACAATGTTTCAGCCATTGTACGCTCTGGCATTCTTCAAGTGATATTTCTTGGAAATTTGAACCAAACTCTTTATTTAGTCCACATGGAATTAGAACAATCTACCCCAGTGAAATAAATAAAGTGTGCAGTTCAAAACTCCAAGAAATATCATCTGAAGAAGGCTGGAGTGTACAATGGTCGAAACATTGTGAATATGGCAATAAAGATGAGGAGGACAACAGTCTGAACAATGTAAACAATGTAAATAAAATTTAAACTTATTCTGTTTTTTTTTAAAGCAGCATTAGCAAAAAGTAACAAAAGGTTATTTTTTCCTTTAGCCAATACAGATTTCAAATGTAGATTTTCAAGGCACTCTCAGCATGTAAAAAACAGCAAAATCTTTCTACCTTCCAATATGGTGATTTTCTTTTACATGTAGCACAAGGCCGAAAATATGGGGCACACAGTGAAGAACTACTCACTATTCAGTTGTAATTAATCTAGTGAGACAAGTTTGCTAACCATTACACTATATCGAAGTGCCCACCTGTTTTCCAATATGTGGATTTTTTAGTATGCTTATGTTGCTACCAAATGTGACCAAGGTCAGTTTAAAATGGGTTTCAATGGCAATATTGTGGAAAAAATTGCTTAATCCCCTTTGGCACTTCCCCTTTGAGGACATATCAGGTAATGATCCCAGCCCCATCTTAAAGGATATGGCCCCTGGGCAGTGGCGGACTGGGTTGAAAATTTATACCAGGAAAACTTGTAAAAGGGCCCTGTCAAAAAAACCTGCTTAAATCTCAAAACGTAGTAAAAGGAATAAAGATTTTAACTTTTTTTAAAATGTTATAGCTTTCCAAAATCTACTCAATATTTTCCTTTTTTTTTTTAGTTTTTACTTTTTTATGCATATTCATTACATCAGTCCTATAGCCTTGGTCAGCAACCAGTTTAGAAGAAGGAAAACTCTGATATATTTCTAAAGTATCTCGGTGGGCCAGTGCGCCACTGTCTCTAGGGCATAATATTATTTTGAAACTGTCAGGCTTCCGTCAAATATGATTCAACAAAAATTTCCAACAGATTCAACGGCATAGCAAATCCAGGGTAGATAACTCTTATGTTTGTAATATATAGCTTATTCCCCTTATAATTTTTTTTTTTATTCCTAGAAAAAACAATTTACATTTGCATTGGCACAGTTCGCTTATGACCGATACTTTTATTTTTAGACGATTTGATTTTTATAAATTAAATCTAATTAATTCACATCCGAATTTGACTTAAAGTAACTTATGCATTTTACATCATAACATTTATGAATTACACATTTAATATACATTACAGGAATTTCGTTAATATAGAATTTTCAAAGCACATTTATTTGAATTGAAAAATGAACCATTCCTCTCACAGACCAGATATGGTAACTTTAAGAAAATGATCTATGGAGCAACATATTTCAAATTATATTTTATATATAATAATTTTTTTTTTTTTTTCCTCATATTCTCTAACACTCAGTAACCCAGTGTGTATTACTTGGGGTGAATTGATTAAATATATATATATATATATATATATATTTATATATATATATATATATATATATATATATATATATATATATATATAGGCAGCATATTTTCATTCAAACAGGTTGGGCTAAATAATTTAGACATATCATGTCGATTAGTCTTTGTTGTGATCCTTTCAAGTTCACTGATTAATTTCTTGGTAACCTTAGAAAATTGATTAAAAAAATACCAAAATTTTCTTTCAGATAGTTTTTATTTTCCCAAGTACTTTCAATCTCCTCTGAGACCATCTTCGGGGGGTGGGGGGCGGGGGGTAAGTTGTCTGTGAGTATATATATGTGTTTTTGTAAATTCAAAATATTTCAACAGTTTATTTTTACTGCTTATGTAGCGTTCTAGGTTTCAAAATTCAAAGTTCACATGTTTTCTTGGGGGGGGGGGTTCCAGTATAAGAGAAGTAACTTTTCTATTTTTGCTCATATATATATTATTTTTTTTGTAATTTAACCTCCTGAAGATGGTCTCAAATGAGATTGAAAGTAATTGGGAAAATAAAACTATTTGAAAGAAAATTTTGGTATTTTTCTTAATCAAATTTTCCAAGGCTACCAAGAAATTAATCCACGAACTTGAAAGGATCACAATGAAAACTAATCAACATGATATGTCTAAAATATTTAACCAAATCTGTTTGAACATATTTACATATATATATATATATATATATATATATATATATATAGAACAGTGTTTTCATATCAGCAACCAATATGTATCAACTGGAATGTCTTCCAAATGATGATTTTTTAAATCAAGCTAAGTAATTTATTATATATGCCACACTTATGAATAATGATATCCCATAATTATATTTAAATTATAGCCAAATGCAACACAATTCTTTAGCTGCTGTTTCTACTTGTGGCAGGCAGAAAACTAATATGATCTATTTCCTGCCTTTTATAACAATATTGAGCAAGCTTATTTAGTGTCTGCCGCTCATTACTTAGTGTCTAATGGCATTCCTTACTAAAGGCCAAGTCATAGTGCAACTCATTCCCAGAACTGGAGGCCTATCTCAAATCTTGCTCTTCCACTTGGAGTAAAGATTTTTAATTTTGGTTTGGGTTTGCAGCAATTCACTGCTGTAGTAGAAATTAAAAGTTGAGATTAAAAGCATAATTAATTTGACTCAAAAAGTTAATCTTCTTTATCTTGATATATTTTTCTTTAGTAAGGTCTTATTACAATTAATATATAATTTGGTGGAACTTCAGATCCATTACCTCTTAACAAAGGTGTACAAAATGTTATAAGTATTTTAATCTTTGGATTAATTATCCACATTAAAACAGTTTTAATGAAACAAATACCATATCGGATGAATCCTGAAACAAAAATATGACATAAAATAAATATGAAAATAATGTTTTTATTTTATACATTTTATTGTTTAGAAATGAAGTAACTATTGTTATACTCACTGTCAATACTCAATGTCGTAAATATACTCTTTTATGATTATATAAGTTTATATAAGTAAAAATGTAGAAAAAAATGATTCTTAAAAATGTTTGGTTTAGCATGGAGGTTTAAGGGTAATGTTTTGTACAGCTCGTTTACAATATCTAAAAATATTGGATTAAATTTATTGAATTTATTTATGACATTAACTTTACAATAACAACATTCTTAATAAATGATTTTTCATTAATCTTTGAATATAAAACATCACATTTGCTCCTATTTTATGTTTTCTAATTGTAAACTAATCTAAAATTCAACGTACTTTTTTTTTAAATAGCTTTGAGAAAGAAAAACACAAATTACTCATAAAAAATTAAATTTTATCATCAATATATTTGTTGTTATGAATAACAATATCATAGAGAAAAATATTAAATTAACTTTAAGTAACAAATAAATATATAACATTTAAATATATCTTGCAGTGTAAAAACAGTTAAAAAGTCTTCTATAGAAAAGTACACTAAAAATAAAACATAATAAAAATTAAAATTAACTTCCTTGGCACATGTTTAATAAGAAAGAATAGAAAAATAGGATTAATAAATTATTTCTTTAAATCAAGTAAAATTAAAATGTTACATTTTGATATAAGAAACATGCTAAAAAATTCAACATACTTTTTTTCTTTGTTAGAAACAGAAATACAGATTATGCCAAAATAAATAAAAGTTGGTTATTAGTGGATTTGATTTTATGAATAAAAATTTCATAAACAAGCATATTAAATTAACTTCAAGTGAAAAATCTTAACTGCCAAGTAACAAGACAAAGTTTCTTAAATTATATTTTTTTAGTGAATTTTGCACAAAAAGATTTTTGTCTTGAAATGAAAACAAAATAATATAGCAAGACCAAAGGAAATAAAATAAATAAATATTATACTTATATTGTTTTTACAATGATGTTCACCCTGTAAAAGGCCCAAGATTCACTCAAGGTAGAGGGTTACAGAGTAAAAGGCACAGTTTATGGAAATATATGGGGAAGATAAGAGTTATGCAAGTAAACAGATTGCATACTTGTGTAGGATTTTATGTGGGTGCATGTTCAATATATAAACAAAGAAAAATTTCTGTTCTGCTACAGATGTTTATTCTTTTTATGGTGACTGTAGTGGGACAAAGTTCTCACAATTACTTTGGTATGTCCATTCTCTTTCTGGTCCAGAAGTTAGAGTAGGTAAATATAAGTATCATATTCAAGGTCAATCTCAAGTCAGCCTTGTGCAGAGTTGGAACAACCAAAGGAAAATTTCTGCTTCATCACTGGGTGATTTAAAAATGGTTATAGGATACCCATTTTCTTTTTCTTGATCCAGAGGTTAGGGTAATCAGTACAAGCAGCATTACTATGGTTGTGCTCAAGTCAGCTTTGCACTAAGTTGGAACAACCAGAGAGAAAGCTTGACCTACTTCATGGCTTGAGGTTTTTGGAAGTCACATGCAAGTGCTATGTGTTGGAAAGTGGGAAGAGAGTTCAGTTCGGGAAAACTAACATTCTTCAGTGTGAACACAATTACCACATAGTTCTACATCTTGGAGAAAAGAGGAGAAAGAGAGTGAAGCAGGAAAAGATTGCCTTTTTTGCTTCAACAACACAACCTAACGATGTTTGATGAAATCAAGTGGGGTAATCATATTTTTCATTCTTTTACTCTTAGCATCTTTTTTGATCAATTTTATTTTCTCACACAGTTGATCTTGACTTGAACAGGTTAAAATTGGAGTGATCAGGGAAGCATCCTCTTGGGAGTTGGTTCCACAAAGCAGTGGTTCATGGAAAGAAGTTTCTCAAGTGTAACTTACATCTCACCAATGGAATATAAAAGGAATGATGGTGGTTCACTACAATGTGTGTGGCATGAGTGGGGGATAAGGTTAGCCATGAAGGTAAGAATTGGTGGAAATAAGGAATGTAGTTCATCTGAACACTTTCCAAGGAAATAACAATAGAGTAGTAAGTGTCTTGCCATGTTTCATCTATGGGAAAGGATTTGTAGGGTGGGAAAAAATTTGTCACCCACAAGGATTTGAAGACGTTTTTGGGTTCTATCGAAACTAGAAAGTGAAGACTAGGAGCTCCTGCCCATATATGGCAGCCTGATCTGGCTCTTGTAAAAGTAGAGGCTAGCAGAGGAAGTCAGGTACTTAGTGATACCATGAACTGATTGTTTTTTTCAAGATCTTTAGGGATGGATCATATGTATGAGTTCCACTTGAAATCTGTGTTGCGTTTAACTCTTAATAAGCGCTCAAGTAATGGGGCCTCCCTAAGGGCACACCTGTTCATTGTGATCAGTGAAAATTCTGGGTCTGTTTGGTGGTTATGGAACATCCCTTGTTTGGTTTTCAAGATATTGAATGTAACCAGTCAGTTTTTCCCTCACTGAGATGTTAGAGCTTGATCAGAAAAGAGATCAGCTGCCAAGCTCTGGTCATCTAGAATTTCAGAGGTGTACCCATACACTGGTGTATCATCAGCATAGATATACACAAAACATCCAAGTATACTCTTAGGTAGATCATTTATATAAAGTAGAAAGAGGGTTGGACCAAGAAATAAACCTTGGGGGATGTCTGTGTTGATCATTTGGACCTCAGAGGACATGTCATTATGTTATAGTGGAACACACCTATTCTATAGTTAATAGACCCTCCCAACTATAATAAGTAAGAGTAGTTGTAGCAGTCGCTCAGAGAGTTGGTCAGTCAGTCGATATCGGACAACCATTAGTCGGATATTAAAGTATCAGCCACCCCAACTAGATTACTGCGTCATTACCTATTATATCAAGTTCCTAACGTTTTGTACATCGAACATATTTTAGGACTGACTTAGTACAAATACAAGCCTCTACTGTGAAACCACTACATAACACATTAACAACTACCTTCAGAGGCCTACTCATGTGGAAGGACTTGATAATTGAGAAAACTTCCAGTAATTCGATAAGTGCAGTATCTCTTTATGTCACATCTTACTTCAATTTAATAAGCTAAAGTTATTCCAGATATAAAAAGCAAAAATTTCTTAAGCCAACTACAGCAGCAAATTACCACAAACCCAAACTCAAACTAAAATCTTCACTTGCAGTAGAACGACAAGATTTGAGATAGGACTCCTGTCTTGGTAAAAGACGCCAAGTGGTGACCCCAGAATTATGTTATATTTCTACTTTTGTTTTAATTTACCTTTACTTCTTTTTCTAGGCACCACTCTCAAGACAAATCCTACATTGGATTAGGAATGAGTAATATATTTTTGTACAACTATTATAATAATATATTAGAACACAATTAAAAGGTTTATTCCGAAATTTGACATTATCTTCTGAACAATATGAAAGAGTGGAAGGCAACTCAGTTGCATTTCTAAAATTGGTACATTTCACTTTGTCTATCAGCTTGTGATCTGTGTTCATACATATCATATGATTTTGGAATGTTTCAGTTTAAGCTGAAATTTTTTGAGTCCATTCACACAATCTAATCAATATCAAACTGTATAAAGGAATGTATATAATATATATCATTGTCTTAGTGCAGTTTTGTACTAGTGTGATCCAAATGAAGAGAAAAAACAAATTGATCAAGTCACTATCCCAAGCTTCCTTGCAAGAATGATCGAGAATTTGAAGAACCAAATAAGTATTAGATGAGCTACTTTTGAAAAACATCAGTGCACACTGAAATAAAAAAAAAAAAGATACCAATCCACAGTAAAATGAAGGGGTGGTAAAAAGTTCCTGGCCTGACCCACATCCTAAATATTAGGAATTTTTAAAAATCCCTTTCCATATTGGGGTGTATGCCGGTGCTAATACACACTCTGATTAAAAACCTAACGCGACGTTATTTTTCAAGGGAAATAATTTGTATAATATAAATTACGAGTTATTTCCCTTAGAATTTACTCTGTTTAATAAAAAATGCTTTAGTTTTAAGAAAAATGACGAGATTGTCAAAATATATTGTATTTTCTTGCATCATTTACATAATTACTTTCTTGTAACATATTTTTTCAATTAAAACTCCTTCATTTAAAACTTATTGGAAAATAGAATATCTTCCAAGACAAGAGGAAAACAACAAACGTCGGTTCCCACATAATAAAAGGAAATATTTTCTCTATTTTTGTATTTTCTCTTCAAATAATTTAAAAGTTTTATTACCCACCAAATTAAGTTCTTGCGTCAAACACAAAAACTTGCTTAGTATGAATAGCAAGTCAAAATATGCACAAAATTACAAATAAGTCTCAACTACTGCGTAAAATTTTAAAGGAAAAACATTTATTACGCAATTATGAAAAAGATACAAATACAAAGGTTGCACAAAAATTTCCTTTTGTGCGCTTATTAAGGCAGGATAACAAATTTCTGATAAAAAGGATTACCATCAAAAAATGGAAAAAAAAATTACGGTTTAGGAAAAGACAGGGATTTTTGAAAATGACAAAAAGAGAAGAGAATTCAAGAAAGCAGTAAAAAAACAAAGGTGCGACCATCTTTGAGAAAAAACGAAAACACCTACTTTTACTTGCCCCACGAACGTATATAGTAATTTGAAAAGTTCCTTTTAAAATCACCCTGTTCATGCTTGGGAAAATTTCTTAAAATCCCTTTTCGTTTATATTGTTATCCAACCAAAGGGACATTATTATTATTATTAATAATAAATAAAAAATAAAAATAAAAATTCTCCCAGAATGTAACAGAAATATTTCCTGCCTGAAAAGATGCTGAATTCAATCTCTTCGCTAACGACCGTTGGAAATTAAGACCTCCAACTCTTTTAAAGCTACTTTTGCCCATTTTCATAAAATGACTATAGTCGAATCTCCCGTCGAGTTCGACGTAAGAGGGTTAAGCAGATCAGTTCCCAGGAAACCGACAGCCCGACAACGGCACATGAGATTTGATTATAGTGGTGAAGGTTTCGTGCAGGACCAGACACACTTTTTGAAGGGCTGAATTCTGAGACCTGGTGCACTAAATTTTTTTTTTTTTTTTTTTTTTTTAAGCATTTCACCCCAAGCAAGGCGGGAAGCCACTAGGACGCAAGGGGTTACAGAAAATTTAGAGCAAGATCAGATAGGAGTGATAGAAGAAAGGATGAGGGTAGTGGATAGATCAGGGCAACTGGAGATGTCGATTGACATTACACTTGAATAGCTGGAGATTATAGCTCACAGGGAAACCGGAAAAGGGAAGGGAGTTCCACAGGCGAGAGGTGCGAGACATGAAGCTATTAGAGTAGAAGAGATGGTTACATTTAGAAGTTTCGACAGTGAAAGGATGAGAGCGGGATGTCAGCCTCGTAAGGCGCTGGAACCCATGACGTCTGGGAACCAGCGAATGCAGCTCCTCGCAGCAATTTCCATGAAAGTATTTGTAGAACAGACAGAGGGAGGCGACGGCGCGTCTGTGAAAAAGTGACTGTAGACGAGACGCCAGGGCAGGGCCAACTACATTGCATATCCGCCTCTGGAGCCTATCAAGAACCCCGAGGCAAACAGAAGGGGCACCAGACCATATATGGCAGCAATACTCCATGCAAGGGCGAATTGTTGATTTGTAGATCTGGAGGATCGACTCCGGAGAGAAAAACTTCTTGGCGCGGCTCAGTGAGCCAACTTTCATTGCAGTGGACGAGGCAATTGACTCAATGTATTTATTCCATCTCAGGTCAGCAGTCAACGTGAGACCGAGAAGCCGCAGAGAGTTGCTCTCGAGAAGTTGAGCGTCAGACATTTTAATGGAGGGAAGGGAAGGATCTCTGTGGTGATTAATAGAGAGCAGTTTTGTCTTAGAAGCGTTGAAGTTGACCAGCCAATTCATACCCCAGTTCACAATCGATTGGAGGTCCTTTTCGAGACGCACGGCCAGGCGAGTTTTGTCAGCGAGACTAGATTTGTTTTTGAGGCAGGAATAAATTGTGGTGTCATCCGTGTAGATGCCAACTTGGGAAGTTATTGCGTCAGGAAGGTCATTTATGTAGATAAGGAATAGAGTGGGGCCTAGGATGGAGCCTTAAGGAACACCTGCGTTCGTGGGATAGGAACTGGAAGAGAATCCATTGAGAACGACCTTCAATTTACGGTTTGACAGGAATGATCGTATTAGGTTATATAATCGACCCGTAATGCCATAACCCTGGAGCTTGCGAAGAAGGCCGGCATGCCAAACCCTATCAAATGCTTTGGAGATGTCTAGTGCCACGGCTCGGTCTTCCACGTTATTTTGACGAGCTCGGTAGACTGTTTCAGTGATGGCCGTAAGCACACCGGCTGTAGATCGAGCAAAGCGGAAACCATATTGCTTGTCTGAGAGCAGATTATGGGATGTGAGGTGGTTAACCACCCCGGTATTGATTAGGGCTTCGAAGACTTTGCCGAAGAGGGGAAGGAGACTGATAGGACGGTAGTTGGAAGGGTCAGAGGGGTCGCTGGAGTTCTTGAAGACAGAAACGATCGAAGAGGACTTCCAGCAGACAGGAAAACAAGATTCCTTGAGGCAGTAGTTGTATAGTTTAGAAAGGGCGGGCGCCGGTTCAGGCGCACATTTCTTCAAGACAATGGCTGGTATCCCGTCTCCATCATTAGCCTTGTTGGGGTCTAAATTGGAGATAACGCCCAGTGCCAAAGATGGGGTTATGTTTAACCCACTCAATATGGCCTCAGTTCTAAGAGGGAAGTCGGGTATGAGTACACCGGAAGAGTCGAGCGTCGAGTTGAATGAAAATTTCCGAGCAAAGCATTCAGCCTTGTCGGTAGAGGAGGTCAGGACATCGAACTGGTTGGATAAAGGAGGTATAGAGGGTTTGCAATTGTTCAATACGCTCTTGCAGAGACGCCAATAATCTTTGGAGCCAAATTTGCGAGATGCAATACGTTCCTTCATCCGAGCCGCAAATAGTGACTTAGCATCGTTGAGGACACGCTTACATTCGTTAAGGCAAAGAGACGTCTATTGTAGTCAGACATGTCGCTACGGAATAGGTGGAAGTAGTGGTTCCTATGGGCGATGGAGGCTGAGCAAGCAGCCGAGAACCAGGGGGAGGAGCGCGACTTGACCCTGCCACAAGGTCTCCAAACGACCTATGACTATATATATATATATATATATATATATATATATATATATATATGTGTGTGTGTGTGTGTGTGTGTGTGTGTGTGTATGTATATGGGGTGGATTTAATGGGAATTCTGGATTTTTTTGTTTCATAGGTTAGAAGAGTATTTCTATTTTGTTAGGAAGCCATCGTAATTGAGTTTTTGATAGTTTTAAGTGGCTAATTCCTATTGAGAAAGTAACTGAATAGTTGTCCTATGTGTTTTTTGTAATCCCATAGAACAACTAATAATTTCATGAAACAATATAGATTTATTTTTACTAAGAATTTTCCTAAATTACAAATGTGGACAGGTATGCTAATGTAAATGTTGAAAGATATTAAATGCATCATTTCAATGAAAACTCAACCTTCGACACAATATAGTAGCGCTATGACCAACATATATATATTATTTTTTTCCGTTGGAGATACTGTTCTATCTATACGCCATCTTTCACTATCCCAATACGCTTTAAGATCTCAGTGTTACACTTTCTGTTC
Organism: Acanthosepion lycidas; assembly: GCA_963932145.1. Taxonomy (NCBI): domain Eukaryota; kingdom Metazoa; phylum Mollusca; class Cephalopoda; order Sepiida; family Sepiidae; genus Acanthosepion; species Acanthosepion lycidas. The sequence goes on along the minus strand of OZ010599.1, from coordinate 44,133,113 downwards.
TCTGTTAAAACACTTCCCAGATATTTAAATCGTTTTACTTGTTTGATTTTGGTATTTCTAGTGTGCAATGTACCTGTTGATGGGATGTTCCTTTTGCTGTCAACCATGCATTCTGTTTTCTTGCAATTGATATTTTGTTTGTCAGTTGCTCTGTAAATGACCCTCCTTTGCATGCCAAATATAAAAATATATGTTCATACCACATAATAAAGTATATTTTCACTTACAAAATTTCAAATAATTTCAAACTGAAAAATGTAATATTTATATTATTTAAAGCATATTCTTACTTGTCTTTTTCCAGTCTCATGTTAAAATATAAATTTATACATCTGCCATTTCCCTTGCTTTGAATATTACAGCGACATCTGGTTTTCATGTGCTCCTGTTATATATTTAAAGATTCTTGATAAAATCAAAAGAAGACTCTACAATATTATTAGTCCTGACCTGGCATCTTGGCTTCAGTCAATTTCCCACCACCGTGACATAGCTTCCCTGTGCCTTTTTGATAAATATTTTTATGGTAATCGTTCTTTCCTTTATGGTACCTTGACTTTATGAATTTCAGCACGATACTAGATTAGCAGCAAATTCTCATCATTTTACAGTTGAATTGGCTAGATGTAACCATAAGTTCTATGCTAATAGTTTCTTCTATCGCACTTCTCGCATGTGGAACTCTTTTCCGGCTTCTTGCTTCTCAGTCAATTCTAATCTTCAAAAACTTAAATACAATATCAATCGTTGTCTTCTTAATTCTAATTCTTTTATTGTCCTCTCTCCTTAATAGTAGTTTTTCTCGTATTCTCTAACACTCAGTAACTTCTTGCATCCTTTATTGACTTGCTTGGGGTGAAGTATTGAAAATAATAAAAATAATGCTTATATAAAAAATTTCATTACAATTCCAAAACAGCCATGAAATATAATTTAAAATATATTCTTACTTATCTTTTTCCCGTTATTATTATTATTATTATCAACATTATTAACAAACAAAAGGATTAACGTAACTCTTCTAATATTGTGCAACATTAAAGAAGAGCACAGTTTAAGAAAAGAAAAAGATTGATTCGTTTTTTACAGGTTACCAACCCATTGCAGGTTATTTAAAGCCAGAAAATATTTTTAGATCGTAACATTTTTTTTGAGATACTAATGATTTAGTGATACATGTCTTACTAATTAACTCATAGTTGGAGGAGAAGAGGTGGATTCATACCTTTTCCCAAGGGTATTTGAACATAAGGGAATATAATGAACCCAACGATAATTAGAACTCAGGTCTCCGTTTAACTATTCTGAGACATTATCCATTACACCATCTACACATTTGAGATTACAGCACCTGGTATTCCCAAGCAAGCAGTTACCAATCTAGGTACTGACCAGGCTCAACATTGCTTAACTTCGGTATTCATATGGGAACTAGTATTTCAATGTAATATGGCCGTAAGCCAAAAGGAAAAGAAAAGAAGAGAAACAATGCTTGACAATGTTGAAATATCTTTAAACGTTGATAAAAATTGTGTCTTTCTTTCTTTTTTTTTTTTTCGGTTTCTTTTTTTAAACCCGTGCTCTTCACTAAGTGTTGTATTATTATTATTTTTATTTTCTTTGTTTTCTGGCGTTTACACATTTCTTTCCGGGTCCCACCCAGGGACCTAAGGTTAGAAATGGCATCATGACACTTTTCACTGACAAAAAAAAAAAAAAAAAAATTACATAGATAGAGCCCTTCGTAAAGTGTGGGCTGTACTTGTCAGAACAATTTTTTGTATCTCCTTGAGGCATGGGCTTCCAGGAATCCCTGCAATTAGTCTACTGCAATCTTTTCCAACCAGTCCTAGGGCTCCAACTACAACAGGGATTGTTGATGTTCCCATATGCCACATTTTCGAGACCTCTATTTCAAGGTCCTTGTATTTTGACTGCTTTTTGAATATCTTCAAAGATACATTGCAGTCAGCAGGGACTGCCATATCAATAAGGAGGCACCGTTTTTGTTTGTGGTCTTTAATAACAATATCTGGTCGGTTGGCCTTGATTGTTCTGTCAGTGTGAATTGTGTAGTCCCATAGAATTGTAACAGGTCCTATCTCCGTAACTGGGTCTGGGTGGTGTTGGTACCAGTTTCTTTCAGTTTCCTTCCCGTAGAAGTTGCAGATTTTCCAGTGCAGATATTGGCCCACTCTGTCATGTCGGGTTTTATATTCAGTGGGTGCCAACATCGTGCAACCTGATACAAGATGATCAATCGTTTCTGGATATTTATCACAGAATCTGCATTTTGGGCTGACACAATATTTTAGTATATGTGCTTGATAATTCCTAGTTAGCAAGCATTGGTCCTGCGCAGTTTCCGCTTTCAACCCTGCACTGCGTAGCCACTGATGGGTACGGGTTTTGTCTACATCAGCTTGGTTGATACGGGCAGAGTATTGGCCATGAAGCGGTTTATCTTGCCATCGCTTCTGTATCTGGTCGGTTGCATTCGTCTTTGCTGTCTTTTTCAAGTATTTTGCAGTTTCAGCCGGTGTATTGGGTTGTAGTTGCATCTCTACGCCCATTTGAAGCTCCAGTTTGAATTTGTTGGCTTCTTTCATTACGGAGTAAAGACGCTTACTACTTTCATGTTCCTTGACGCATACCATCATCCAGTCTTCTGTAGTTTCCAAGTATTTTTGGAGGCCAATTGTTGTAGTTTTGTAGGACAGTTCTAGTTGAACTAATCCTCTGCCTCCTTCGGATCTGGGCACATACAGACGATCAACATCAGCTTTGGGATGATGCATGCGATAGCAAGTGAGAAGCTTTCTCGTTTTGGCGTCCATTCGCTTAATTTCAGCTATGGTCCAGTTAAGGACATTAAAGCTGTAATGCACCACTGGGACAGCCAATGTGTTTATAGCTGATATTCTATTTTTTGAGTTTAGTTCAGTATTTAGTATCAGACATACACGCCTGTAGTACTCTTTTCTTATTTTTTCTTTCATTTGGGTGTGTTGTATGCCATCTCCTTCGCTAATTCCTAGGTACTTATAAGCTTCTTCATGCTCCAATTCCCTAATCTTTGTGACAAAATCTAAATCTATTGAGGGTGTTTCTGTAATTCTACCTTTCTTGAATGTTACTTTTGCACATTTATCTAATCCGAAGTCCATACCTATGTCGTCACTAAAGTATTTTACAATATTGAGGAGGCCTTTCAACTCATTGTCGTCTTTGGCAAAGAGTTTGAGATCATCCATGTATAGTAGGTGATTGAAAATTTTCTTATTTATTTTGTAACCATAGCTACTGTTGTTCAGTTCATGTGTAAGAGGGGTTAAGGATAAACAAAACAGAAGGGGTGACAGAGAGTCTCCTTGAAAAATTCCACGTCGGATATTCAGACGGTTGGATATAGCAGTGCCCCCGGTGTGCCTAAGGGATAGTTTTGTGTTCCACATCCCCATGCTGTGCTTAAGAAAGTTTAATACCACAGGGGAGACTTTGTACATTTCCAAAGCCTTAAGGATCCAAGAATGTGGAACACTATCAAAGGCTTTACGATAATCAATCCACGCTGCACTGAGATTTCTGCGTCGTCTCCTGCAATTTTCCAGGATCATTTTATTTATCAGAAGTTGATCTTTGCAGCCATATGAACCTCTACTGCATCCCTTCTGTTCCAGCGGGAGAATGCTGTTTGTTTCGAAGAAGGAGTAAGTACGGTTCGTCAGTACAGACGTGATCAACTTATACGTTGTGGAAAGACATGTTATCAGTCTATAATTTTTCGGGTCGTCTGTTTCAGTTGTTTTTGGTATGAGGTATGTAATACCTTCAGTAACCCATTCCGGGATTTTATTGGGATTATTTACAAGCGTTGATAATGTTTTTGCAAGTATGCCATGGGTAGATGAGAGATGATACAGCCAGAAATTGGGCAATTATTATTATTATTATTATTATTATTATTATTATTATTATTATTATTATTATTTACCTTTATTCGGGGCAGGGGTGATTGCTGGTGTAGGTAATCAATTTACATTGAATACTCTTCAAATTTAGAAAATATTTTTTTTCCTCTTTTGATAATCGTAATCTGCAGAGCATAATATGAAAAAGATTTTGAAAATAAAATTATTTTTGGAGCGGTACATTTCTGTAAAATGCAGGGCCGGCTCAAGGTACTGTCACCTGGACCCCCAACAAGGCTGATGGCGCCATTGTATTGCCATGTTATGTGTTTAGGTTCTTTCAAAACTAAACCTTATAAAAACATACTTGCAGTGTTTTTTTGTTTTGTTTTTTTAACGGCACATCAACTCCTTATGGGTCATTTAATGACGAAATTTAATTTTCTTGGAGCTTGAGTCGTTTTTCTTAACAGAATCTATTACAAAATTTGTTGATGATAATATACTTTTTTCTTTTTAGATCTATACTTTCAGTTTTTTGACCCCAGTTTGGGAATTCACTATTCGTTCATAGCTGGGACCCTAACAAGTGCTACCACCCTAATCAGAGTGGACCTGGGAACAATAGCAATTAAGAGGTGGTTCCATACTCCTCAAAATCACCTGATCAGAGAGGCCTTGCTGCCTGATGTAATACTTGCAAATGTACATGTCTCAAGACAGATTAAATTATTTCACTATTTTTTCAATAGAAAATGATCTTGTAAAGAAGACGTGTAGAAAGATCTAAAGGCTAGAAAAATGTTTTAGGTTGGATAATGAAGGTTTTCTTTCTTGTATTAAGTTATATATTGTAATAAACTCGTTATTCTGCATTTTCAGGTTTTCCCCTTGGGAAAATTTAAAAAATTATACTTGTAAGGGCGCCGAAGTTGCCTTACAGAAAAGTATACTCCATAAACAAATGGCACGACTTTCTCACCATCCCGGAGGCCCTTGATGCCGTAGCTATAAGGACTATTTTCCTGCTGATGACCAACGTAATAACACATCGGCTCATCGGAGTCAGCAGGGATATCAAGGAAAGAAGCGCTAAAGAGCCTCCAATTAATGCCTCAAATCCTCGCCATGTGGTCAAACGAAATGTGGGACAACCTGCTGGCGAACGAAGAGGAGGCCAAGAGGTTGGCAAGCAGTATGCTGACAACAAAGTCATTACGACTGCAGAGAGAATATATAAGCCCCCAGAGGACCAGGCTTATGTTGCACAGGGTGCCCATGGATCTTATAGAGGAGCGACTGGGGTCGTCTTCTCCCAATTCGGACAGGTCGCGATGCCTCAGCTGCAAAGGGCAACTACGTCTTACAAATCAAAATGACCCGTAAGAATTTTATGGACACATACTAACTTGTCGTAGGAGGAACATTCTTGTGATTGTGTAGGGTCGCTGCCACCATTGCTCTCCTATGGTGCCGCGGGGCACATCAAACGCGTGTCCCGGAAAGAACTCGACACCGACAGCAGCAACTCCAGCATCACTAGCAACACCCAAACCAGCAGAACCCGAAGAAGCAGTAGGGGTGAAAAAGTCCAGCCAAACCCCAGTGGCTCTAGTGAGTGGACAGAATCATGAGGAGGGAGGATCGGCTGCACCCAAGGAAGGATGTGCCGCCAACAAAACAGGCGAAAAAACAACCGAAGTAGCAGCAGCAGAAGCCACCATCGAAAGAACAGCAGCGACAGCATGGACAGAAGCAGCAGCAAAAGCAGCAAGCTCTACGGGTGCAGCAGAAACAGTAGGAGGAGCAGCCGGAACAACAGATCCAGCAACAACAGTAGCAGCTTGATCAGCCACTGGAATTGGAGGCTCTGCTGGAGTTGGTCCTCCTCGCTGAAAAGAAGGTGGGAAGAAGAGAAAGACGAGAAAGCTATAAAAAAAGAAAAGAAATCTGGTCGAAGTAGGGAGGAGAAGGCCCTGGTAGAAGTCAGGACCCAATCCACCCTTGCTTCGCCAGTAAGAACTGAAAAAGACCATCTGCCAATTAAGGTAAGGAGCCTCCTCTGTTCACCTTCTAGGTTTCCATCTTCTTCTCCCAACTCTTCCCAAGGAAAAAGGAAAATAACTTTCCCCAAAGAGGAGAAACTTAGCTTGGTGAACAGGCAGGCCCTTGAGAGGAACCTTTCCTCTCAGAGGAAGACCCTCTTGAGGTCTCTTTTTAAGTATACCTCCGTGGACGGCAAGTCTGCGGAGGATCTCAGGAACTTCTCGAACGCTCCCGAGGTGATTACCCTCATTAGAAACACTGGGGATAACCTCAAAGTTTGGATTCACTTGGCGTGGGCAAAAGATGCGTTCCCGAAGATCCGGGTGGCAGAAATAAAGAAATGGCTAAAATGTGCACAGGGAGGGTCCCGCTGATGCTCTACCCCTCGCCATATAGGGTCCTTAAACTCAATTTGCCGACGGACGTTGGCAGGATTGTCTCAGACGGATGAATTACGTCCGATATTAACATTGGTAGTCTGGGACAATATGTCGGTGTCCTGATACCCGCAGATTTCCGTCCAGTCTGTGCCTAGTCTGTAAAAATGTCTATCAAGATAGCTAGCTTAAATGCGAGAGGCTTGAGAGATCGGAGTAAGGCTGTCCACTTGCTTCGTGATCTCTTTTCCTTCGCAATCAGGAGACACATTTTGTTTGCGACGTTAATGCTTGTGTGTTGTCTAGCGACTTTGTCGTCTATTCAGCATACTGGGACCAGCTGGTCAGAAGCGTTTCCTTGATAGCTAAATGTTCCCTGGATGCGAAGGTTGATTGTGGCCGATATTGCCATGAGTAATAGTTCGTTTCGGATCGCTGTAATTTATGCGCCCAACGACCACACGCAGCGTGTTTCCTTTTCCTGGCGGTTGGTCCTGATCCTGGTGCATTCGTCGCTCTTAGTCTGGGTGATCGTAGTTTGGTCGATCTGATCGGCCAGTTCTAGGTACCGGGTCGATCATCCGGAAAAGATGATGTGGATGTGGGCTCTTAAGTGGCTGTCTGCCCGGGTAGCCAGCTATCTGGATAGAATGTTAGTAAGAAGAGTCGATCTATATTTGCTAGATTGTCCCACGTTCCCCCGTTTAGACTATTCGGCAAATTATCTCATCAAACCTGAGTTTTCGCTTACCTGGCGATTGATTCAGAATGTGCTGTCTCTTAATGACGTAGCCTTAAGAAGGGGCTGGGCAGATTTGCCCGGTTGTCATCGGTGTGACCTTGGCTTAAAGGAAACGGCTTCGTACGCCTTCTACTATTGTCCTCGCCTGTTCTGAGATTGTCGGTGAGTTGACGGCTTGTATCGATCCCAAATATCTCGTGTCCGTTGATCTCGCATACGGGTGCGATAATGTATCGCCCCCGTTCTCTGGGGTGAAACATAATATTTCTGACGTTGCCAGTCATGGCCAGAATGTTGGCGTTGACGTCGCAGATGGAGGGAATATTGCGTTATGAACGCTATTCTCATCGTGATCTGGTCGGATTCTTTGGACATCAGCACAAGATGAATATTAGAACTGATAGAAAGTGTTTGTTATCGACAGATTTCAGCGAAAGGTGGGTACCTATGGCGAGCCTGGTCGGTGTGAACGGGGCTAGCCTTTATTATTTTTTTAAGTCCACTTTGACATAACGGGGCGGTTTCCTGTAGGGGGTAAGTTAGATAATATTCGTTTACTTAATTAATGTGAGTAAATGTTGTTCCCGGCCGATTCCTGGCATTCTCTTTTGTTATGATCCGTGTCGACATTCCCAAGCTACCCATCGCGTTTTGCCCCTTGTATCTCAACTGGGTCAGTCGTTGCTTTTTCCAGCCCGTCATTTATTTTTCCTTCCCACTCCATTATTGAGTGTGCAGCTTGATTCTATCTATAGGCAGAATACAGCGGCCGCTCCTATAATCTTTTAGGGGTGGACGGGTCCTACTAACATTTGTTATGTTGTAGTTAGAATGTTTTGTTTTATTTTGCTTTAGTTTTTCGGGTTCATCCTCTCTCCCATCATTTCATTATTCATGAAATTTTGATATATTTTTTGTAGAAAAAAAAAGAAAAGAAAAAAAGATTTTGAAATTTTTACATCAGGGTGTTTTTGTAGGTTCCCTGTGAATATGTGGTATTGTAGTACATGTAGGATTGAATGATGATGGATGAGTTGTGGTGAATGAGCAAACTGTAATGAATGAATGGGTTATGAATCTGACTAGCTAGGTCTAGGACAGTTACTGTTGACCAGGCTTACCCCACTTCTCCATCGGCCTTGTGCCACAAATATGTATTCAAAACAGAATAAATACAGATTCCCAAGCAGATTGAAAATAAACATATATCAAATAATATAATCTTCTTTAATGTGCTATGTCCCTTCAGGACATGAGTGATCATGTTTCTCTACAATTTTCAATGCTTTTTAACTTTTTAAGTTAATGTTTCTCTCCTTACTATCCCCCGCCCCAGTCTCTATCCGGCTATCCATTGATACAAACTCATTAGATAGATTATTCACTGTTTCTGTCTAACACTCATCCCATAATCATATCCTGTGATTTTCAAATTCTCTAAGCCCTCTTTCCTCATTAAGTAACCCAAGAATTTCAATTGTCACTGCTTTAAAGATAAGTGTCTTTTTGTTTCCATTTTCCTTAAAACTTCCTCGTTGCTCACATGCCCCGTCCATGGTATTCTCAACATTATTCTGTAGAACAACATTTCTGTAGCTTGTCTCTCTCTGATTCTAAGTATAAGTGTCATTTTGTTTCCATTATCCTTAAAGCTTCCTCACTGCTCACATGCTCCGTCCATGGTATTGTCAACATCCTTCTGTAGAACCACATTTCTGTTGCTTGTCACTTTCTGATTCTAAGTATAAGTGTCTTTCTGCTTCCATTTTCCTTAAAACTTCCTCATTGCTCACATGCTCCGTCCATGGTATTGTCAATATCCTTCTGTAGAACCACATTTCTGCTGCTTGTCACTTTCTGATTCTAAGTATAACAGACTTTTTGTTTCCATTTTCCTTAAAACATCCTCATTGCTCACATGCTCCGTCCATGGTATTGTCAACATCCTTCTGTAGAACCACATATCTGTTGCTTGTCTCTTTCTGATTCTAAGTATAAGTGTCTTTTTGCTTCCATTTTCCTTAAAACTTCCTCATAGCTCACATGCTCCGTCCATGGAATTCTTAACATCCTTCTGTAGAACCACATTTCTGTTGCTTGTCACTTTCTGATTCTAAGTATAAGTGTTTTTTTGCTCCCATTTTCCTTAAAACTTCCTTATTGCTCACATGCTCCGTCCATAGTATTCTCAACATCCTTCTGTAGAACCACATTTCTGTTGCTTGTCTCTTTCCGATTATAAGTATAAGTGTCTTTTTGTTTCCATTTTCCTTAAAACTTCCTCGTTTCACACATATTCTGTCCATGGTATTCTCAACATCCTTCTGTAGAACCACATTTCTGTTGCTTGTCTCTTTCTGATTCTAAGTATAAGTGTCTTTTTGCTTCCATTTTCCTTAAAACTTCCTCATTGCTCACATGCTCCCTCAATGGTATTCTTAACATCCTTCTGTAGAACCACATTTCTCTTGCTTGTCATTTTCTGATTCTAAATATAAGAGTCGTTTCGTTTTCATTTTCCTTAAAACTTCCTCATTGATCACATGCTCCGTCCATGGTATTCTCAACATCCTTCTGTAGAACCACATTTCTGTTGCTTGTCGCTGTCTGATTCTAAGTATAAGTATTGTTTCGTTTTCATTTTCCTTAAAACTTCATCATTGCTCCCATGCTCCGTCCATGGTATTGTCAACATCCTTCTGTAGAACCACATTTCTGTTGCTTGTCACTTTCTGATTCTATGTATAAATGCCTTTTTGTTTCCATTTTCCTTAAAACTTCCTTGTTGTTCACATGCCCCGTCCATGGTATTCTCAACATTATTCCGTAGAACAACATTTCTGTAGCTTGTCTCTTTCTGATTCTAAGTATAAGTGTCATTTTGTTTCCATTTTCCTTAAAACTTCCTCATTGCTCACATGCTCCGTCCATGGTATTCTCAACAACCTTCTGTAGAACCACATATCTGTTTCTTGTCTCTTTCTGATTCTAAGTATAAGTGTTTTTTGCTTACATTTTCCTTAAAACTTCCACATTGCTCACATGCTCCGTCCATGGTATTCTTAACATCCTTCTGTAGAACTACATTTCTGTTGCTTGTCACTTTCTGATTCTCAGTATAAGTGTCTTTCTGTTTCCATTTTCCTTAAAACTTCCTCATTGCTCACATGCTCCGTCCATGGTATTGTCAACGTCCTTCTGTAGAACCACATTTCTGTTGCTTGTCACTTTCTGATTCTAAGTATAAGAGTCGTTTCGTTTTCATTTTCCTAAAAACTTCCTCATTGCTCACATGCTCCGTCCATGGTATTCTCAACATCCTTCTGTAGAACCATATTTCCGTTGCTTGTCGCTTTCTGATTCTAAGTATAAGTGTGGTTTCGTTTTCATTCTCCTTAAGACTTCCTCATTGAGCACATGCTCCGTCCATGGTATTCTCAACATCCTTCTCTAGAACCACATTTCTGTTGCTTGTCTCTTTCTGATTCTAAGTATAAATATCTTTTTGTTTCCATTTTCCTAAAAACTTCCTCGTTGCTCACATGCTCCATCCATGGTATTCTTAACATCCTTCTGTAGAACCATATTTCTGTTGCTTGTCACTTTCTGATTCTAAGTATAAGTGTCTTTTTGTTTCCATTTTCATTAAAACTTCCTCGTTTCACACATATTCTGTCCATTGTATTCTCAACATCCTTCTGTAGAACCACATTTCTGTTGCTTGTCTCTTTCTGATTCTAAGTATAAGTGTCTTTTTGCTTCCATTTTCCTTAAAACTTCCTCGTTGTTCACATATTCTGTCCATGGTATTCTCAACATCCTTCTGTAGAAACACATTTCTGTTGCTTGTCGCTGTCTGATTCTAAGTATAAGTATTGTTTCGTTTTCATTTTCCTTAAAACTTCATCATTGCTCACATGCTCCGTCCATGGTATTGTCAACATCCTTCTGTAGAACCACATTTCTGTTGCTTGTCACTTTCTGATTCTAAGTATAAATGCCTTTTTGTTTCCATTTTCCTTAAAACTTCCTCATTGCTCACATGCTCCGTCCATGGTATTCTTAACATCCTTCTGTAGAACCACATTTCTGTTGCTTGTCACTTTCTGATTCTAAGTATAAGAGTCGTTTCGTTTTCATTTTCCTTAAAACTTCATCGTTGATCCCATGCTCCGTCCATGGCATTGTCAACATCCTTCTGTAGAACCACATTTCTGTTGCTTGACACTTTCTGATTCTAAGTATAAGTGTCTTTTTGTTTCCATTTTCCTTAAAACTTCCTCATTGATCACATGCTCCGTCCATAGTATTCTCAACATCCTTCTGTAGAACCACATTTCTGTTGCTTGTCGCTGTCTGATTCTAAGTATAAGTGTTGTTTCGTTTTCATTTTCCTTAAAACTTCCTCATTGCTCACATGCTCCGTCCATGGTATTCTCAACAACCTTCTGCTGAACCACATATCTGTTTCTTGTCTCTTTCTGATTCTAAGTATAAGTGTTTTTTGCTTCCATTTTCCTTAAAACTTCCACATTGCTCACATGCTCCGTCCATGGTATTCTTAACATCCTTCTGTAGAACTACATTTCTGTTGCTTGTCACTTTCTGATTCTCAGTATAAGTGTCTTTCTGTTTCCATTTTCCTTAAAACTTCCTCATTGCTCACATGCTCCGTCCATGGTATTGTCAACGTCCTTCTGTAGAACCACATTTCTGTTGCTTGTCACTTTCTGATTCTAAGTATAAGAGTCGTTTCGTTTTCATTTTCCTAAAAACTTCCTCATTGCTCACATGCTCCGTCCATGGTATTCTCAACATCCTTCTGTAGAACCATATTTCCGTTGCTTGTCGCTTTCTGATTCTAAGTATAAGTGTGGTTTCGTTTTCATTCTCCTTAAGACTTCCTCATTGAGCACATGCTCCGTCCATGGTATTCTCAACATCCTTCTCTAGAACCACATTACTGTTGCTTGTCTTTTTCTGATTCTAAGTATAAATATCTTTTTGTTTCCATTTTCCTAAAAACTTCCTCGTTGCTCACATGCTCCGTCCATGGTATTCTTAACATCCTTCTGTAGAACCATATTTCTGTTGCTTGTCACTTTCTGATTCTAAGTATATGTGTCTTTTTGTTTCCATTTTCATTAAAACTTCCTCGTTTCACACATATTCTGTCCATGGTATTCTCAACATCCTTCTGTAGAACCACATTTCTGTTGCTTGTCTCTTTCTGATTCTAAGTATAAGTGTCTTTTTGCTTCCATTTTCCTTAAAACTTCTTCGTTGTTCACATATTCTGTCCATGGTATTCTCAACATCCTTCTGTAGAACCACTTATCTGTTGCTTGTCTCTTTCTGATTCTAAGTATAAGTGTCTTTTTGCTTCCATTTTCCTTAAGACTTCCTCATTGAGCACATGCTCCGTCCATGGTATTCTCAACATCCTTCTCTAGAACCACATTTCTGTTGCTTGTCTCTTTCTGATTCTAAGTATAAATATCTTTTTGTTTCCATTTTCCTAAAAACTTCCTCGTTGCTCACATGCTCCGTCCATGGTATTCTTAACATCCTTCTGTAGAACCATATTTCTGTTGCTTGTCACTTTCTGATTCTAACTATACCAGTCTTTTTGTTTCCATTTTCTTTAAAACATCCTCATTGCTCACATGCTCCGTCCATGGTATTGTCAACATCCTTCTGTAGAACCACATATCTGTTGCTTGTCTCTTTCTGATTCTAAGTATAAGTGTCTTTTTGCTTCCATTTTCCTTAAAACTTCCTCGTTGTTCACATATTTTGTCCATGGTATTCTCAACATCCTTCTCCAGAACCACATTTCTGTTGCTTGTCACTTTCTGATTCTAAGTATAAGAGTCGTTTCGTTTTCATTTTCCTTAAAACTTCGTCGTTGATCCCATGCTCCGTCCATGGTATTGTCAACATCCTTCTGTAGAACCTCATATCTGTTGCTTGTCTCTTTCTGATTCTAAGTATAAGTGTCTTTTTGCTTCCATTTTCCTTAAAACTTCCTCATAGCTCACATGCTCCGTCCATGGAATTCTTAACATCCTTCTGTAGAGCCACATTTCTGTTGCTTGTCACTTTCTGATTCTAAGTATAAGTGTCTTTTTGTTTCCATTTTCATTAAAACTTCCTCGTTTCACACATATTCTGTCCATGGTATTCTCAACATCCTTCTGTAAAACCACATTTCTGTTGCTTGTCTCTTTCTGATTCTAAGTATAAGTGTCTTTTTGCTTCCATTTTCCTTAAAACTTCCTCATTGCTCACATGCTCCGTCCATGGTATTCTTAACATCCTTCTGTAGAACCACATTTCTGTTGCTTGTCACTTTCTGATTCTAAGTATAAGAGTCGTTTCGTTTTCATTTTCCTTAAAACTTCGTCGTTGATCCCATGCTCCGTCCATGGTATTGTCAACATCCTTCTGTAGAACCACATTTCTGTTGCTTGACACTTTCTGATTCTAAGTATAAGTGTCTTTTTGTTTCCATTTTCCTTAAAACTTCCTCATTGATCACATGCTCCGTCCATGGTATTCTCAACATCCTTCTGTAGAACCACATTTCTGTTGCTTGTCGCTGTCTGATTCTAAGTATAAGTGTTGTTTCGTTTTCATTTTCCTTAAAACTTCATCATTGCTCACATGCTCCCTCCATGGTATTCTCAAAATCCTTCTGTAGAACCACATTTCTGTTGCTTGTCACTTTCTGATTCTAAGTATAAATGTCTTTTTGTTTCCATTTTCCTTAAAACTTCCTTGTTGCTCACATGCTCCGTCCATAGTATTCTCAACATCCTTCTGTAGAACCACATTTCTGTTGCTTGTCTCTTTCTGATTCTAAGTATAAGTGTTATTCTGTTTCCATTTTCCTTAAAACTTCCTCGTTCTTCACATATTCTGTCCATGGTATTCTCAACATCCTTCTGTACAACCACATTTCTGTTGCTTGTCGCTTTCTGATTCTAAGTATAAGTGTCGTTTCGTTTTCATTCTCTTTAAGACTTCCTCATTGGGCACATGCTCCGTCCATGGTATTCTCAACATCCTTCTGTAGAACCACATTTCTGTTGATTGTCTCTTTCTGATTCTAAGTATAAATATCTTTTTGTTTCCATTTTCCTAAAAACTTCCTCGTTGCTCACATGCTCCGTCCATGGTATTCTTAACATCCTTCTGTAGAACCACATTTCTGTTGCTTGTCTCTCTCTGATTCTAAGTATAAGTGTCTTTTTGCTTCCATTTTCCTTAAAACTTCCTCGTTGTTCACATATTCTGTCCATGGTATTCTCAACATCCTTCTGTAGAAACACATTTCTGTTGCTTGTCGCTGTCTGATTCTAAGTATAAGTATTGTTTCGTTTTCATTTTCCTTAAAACTTCATCATTGTTCACATGCTCCGTCCATGGTATTGTCAACATCCTTCTGTAGAACCACATTTCTGTTGCTTGTCACTTTCTGATTCTAAGTATAAATGCCTTTTTGTTTCCATTTTCCTTAAAACATCCTCCTTGCTCACATGCTCCGTCCATGGTATTGTCAACATCCTTCTGTAGAACCACATATCTGTTGCTTGTCTCTTTCTGATTCTAAGTATAAGTGTCTTTTTGCTTCCATTTTCCTGAAAACTTCCTCATAGCTCACATGCTCCGTCCATGGAATTCTTAACATCCTTCTGTAGAACCACATTTCTGTTGCTTGTCACTTTCTGATTCTAAGTATAAGTGTCTTTTTGCTCCCATTTTCCTTAAAACGTCCGTATTGCTCACATGCTCCGTCCATAGTATTCTCAACATCCTTCTGTAGAACCACATTTCTGTTGCTTGTCTCTTTCCGATTATAAGTATAAGTGTCTTTTTGTTTCCATTTTCCTTAAAACTTCCTCGTTTCACACATATTCTGTCCATGGTATTCTCAACATCCTTCTGTAGAACCACATTTCTGTTGCTTGTCTCTTTCTGATTCTAAGTATAAGTGTCTTTTTGCTTCCATTTTCCTTAAAACTTCCTCATTGCTCACATGCTCCCTCCATGGTATTCTTAACATCCTTCTGTAGAACCACATTTCTCTTGCTTGTCACTTTCTGATTCTAAGTATAAGAGTCGTTTCGTTTTCATTTTCCTTAAAACTTCGTCGTTGATCCCATGCTCCGTCCATGGTATTCTCAACATCCTTCTGTAGAACCACATTTCTGTTGCTTGACACTTTCTGATTCTAAGTATAAGTGTCTTTTTGTTTCCATTTTCCTTAAAACTTCCTCATTGATCACATGCTCCGTCCATGGTATTCTCAACATCCTTCTGTAGAACCACATTTCTGTTGCTTGTCGCTGTCTGATTCTAAGTATAAGTATTGTTTCGTTTTCATTTTCCTTAAAACTTCATCATTGCTCACATGCTCCGTCCATGGTATTGTCAACATCCTTCTGTAGAACCACATTTCTGTTGCTTGTCACTTTCTGATTCTAAGTATAAATGCCTTTTTGTTTCCATTTTCCTTAAAACTTCCTTGTTGTTCACATGCCCCGTCCATGGTATTCTCAACATTATTCCGTAGAACAACATTTCTGTAGCTTGTCTCTTTCTGATTCTAAGTATAAGTGTCATTTTGTTTCCATTTTCCTTAAAACTTCCTCATTGCTCACATGCTCCGTCCATGGTATTCTCAACAACCTTCTGCTGAACCACATATCTGTTTCTTGTCTCTTTCTGATTCTAAGTATAAGTGTTTTTTGCTTCCATTTTCCTTAAACCTTCCACATTGCTCACATGCTCCGTCCATGGTATTCTTAACATCCTTCTGTAGAACTACATTTCTGTTGCTTGTAACTTTCTGATTCTCAGTATAAGTGTCTTTCTGTTTCCATTTTCCTTAAAACTTCCTCATTGCTCACATGCTCCGTCCATGGTATTGTCAACGTCCTTCTGTAGAACCACATTTCTGTTGCTTGTCACTTTCTGATTCTAAGTATAAGAGTCGTTTCGTTTTCATTTTCCTAAAAACTTCCTCATTGCTCACATGCTCCGTCCATGGTATTGTCAACATCCTTCTGTAGAACCTCATATCTGTTGCTTGTCTCTTTCTGATTCTAAGTATAAGTGTCTTTTTGCTTCCATTTTCCTTAAAACTTCCTCATAGCTCACATGCTCCGTCCATGGAATTCTTAACATCCTTCTGTAGAGCCACATTTCTGTTGCTTGTCACTTTCTGATTCTAAGTATAAGTGTCTTTTTGTTTCCATTTTCATTAAAACTTCCTCGTTTCACACATATTCTGTCCATGGTATTCTCAACATCCTTCTGTAGAACCACATTTCTGTTGCTTGTCTCTTTCTGATTCTAAGTATAAGTGTCTTTTTGCTTCCATTTTCCTTAAAACTTCCTCATTGCTCACATGCTCCGTCCATGGTATTCTTAACATCCTTCTGTAGAACCACATTTCTGTTGCTTGTCACTTTCTGATTCTAAGTATAAGAGTCGTTTCGTTTTCATTTTCCTTAAAACTTCGTCGTTGATCCCATGCTCCGTCCATGGTATTGACAACATCCTTCTGTAGAACCACATTTCTGTTGCTTGACACTTTCTGATTCTAAGTATAAGTGTCTTTTTGTTTCCATTTTCCTTAAAACTTCCTCATTGATCACATGCTCCGTCCATGGTATTCTCAACATCCTTCTGTAGAACCACATTTCTGTTGCTTGTCGCTGTCTGATTCTAAGTATAAGTGTTGTTTCGTTTTCATTTTCCTTAAAACTTCATCATTGCTCACATGCTCCCTCCATGGTATTCTCAAAATCCTTCTGTAGAACCACATTTCTGTTGCTTGTCACTTTCTGATTCTAAGTATAAATGTCTTTTTGTTTCCATTTTCCTTAAAACTTCCTTGTTGCTCACATGCTCCGTCCATGGTATTCTCAAAATTATTCTGTAGAACAACATTTCTGTTGCTTGTCTCTTTCTGATTCTAAGTATAAGTGTCATTTTGTTTCCATTTTCCTTAAAACTTCCTCATTGCTCACATGCTCCGTCCATGGTATTCTCAAACAACCTTCTGTAGAACCACATATCTGTTGCTTGTCTCTTTCTGATTCTAAGTATAAGTGTTTTTTGCTTCCATTTCCTTTAAAACTTCCTCATTGCTCACATGTTCCGTCCATGGTATTCTTAACATCCTTCTGTAGAACCACATTTCTGTTGCTTGTCACTTTCTAATTCTAAGTATAAGTGTCTTTTTGCTCCCATTTTCCTTAAAACTTCCTTATTGCTCACATGCTCCGTCCATAGTATTCTCAACATCCTTCTGTAGAACCACATTTCTGTTGCTTGTCTCTTTCTGATTCTAAGTATAAGTGTCTTTCTGTTTCCATTTTCCTTAAAACTTCCTCGTTCTTCACATATTCTGTCCATGTTATTCTCAACATCCTTCTCTAGAACCACATTTCTGTTGCTTGTCGCTTTCTGATTCTAAGTATAAGTGTCGTTTCGTTTTCATTCTCTTTAAGACTTCCTCATTGGGCACATGCTCCGTCCATGGTATTCTCAACATCCTTCTGTAGAACCACATTTCTGTTGCTTGTCTCTTTCTGATTCTAAGTATAAGTGTCATTTTGTTTCCATTTTCCTTAAAACTTCCTCATTGCTCACATGCTCCGTCCATGGTATTCTCAAACAACCTTCTGTAGAACCACATATCTGTTGCTTGTCTCTTTCTGATTCTAAGTATAAGTGTTTTTTGCTTCCATTTCCTTTAAAACTTCCTCATTGCTCACATGTTCCGTCCATGGTATTCTTAACATCCTTCTGTAGAACCACATTTCTGTTGCTTGTCACTTTCTAATTCTAAGTATAAGTGTCTTTTTGCTCCCATTTTCCTTAAAACTTCCTTATTGCTCACATGCTCCGTCCATAGTATTCTCAACATCCTTCTGTAGAACCACATTTCTGTTGCTTGTCTCTTTCTGATTCTAAGTATAAGTGTCTTTCTGTTTCCATTTTCCTTAAAACTTCCTCGTTCTTCACATATTCTGTCCATGGTATTCTCAACATCCTTCTCTAGAACCACATTTCTGTTGCTTGTCGCTTTCTGATTCTAAGTATAAGTGTCGTTTCGTTTTCATTCTCTTTAAGACTTCCTCATTGGGCACATGCTCCGTCCATGGTATTCTCAACATCCTTCTGTAGAACCACATTTCTGTTGATTGTCTCTTTCTGATTCTAAGTATAAATATCTTTTTGTTTCCATTTTCCTAAAAACTTCCTCGTTGCTCACATGCTCCGTCCATGGTATTCTTAACATCCTTCTGTAGAACCACATTTCTGTTGCTTGTCACTTTCTGATTGTAAGTATAACAGTCTTTTTGTTTCCATTTTCCTTAAAACTTCCTTGTTGCTCACATGCTCCGTCCATGGTATTCCTAGCACTCTCCTTTACAACCACATCTCTGATGCTTCATCTATCAGGAAATTGTCTAGTACTCCCTGTCATGGAGAATTGTTATCACATAACAATTGAGCGCTCTTTTCTTTGTTTCTAATGAATTTTTCATGTTTCTTAATACTTTTTTAACTTTTGGAAGGCATATTTTGCCATTCCAATGCGCCTTTGAATTGCTGTCTCATTTCTCACAGTCCAACCTCTTTAATCTGGCACCCTTGGGGCCAATCCACTGTCGGACCACATAAAATGACGAGTGGCAGAAATTTCTCATATAAAAAAACCTTATGTAAACAGTTTTTCCGGCTCATTCTACATCTCTATTATAATTCTACTTGTCTCTCCCGTGGTTAGCTAGTTCCTTAGTTAGTCTGCACGACCGTTACGCCTTGCCAATATCTCACAATGAACTATTCCGTTTTGACAGTGAAAACATAGAACTGACATATCAAAGACACTATTTTAGTGAAATAAAAAATGTTGTCCATTTCAAATGTTTTCATTTGTACACCCTTACTTATAAATAAATTTATTAATAAAAATGTTTGCAAGACAAGTTTTTCATTTGCATATATTGTTGTGTTATCAAAGGTAGAACAAAACTTAAAACAGAAAATAAATCAATAATTAATGTTTCCAAACAAGATTTTTATTGTTTCATACAATCAGTCAGTTATGTGCCATACATGATACATGCTTAGGTGATCATGTATCTTTCAATACATGACTGACAAGACAGTTTTTTTCCCGCAGTAGGTTGCCATTTCTTTCTGCAGTAGACTTGTTGCCATCTAAGGCTATAGAACCCAGCCTGTTCTGCTATTTACCCATAGCTGGTGGGAGAAGAAGAAGAGGATTCATACCTTTCCCAAGGGTATTAGCACATAAGCGAATTCAATGGATTCGACTGAAATTCAAACTCGGCTCTCCAATTCCTCAATCTGTGCCACTATTCATTACTCCACCGTTCTGCCTCATTTCATGCAATACAAATGCTAAAAATAAACCTAAAAACAAAAAATATTATATATGAATGGATAAATATGCAGTTATATAAAAGAAAGGAGCAAGACCGTATCACCAAAACACTCTGCTGCTGTCAACAGCTGTGGAAAGTTGTTAACAAGATGTGACACTGTCCTTGAAGGAAATTCAATCATCCAGGCTTTTTTTTTTATATTAATTATCTGAATGTCCAAATTACAAATAATAATAAAACAAAAATAAAGAAAACCTAAGTATGCTTTTTAAATAAATCATTTTCATTTACAAACATATGTACATGAATTGAAAAGAGTTTAAAAAAAAAAAAAAAGAGTTTACTAATAGTCTACAGTTAAAAGCCGTTAAAAGCCGTGTTTAAGAAAAACGTTTATTGTTAGCAAAGATTCATTGACTGTCTTTGTCGTTGTTGTTGGAAATGATTCGTTTGAAGTTGCCAACACATGATCATCAATGAAGATTCACCAACTGTCCAAACTGTTGTTGTTGCAGCTGATTAATTCAAAGTTGTCGACACATGTTTCTTTCAGCATGTGCTGAGGGAAAAGAAACAGCTATATCTTCTCTTCAGGTTGGAGACCACTGCATCTCTGCTCACTGGAAGTCAAAATCTATAGATTTTTATAAGAAATTTTTCCTGAAAGTAGGCCTGGGAAAAATAAGGTTTTAGTTTTCTTTCATTGGTCAAATATTTCACATGGTGATGTAAATTTCAAACCAATAGTCACTTTTATTTAAACAGTGTGTGTTGTATTGTGGAATCTTTTAAACATGTTTTCAATATTGTCTGCTATTGGGTAAAAAATAAAGTTTAGGCATATTTTAATATGGTATGTAATTGTGTTAGAAATAGTGTTTCTTTCCTATACCCTTGTAGCTACTCAATGAACTAATGACAACTGATCCAAAAAAGTGCCGGACTATGAATATTGCTAAACCATGGAGTGCCGAATTAAAGAGGTCAGATGACAATTAAATTTCCATACTTGCTTCATTCTGATGCTTCCAATTCATAACTCACATATTAGGCTCTCCTTCTTGCTAATAACCATACTTTCCATTGTCGTTAAATAGTTAGTCCTTGTCTTAGAGTTCCTTTAATTTAAAAGCTGCTCTGAGTCCAATTTTGCATAAAGTGAATTTTTTTTTCATTATTTTACTAGAGTCTCTCTTAGTATTACTAAGTTTTTGTAAAGTGTATATCAGGGTAAAAGTTTTACGCTATACTAATGTCCATCATTTATTAAGCTTAGCTGTAATGATAACAACCAAGAATTCATCCAGGGACACTGATCAAAAACCATAACACTGCATTTTACATTAATCACAATCTTGAGATTCTTAAAATCTTATTTGTCTAAAAATCAAAATTCTAGATCAGTGACCATGGATGTATTCTCAATTGTTCTTATTGTTACAGCTCTGTCTTAGTTTGGATTACCATTTTAGATATCTTGATTCTATAAACCAGTATTTCTCAACTACTGTTCCATGGCACACTAGGGTGCCACACGATCCTCTTAAGTGTGCTACAAAATATTGTCATGGCATACATCTATATATGTGTGTGCAGAAGTAGTAATGAGGAAAACAACAAAAACATTAACTATTATTTTCCGTCATTGAGCACAGAAAAGTATGATTGAATATGAAATCCCTTCATAAATGTTCCTTCCAATATTGGACTTGTGTTATGTGAAGAAGAAGAATTTCTAGTGATCAAGAAATGAAAATAAAACATACAACAGTACCCACTGATACATTTTAGATTTCAATACAAAAGGAATATCCCACATTAGCTGAAAAGGCTTTGTCAGTTTTATTGCAATTTTCTACTTCTTATTTAGGATTCTCAACTCTAAATAACTTCAAAAATAGAAAGACTATGCTCAACTGAAGTGAGGGTCTGCTTATTGCACATTTGGCCAAACATTGAAGAAATTGCAAAAAAAAAACAACTTCTGTCCTGATAAGTGGGGGTATTAGCATGTAAGTGGGTATTAGCATGTAAGTGAATGTAATAGATTCAACTGGAATTTGAACTTGGCTCTCTGATTCCTCAGTCTGAGCCACTATCAGTTACTCCACCATCACAGGTGATTCTAATTCTCTAGGGATTCCTTTTCTTTATTATATATGGATTGTCATCCATTCTTGGTAAAAGCAGTAGAGTGGTTTCCTATTTCTTTGTCAAATGTCAGATTCGTGCTAAATTAATAAATTATGCTTTAGACCTTCACAATCCATAGGAGTCTCAAAAAATTTTGTATTTTTTTAAGGTGCTTCTAAAAGTCTAATGTAATTTTTTTTTTTAAATAAGAGGAGATTGGGTCACTTATCGTCCAGCTCATACTCCTCCCAGTGTTTTAAACAGTAGTAGAGACTCATCCCTT
The DNA here is from genome assembly GCA_963932145.1 of Acanthosepion lycidas. Lineage (NCBI taxonomy): Eukaryota > Metazoa > Mollusca > Cephalopoda > Sepiida > Sepiidae > Acanthosepion > Acanthosepion lycidas. Next base: position 44,111,187 of record OZ010599.1, on the reverse strand, counting down.
GTTTCCTATTCAGGATTGGGTTTCCTGTTCTTTCTAAAGTTTGCTGCAACTCTATACTTCTATGATCTCCGTCCAATTTCAGAAATTTTATTTACTATTTAATTTTTTTTTGTTCAATAGGAATAAATATGTTTGCTGAACAACCAGTTCCCACTCCTCCCTGGTCTTTTGAACAGGAATAGAGTTTTATTCTTTGTTTCCTGTTTAGGATTTGGCTTTTGGTTCTTTCTAAAGTTTACTTCTACTTTATACTTCTAATGTCTCTGCTTAAACTCTGAAAGTTTATTATAATTTATTTTTCCTATCAATAGGATTAGATAGGTTCTCCTATTGACCAGTTCACACTCCACCCTGGTCTTTTGAACAGGAGTAAATGTTTATTCTTTTTTTCTTATTCTATTTAGGATTGGGTTTCCAGTTCCTTCTAAAGATTTTTCCTTCTCTTTCACATCTAATCGCATCTTGGTAGCATTATCACCATTGCTTGGGGTGGTGCTTCATACTCTGTAATCCTGTACTTTTAGTGGCTCTTGGGCCTTGTAAAAGATGACCCCTCAAAACATTATTCTACTTTCTTTTTTTTTCTTCTACCAGAGTAGATAGATCTGACTATTGTCTGGTTCGCACAGGGTTACCATCATTGTAAAAAAAAGTGACTTAATGTGACATTGAAAAAAAATCATTATTACTTGTAAGGATTCAATATATATATTGTTTTTCTATTGCGGTATTAAGATTCTTTCCTTTTCCCCACCCACTCGATTTCCACCTCTAAAATGTTACTTTCGTCACTTCCTGGTTTTGTCCTGGAATTGATGTTCGCCTTTTAAAGAGAAAACATCATCTTTACGATAGAAATAATCATTAAACAGAAGTTGCTTCCCTTGGTTCACAATCCAACATTGAGAAAATTTTCAGATAAATGAAAGGACACAATCGTAAAAATTCAATGAATGATTAAACTGATTTGAATCACAAAAACATGAAATATGCATTTTAATCATTTAGATAAAATAAAAACGAATATGCAATATTCTCTCTATCACAATGCTCAATGAGAAAATATACATCGCCTTGTTTGGATAGATTTGGTTCAGCTTCTTCCAGTAGAATCCAAGTTGTAGAATAAGGAGAAAACAAAGACGTGTTCTTTAAAAATAAAATAAACGCCACAAGTGGACTTATTTGCAAAATGGTTCACATTGACAATAAAACAAGGCTACTAACATCGTCTTTCAAGAAGTTTCTGAATGGAAATTAAAAAAGATGTTTTTAAAACGAGTTTCAAAACATTGCAAGTGTTTATTTAAGTGAATGCAAAAATGTGTATATGCATATAAAATTGAAAAAATTTAAAATGCACAAAATATTATTATATTCTGGAAGATTAAATCTTACTTTATCAAGAATGAAAAAAGGAAGTTGAGTTGTGCATGTTGTGGTTAGCTTTCATTTATTTACTAATTTGGCAGCGCTAAACTTTTTTACCAGATTTTGTTTGTTTTTTAATAACAACAACCAATGAAGTCTAGCTGAGCAGAACAATACAGATAAACATTGTCCATAAAATATTTATCAACAACAACCATATCTTTTGATTTTTGTTTTTATAATTGATGGATTGGAAATAATATCTTGTTGTACATACATTCGTTTGTATGTGTACAGATAGATAGATGTGAACAGACAGACAAAGATAGATAGATAATTTTACTCAAATTTCGTATCACGTGTAAGAAAATCTTAGTATCTAAGGAAAAAAGTTTTTAAAATGTCAATTTTCAATTTATTTATATTATTCATTTTGAACGAAAACAAAAGTTACCTCCCTTAGCAATTTTCGCTACGATGTTTTTTCCGTCTAAATTTCTGGGATGAGGATTTCTCATTGTTTATATTCGGAATAATGTACTCACTTTTGTTGTTGTTATCACATTGTCAGTGGAAATGTGATAACAACAACAAAAATGAGGAGATATTCCAAATTTAAATAACGGTAACATTTTCTTTTTAATGATAAATTCTCATGATTTTAAAATCCCTTTCCTTTTAGTTTTAGAGAATTATTTTTGCTTTTGCATTAGTGAATTTTAGCATTTCTAAATATGTATAGTATATTTAATAAATTCTCTGAAACATCCAGTTCATTCACTAAAGGGGCACCATGGACTCGTGGTAATGATGCTTTGGCTCCAAAACCATGCTTGGCTCCAGGATAATCACCTGATGAAGGTTTTAGTGGAAAACCTGGCTACTGTTTTCCCAGTAGTAATTTATGAATTAATTATTAGTTATTCATTATTATTCAAGTTTCTTTCTTATAAAACTTCTTTCCTAAAAATGCAGTAGGAATCACTTACATTTATAAAACAAATTAATATTAGAATTTTTCATGAAGAAGGCATAAAATAATGTCATATTTTCCAATGCCAACTTTAAGCATCAGACAATAATATAACCTATACAAGAGTGGGCTGAAAAATTCATAGGTTGACTATGAGGACTGATACTAGAATTTTGGAATCTTGCATGGATTAATTTCAACTCTTCTTATTAATAACTGCATTGTATCTTTCAGGGTAAACTGACATCTAACTGTTTGAAGAAGACTTCAAATATAACTTGTAGTGACTTCTTTTGAAAATGGACAACATTTGGCATCATGGTGTTATCAAGTACCTGCAGAAAAAGGGTTTAGCTTCCAAGGACATTCATGCTGTTTCATTTTTCAACAGTGCAAAATGAGTAGCTGAATTTAGAAAGGGAAAATCTTGAAGATGATCCCATTTCTGGACATCCTGCAACTGCTACTACTTATGAAAACATTGATCATGTTCATCCCAT
>OZ010599.1:43940843-44103343 GCA_963932145.1 Acanthosepion lycidas | reverse complement strand
TGTATGTATGTATATACAAAAACACACGCACACGAGTGTTTTATATATATGTATATGCATCAAGGCAATCCTTAAGGGTTGCTCTGATATGCATGCATTGATAAAATTAATTTATACAAAAATATAGTTATGTGTATGTGTGTTAGTGTGTGTATGATGAATCATGATTGTTCCTTCTCCCTATCAAAAAAATGAAAACTAATATCAGTGATAAAATTTAATTAAATAACTGACATAACAATTTCCTCTGTTGTTCTGTTGCGTATGTTACCAAAAATATTATCAATAAAGTCAGATCTCAATCTAGAAAAATGAATTAAATTAAACAAAGCCACAAAGGCCATAATGACTCAGAAATTTTGTGCCAGTGGTTGGTCTAAAAATAAATGCCACTGACTGCTGATTTTGATTGGCTGGCTGTTTATAGATCGCCATATAATAAACGCCAAGTCTGTTATCATTAGCACACTGTTGATTTTATCACTCCAGCATACACACCTCTTATTTTCTCTCTTCCTCTGCTTGAAGAGTTACTTCTACAAACATTCAATGAGAACCGGATAAAAGTTTTACTGCATATTTTTTATTTATTTTATTACAGTTTTAAAGAGCCCACCAGCAAGGTTAACATGTGTTGCCAGGATTATTTTGATTTTGCTGGAAAAAATTTATAATTGTCCTTTGTCAGGTTCCAAAACACATTTAAACAACATTTGATTTAAGGTGGTAAATTCAATTTGTAAAAAAAATGAAGAAAAAATCAATTTTAATGAAATATATTTATCTGTTACCATATTCCACAGGAGGAATCAGTGCTTTATTTAAATATATATGCAAATAGTTTTACATATATATTACATTTGAACATGTGTATATATGTGTGCATATATACTATATATATATATATATATATATATATATATATATATATATATATATATATATATATATAATTATTTATTTTTAAAAAAATTTATAACATAAATATGTTATAAAAAAACTACAAAAATAGCCATTTTGCTTCAACACCCTCGGTGTCTTATCAAGTGATGACGTTGAATGTACATTCAACGTCATCACTTGATAAGACACCGAGGGTGTTGAAGCAAAATGGCTATTTTTGTAGTTTTTTTATAACATATTTATGTTATAAATTTTTTTTTTAAATAAATAATTATATCTGCTCTACTTTGTACTGAGCACTCTTTTAAGAATAGTAATTGTTGGTTATTGGAATTCATTCCATATACAACAATCATATACTTGGGTATATATATATATATATATATATATATAGTCTGTGTATATATATATATATATATATACATTTATATATTTATAAATACACATTTTATATATATATATATATACTTACATCATTTATATATATATATATATATATATATATATATATATATATATATATATATCAAATAAATAAATGTACATGCAAGTGTTCACATAGAAATATATATACATATATCTATCTCTCTCTCTCTCTCTCTCTATATATATATATATATATATATATATATATATCCCTATGTGTAAGAAAAACAGTACTCAGTGAAAAATAACAGAGCTATTGAGTATATATTAATAAATATACATAATACCGTACATCAACAGTATAACTTGAAATTGTGTTGTGCATGAAACTGAGTATTATGTACATTTATTAATATGTGTGTGTGTATATATACAAACACACACCCAGGTGTGTCTATATGCACAGGTGTGTAAATATATATATCTACACACATACACATTCACACATATACATACATACATACACAGACTTGTTTGCTGTTTAGAATTGGGTGGGTTTCTGGTTATTTCTAAAGTCTTCTCATTCTCTTTCAATGACAGTAGCCCCTGTTGTCCTCATGGCATTATCACCTGGTTTGGGGTGAAATAATTAAAAAAAAAGATAAATGTTGCTATTCTTTGGTTGATAAACCTTTAAACACCAATAATTATTTTATATGATCAATTATTAACATTTCCTTTTCAACACGACTATTAATTTGAGACCTTGAAATAAAAATGGCTGACATTTGTTTACATCTGGACAGGCTTAACAAATTTTCATCCTGTGCAGAAAAATGTCGCCATCATATGGTGAATAAACCTTTTGATCCTAATGAGTATTTTACATAATCAATTATTAACATTTCCTTTTTAACACGACTATTAATTTGAGACCTTGAAATAAAAATGGCTGACATTTGTTTACATCTGGACAGGCTGAACAAATCTTCATCCAGTGCAGAAAAATGTCACCATCATATGGTGAATAAACCTTTTGATCCTAATGAGTATTTTACATAATCAATTATTAACATTTCCTTTTTAACACGACTATTAATTTGAGACCTTGAAATAAAAATGGCTGACATTTGTTTACATCTGGACAGGCTGAACAAATCTTCATCCAGTGCAGAAAAATGTCGCCATCATATGGTGAATAAACCTTTTGATCCTAATGAGTATTTTACATAATCAATTATTAACATTTCCTTTTTAACACGACTATTAATTTGAGACCTTGAAATAAAAATGGCTGACATTTGTTTACATCTGGACAGGCTGAACAAATCTTCATCCAGTGCAGAAAAATGTCGCCATCATATGGTGAATAAACCTTTTGATCCTAATGAGTATTTTACATAATCAATTATTAACATTTCCTTTTTAACACTACTATTAATTTGAGACCTTGAAATAAAAATGGCTGACATTTGTTTACATCTGGACAGGCTGAACAAATCTTTATCCAGTGCAGATAAGTGTTGCCATTGTGGAAAGTTGAGTTGGTGAAACTTTGGCCTTGTAAAAATATTCAACTCATCCACAGTGAAAACAGAAAAGAAAAAAAATGTATGTAAACTGAGAATCTGAAATTTCTGTACTCCAGAAATTATGGAGGTTTATTTGCAAAAATTTTTTTTCTTTTTTTTTATCCAGTTTGTTCTAATGAAGAAAATTTTTGTAGGATATGGAATAGATGAGACACGGGAAGATTTCTTAATGACTTCATCTTACACTATTACATCTGGCTGCTACCCATATTATCACATGGGCTGCTTGATCTCTAACTCTGCTTGATATGTTGCACTTTTATTTGTAGTTCATGTACAAACATCATAGTAGACACAAAATGCATGTGAATATTTAACAGAAAGCTGGTAACCTCAGTTCTAAACGGTGTTACTTGAAGAGTATAACATTTCTAATAACTTAGTAACTATACATACTTAAATACTGAAATATTGCAGATTAATAATTTGATATATATTTTAAATGCTGTATAATTTTGATCCTTTTCCATACATAAGTTAATTAAATTTTACATTGGTATCCATTCAGTAGGGATATTGTATAAAAGAGATTTTTATTTTATCTTAAACAGGTTAATTAATAGGTTTTAATAATGTATCCACTATAATTGGATTGTTTAATTTATTTTACAAAATCTTAATTTATATATAATTTTAAGTTTTCCTTCACAAACACTATACCATCATTTGGCACATAAACCTTTAGATTACAAGAAGCACTTATTTTATATATCAATAAAACAAGAAGTGGCTAATAATGTGACACACACAGACACATATCTTGTTGTTGATACCCACTCACATCTGAGCATCGAGGTTCATCATCCTCTGTCCCTATTCCCTTTCTCTCTCCTGGTGGTAGTAACAGAAATGGCTGTGAATCAAAAAGAGTCTGACAAGGCCATTTGTGTGAATTTGATTTTGGTGGACAATTCTGTGCAATGGAGAAGCCCACACACTTGGCCAGAAGTGTCTCTCTTTCAGCTCAAAGGGGATTCAAATGAGATCAGGCAAACTAGGTTGCATTGGGCTGTCATATGCTGGGTCTGTCTAGGTCCACTTTGGTTATGCCAGCCCAAATGCACTCTTCCACCAGTTTGGCTGTTTAGATCATATAGATTTTTGTCTATTCCACCATTGGGGGTCTTCAGGGGTTAGTTGCATTCACTGTGGTCTTTCTTCTTACTGCCATGAGTGGTCCTATAGGAATTGGAACTCAAGATGGCTTTGCCCTTGGCATCACTAGGACAATTAAGCCTTCTACCATGACAAGAAATGACCATATATATTTTACACTAGAAATTGGAGTGAACAGTTCATTATCAAATGTACCACTTATATATATAATGCAATTACAACTATGTTGGGCTGGACATGTAGCAAGAATGAGTGATGATTGCATACCAAAAGTTCTTTTTTTACAGTGAACTCCATAGTAATCATAGAAATGTTGGTAGACCTTGGTCCAGCTATAAAGATAAACTGAAGAGCAACCTTTCTTGCGTCAACATTCCATTCAAGAACTTTGAAGAGGTAGCTATGAAGAGATCAAAGTATCATTCTAGTTGCCATTCAGGAATAATGCACCATCAAGAAGTAACCATCAGTCAACTACATGAAATGAGAAAGAAAAATAAGACATTTAACAGTGTTCCTACTGCACTTGGATACAATACATTCTACTGTACTGTTTGTGATCTTTTGTGCAATTCTAGAGCTGGTCTCAAAAGTCATGCCTGTCATAGGCAAGCAGATAATTAGTTCAAGGTCGTTGAAACTTCATACATCAAACTCGATGGGAGAGTCCATCATATATATGATAGCTACATGAATTTTTCTTTATAAGTGACTTAGGATTTTGACCAGTATTTAGGTTGCTTAAATTTGACAAGAATTAGTGTTCAAGTTGCTTAAAGTTTTTATGTTTGGGTCAAATAAATAGTAGGGGTACAGGTGGTTATCTTTGGGTAATGTCCTTAATCCAAATATACACCAATTTATGGCCTTTTAAAAATACACGCAAAGATAATTAATACAAAATATATATTTTAGCTTTTTATTTTTTTTTATTTTTGAAATGGTGATCTATTTATTTTTCTAAATATGAGTCATAAATAATTTCTGTTTTGGGGAGCCAATAGTAATATTTTGAAGAATTCAGTTAATAAACAAAAACAAAAATTATTTATAACCCAACCTAATAGAGAAGAAAGCCATTCCATTGAAATTCAATGTGTAGAATTGGTAGAATTATTAAATGCAGCATCAAATAATGTATTTAGTAACTTTATTCTGTTAAGTTTACATGTTTTCCATTTCTTTCATGTTTCTCAATTTTATGTTTTGCTTAAACCACACTCACATCAGTTGCTTATGATTTAGTTAATTTTATAAACAAGCTGCTTATAAAAGCATTATATAGATAAATAGATAAACAAGAGAGGTGATCCAAAGTAATACTTCCTATTTACATGGAAGCTGCATTATGATGTGCAGGTTGACTTTCATTTTTATTTATATTATATAGTTCATACTTTACAAGGCCAGGAGCCACTCAAGGTAGGAGGTTAAATTAGGACGTCTTTTGTCTATATCGGAGTTAAGATTAACAGTTAAGATTGTAGTGATTGGAGAAATCTTGTTGGGAGTTGGTTCTACAAGTTAATGGTTCGCAAGAAGAAGCTGCTCGAGTGGAACTTACTTTTCACTGATGGAATATGAAGGGAATGTGGATGGTTTACTACTATGTAAGTGGCATGGCATATTCTTGCTGTGAAGGTTGGGACCAGGGTGGGACCAGGGAATGTAGTTCATCCAAGCTGGAAGTAGCAGTAGAGCATCACACATCCTGTGGGAGAGAGGCTGAAGGGTGGAGAATAATTCATCACCCACTAGAGAGTGAGGTCTGGACAGCTACCATCCAAATATGACAACGGTACTCAATTTTTGGCTTGATCTGGCTCTTGTAAAGGTAGACAATAGCAGGAGGAATAAGGTACTTACTGAACTTGGAATGAGAAATCAGAAGGCTGAATTTGAGTGCACAAATGCTCTTGGAAAATGTTTGAATCCACCTCTTCTCCTATGAGTTAAATATTAGAGCAGATTAGGATCCTTTCTATCCATGGTTGACAACCAGTCTAGGAGAAGGACAACTCAATTCAAAACTCAGCCACCTGAAGCTGTACAAAGATGGTTAGATATGGAGTGTAGATTCTATGTCTGTAAAACAAAAACCTGGTAGATTTCAACAATGAATGGTCCCACAGGATGCCAATTATCCAGAATAATGTTTACCCCCCAAAAGCCTCGGGCCCAAGGAAGATGGATAAAAGCTAAAACAGGTACAGGGAGGATAATCACACTGTTGGATAAAGTAGTAGTTTCACCAGTGGCTATTCATTTTCCTCAGTGATGCATGCTTACATCAACTGGTAGGTCTCCACAAATATTCAGCAAGCATCAATAAATGTTAATGGGTGCAATTTTTTCCATATTTAATGACACACCTCAGCTTTGTCAGCCTGCTAATAAGTTTTGTTCTATCCACTCATATTCATGCAAGGTTTTGGAACATTGTATTCGAATGGTTCTGCAATCTTAACAACGATTGACAAATTTTCCTAACATGCCTGCTTCAAATTTTGTATGAACTATGGCAAATCTTTTACTGAGACACTCAAAATGCTTTGTTAGACTTTTGACAAACACTCTTTAAGTCAAACACAAATTTTTGAATAGCACGTGCATTGTAAGGCTGATTGAGAGTCAGTTCAAGATGACATGCATTCAGGGTAAACAATCACTATCAACATGTCAGAAAATGTGGGAAAGATGCATGAACTTACCTGTGAAAACCATTGCATAACAATCTATCAGCTGTTTCACCTGAGTGAAATCACTTATGGATTATAAATCTTATAAATCACTTATAAATTTTTCTTGAAGCTCAACATTGCTTCAGTAGGACTTGGGGAACACTGTTCAGATTGAATGCTGGTTTTGGAATAGCATATACATTTCAGGGTCATTTGAGTGTTGATACAAGATGACAAGCATTCAGGGTAACCAATCACCATCAAAATATCTGAAAATGTGGGGTGAAAACAGTTATGGGCTCATCCATGAGGATTGTTGCCAAACAATCCATCATCTATCTCACCTGGCTGAAATCACTTATGGAGTCTGTCAAGAGATCCTTGACTGGAAACTCTCTGATACCACATCATATTATTTACATTATTTACAGTTGGACTAATGTCCTCATCTTTGCCAATAATAATATTAAGTTTAAGGCTCTAAGTTCCAGACTTAGAATTGTCTGATGGGACAGTTGCCTGGTGGATTAAAGCATTGGTTCAAGAATTTGGTGACATTATGAATTCAATCCCTGGACTGGGTAGTGTGGAATTACTCAGTAGGAACAAAGCAAGCAGTACTAAAACAAATAACAAGGCAACATATCCCTAAATATAGACAGTGGAATGAGAACAATCTACACCTATTTTGATTAAATAAATTAAAATTCCTTGACAGTTACTCAAATCAACAGACACCTGAAGAAAGATGGATGGCATAATGGATAGTAACAACAAAAATGAGAATGTTAGTCTGACTAAATAAGGTAAATAATAATTCTTCATTTCAGAAATTCAAACAGAAACCACCTTACAGTGGGCTGTGATAAGTTTTTATCCACCCTTGATTACAGCAATTTCAGCTTGTGTAATAATGTCTCTTCTTTTATTTTTCAGACATTACTGTGTTAGTATCAAGCTACTCTCATCTATGAATGATAGTTGACTTATATTTTGCAATGAAAGTTCATGGAAGTAAGGAAATTGGTGAATTTCAATGAGGGCAAATAATCGGATGGCATCAGTCAAATAGAGAAATTGCTAGGTTTTCCTGGTTAATCATCAAACAGTTAATAATATTGTCAAGAAATTTAATGAGGGTCAGTATCATGTGGAACAACGTTCAGGAAGACCAAGCATTGTGTTTGAGCGAATGAAAGGGCGCTGAAGAGGAAAGTCATTAGAGACCATTGTCAGAGTGTCAAAAATGTCACCAACAGCATGGAAATGTCATCATATGCAACCAGAAAGATCAGAAAGGTCTAGGCTATCAAAGAAGTGTTGCAAGAAAGAAGCCCTTAATTTCAGAGGCTAACAAGAACAGGTATATGGACTGGGCAAGAGAATTCGAGAGAAAAGATTATGAATTTTGGCAGTCTGTATTTGGTCAGATGAAAGTAAATTCTGCCAATATTCAAATTCGATACAAGTTTATGTTTGGAGAAATCAGAATGAGACTTGGATCACTGAATGTGTGCAGATGACCATGAAACAAAGAGGGATTTGAATAATGGTGTGTGGCGCTGTCTGGTTTGGAGGGAAATCTGAGCTGATTCTTGTTGATGAGAGGTTTAAACATACTATCAAATTTGAGAGAAAGGATTACTCTCACTATTTGAAACCAATCAGATTGATAAGAATGTCTACCTTTTCAAGAATATACAGTGCCATGTCATGTGAGCAAAGTAGCAAAGGCCTGGAAAAAATTGCGAGGAATCGAGTTGCCGCCATGGGTAGCCCAAAGTCCTGACATGAATCCAATAGAGCACGTTTGGGAGCACCTTGACTGAAAACTGAGAGCATGCAACCAAAATCACATCAGTGGTAACCCTTAAAGAAACATTGCTAAAGGAGTTGCAAAATATGTATCAGATAACAGTTGATAATAAATCCATGAAAAAGTGAATACAAGCACTGAAACTAGCAAATGGAGGACCTAGTCTATACTAGTTTCAAATACTGTTTATTTATGTTGAGTTGGGATTATGTAATTAAATTTTGAAATTGGGTGTAGTTTATTTCTCTTGGCTAAAAACTTTTCTTAGGCCACTGTATATTGTTTACTTTTGATTTGTTTGAGTAACTTTCATCCTTTATGCTTTAAAATATTGCAATTCTTTTCTTTTTTGATATATTTCATGGAAAAACATTAACTTATCTTATATTTTTCATAAATTTAGTAGACAAACTTGGACCTTCGTGCATGCAAAAAAATAGTGTCAAAAGGATGCTTTTTCTTAGACACCGCTTCACAATGTTTATTGTTTTAAAAATTTGTGGTTAAAATTGTAATAAACCTAAACATATGATGGAAGTGAATTAATACATTTTGTTCTTGAGAATTTACAACAAAAATATCAAACACTATTTATTAGTTTGTTTATTTTTAAGAATAATTTTATATTTACAGCATTCTAAAAAGTAATCAGTTATCAATTTATAAAGAAATAAATATGAAAGTAATTTTTTTCCATAAATTTATAAACATTTACTAAATTATAAAAATATGTGAGTTCCTTATTTACCATTTTATAAAGTCTGAATTAATTGGCAATTAGCCAATGTTTTGCTAAACATTTTAATAAAAAATCTAATAGTGTTTAATATTTTTGTTTTCTCATGAACAAAGAAAATGTATAAATTCACTTTCTTATGTTTAGGTTTTATTAAAATTCTAATTGCTATTTAAAACAATAAACATTGCAGAGGAGTGAACGTAGTTAAAATAATAGCGGTGTCAAGGGAAAAACATCCTTTTGAATCTTCATTTTTTTTTTTGCAGGCATCAAGATCCAAGCTTTCCATTTAGTCTTTATATCAGAAATAAAATCCAAATTTGAATGTTTCTCCTTACTCAGGTTTCCATATTTCTTTTTAAACATATATTCATTATATATTTTTTAACTTTTAATATTTTTTTTATAATTATGCTTTCCTTTTAAATATATTGATTTAAGTTTCAATTTTTGTTTCAATAATAAAAGCTAGAAGATTATTTTCACAAACTAAACCAATATCTTCATTGCTGTGAAAGCCAAAATAATGAGAAAAACTTTAAAATAAATCTTTAAAATTCAGAAGCTTATAAAATAAAATAAAATACCATTTCCTTTTATGGGATTAGCTCACCTTGTCTGCCAGGATACTTTTCCTTACGCTTGTGAGGTGTCATTATACAATGTTGTCTAACAGTATAAAAGGAAAAAACAAAAAACCCTCTCTCTCATTTTCTCTCTTCAACCACAGGATGCTGTAGCAACGGCATGTCTCGTTTCCCCTCTGAGGAAGCTTCTTAGCCTACAGACATACCATATCCCATAGAACACACTATACTATCTCCTGTTAAAAAATCTCATGTGGTCACAGTAATATCTCCACAACATCCTATGACATAAACACAAAAATATATTAGGTTGGTGCAAAAATAATGACGTAATAATGTCGTTTTTTGACGTAACGTCAAAAAACGACATTATTACGTCATTATTTTTGCACCAACCTAATAGATCTGCATTCAATACAAAAAATATATCGCAGTTCAAGAAACAAGACAATCGCAAACTTGCATCCCTTTACAATCTTACTTTGCTTTATTATCTTACTATTATTTGGCTTGGATTATAATTTTGAGAGAGAGTATTAACAGGATATACAAGATAACCCCTTAGGCAAAAGATGAAGAGGCAGGTAGAAGAAAAAATGACAAATTCTATGAGTGGACTGGAAGATCATTCACAGAGACTCAGACATTAACATGCAACTGAGTCATATAGAGGGAGCTGATCAGGTGCTCAACTTCACAGCAACCCACAACTGCGCACAATGATGATGACAATGATGATGATGATAATGATGATGATGATAATGATGATGATGATAATGATGACGATGGTTAACATGATAGACATTTCCATTCTTATGTTTTGCAAATGAAATCAATAAATGTTGAATTCATTTATTTTAAAGTTGTAAAGATTTTCAACCAAATATCATTATAATAGGCAACCCAATTACACTCTTCTTTAAAATATAAATACACAATAGGTTTTGCATCAGTGTTTAGTATAGTATTACGAAATAAATGGATTACCTTACATTTGTGGATTTTATTAGCCGTCAGAGATTTGGGAAATAAAGGACAAAGTAATTATATTTATGTTATTAAGTTACAGTCAAAATTAGTTCTCATAACATGCAAAACGTTTTGCTTAATAAAATTTGTAAATTCAGCTTTTCTCTGTATCCACTTAAAAAATAAATAAAAAAAAGCAGCCTTAAAATTTTTGTTATAACTGTGCCAAAATTCATTCCACATGTTTTGTTATAGGAAGAAGTACAAGTGACTTTCATTAGACACAGAAGAAATAATAAATCTGTTGCCTTGAAATTTAAGTCTATATTGATTATTGTACATGTGCATCATGAATAATTGTGAAAATCTATATAAATTAAAATTTAATAAAACATAAATTCTATACTCTCAAATTATAACAGATTTGTCATTAAAACATACAAGTTGACCAACTTCAAACCAAAGAAAGCATATTTAATAAAATATTAACAATGAAACATGATATCCCAACTAAGAAACTAAAGCAGAATTTAGCCAGCTTATAATTCATATCAAATAAAACTATATATCAAATTATAATGTTGCAGAGTTTCCTCTTTCTAACATCCATAATAATTATTTAAATTTTAATAATGTTCAACATACTCAGAAATTTTTAAAAAATTAATTTTTTACAAACAATTATGAGCCAACATGTCTCCAACAGCATCCATGCAATGAATATATGAAAGATACACATCAGAAAAAAAAAAAAAAAGAGAAAATCATTTCTCGCCTTTCAAAATTTCATGATGTTGACTACTGAAGAAAAAAAAAAAAACATATTCCATATCCGTGCAAATAAAAGTATTAGATTTTCATTCGTCAAAAAGATAAGTCATTTTTATTTCCTGTTCAATCACATTTTATTTGTTCCCCTTCACAAAAAACTGCATTTTTTATTTTGTTTTTAACAATTATATACACATATATACACACATATATATCAATTTATTGAACATGTGTCCTTGGAGAGAATTTTAATGTGAAACTCTAGTCAGTCAATTGAACATTTACTGACTTAGTGAATATATATATATATATATATATATATATATATATATATATAAAAGACTGATGTTATCAATAAAATCATTTGTAATCTGACAAAGTTCCTTCAAGGGATGGAATGCTGGAATGCATTACTTAGATTTCTAATTTGTCAAACAATTTACTCAATAAGAAAACTGAATGAGGTTAGCTACATTGTGTATCTAGACACACATTTGCCAGAAATTTAAATTTATAGTTAAGTGACCCTGTATTTTCAGCTTTTCCCTTGATATATAATCTGTATCAATGTCTGTATCAATTTTGTTCCCTGCCTCTACATACCTATGATCCCATCAATAAGAACCTTATTTAGTCTGAAGTCCTTTTGAAAGATGAAATGAGCCATACAAGATTTTTTGTCATCCACTATCCCACAATATTATTTTATCTGGTGAAGCTAGCTTGGACATTCAGGAGTCTATCATGCCAACCATCACAGTCCTGCATCAAGGGCGGAAGGTCATTAGAGTGGCATTATCGCACCCGGCCGGAAGTTACTGCTGGCTACTCAAACGTCTAAAAGCGTCACCGCGGAAAACAGAACGAATGCCGTTAACTTCTGGTGACTCAGCGTTTTTCAGAGAACAGACATCAATACCATGGATAACGACGTTTGGTTCTTCTGGACAATGTGTCTGCAACGGTGTTGTTCTTTTCTTGAACGTGTCTGATGTCCGTCGTAAACTGTGAGATGTAGTCGAGGTGACGTGTTTCACAGGATGTATATTTGTCTGCGCTGACATTCATCGCATTGGTCAGTGGTTTGTGATCCGTGAAGATTGTGAAATGTCTGCCCTCCGAGCTGTCGCCTTGAAACCCGACAACGCTCCTTCAACTGACACTCTCTAACTTCACCACCTGTACATACTTTTGCCAGATTACTAAATAAAATTTGGCTTAAACTTTTACATACTTGCCTTTGTTGTCCTTGCTTCGATCGTATTACCCTACATTATTTTTCTGCTTGCAGGGTTAACAGGCACCTGCCTAACGCCGCAACAGCATCCTATGTTATGACATAGGTGCCCAGAAAAGTAGATCACTTGCAAGTTTCATGTTTTACTTGCCAGAATTGTCCTGCAAAGTGCATTCTACATTATATGATTTGACCAAATTTTAAAATTTATAATCAACAAAGTTATCAAGTCATGTTTCCATGGAGCATGAAATTTATTCATGGTTGCTTTTAATGTAAGCTTTCTATAAAATACTTTTGATGTTTTCATAGAACCATACACATCAAGGAATTCTCTTTTTTCTAAAAGTACAATACACCAGTAATTTAACTTTTTAGTTAAAACGTCTGAGAACAAACTAGTAAAAGATTTCATAAAACTACAATAATTTTTTAAATTTATTCTTGGTAAGAAAGATCTGAATTTACAAGCACTACATAAAGCCAATTTATATTTTTAATTTCGCGCATGCGCGTTGTTTGATTTTGATGACTGACACAGTATAGTAGGGTCAGTTGGGTACCATGACGCAATTCACTCCACCAGAAATTAGAAAACATTATGCTGTACTGCTTGGCATTCACGCCAGAAGCTCAATACGAAAATTTCAGAGTGTTTGGGTGTCAATCTGAGGACAGTGCAGAGGATTCGGAAAGAGTTGGATGAGTCTAATGGTGATTACGAAGGTACGGCAGCTCGGAAAACTCTCTCTTTGATCGTTCTGATAAGAAAAGTACTCCCGAATTTGTTGATAGGTGTTCTGTAAGTAAATGGAGAAAGCAAGATGTATCCGAAAAATAAACAAACGGCTTTTTGACTAAAAAGGTGTAACAAAAAAAAAAGAATATCAGATTTTTTTTTTTTTTTTTAAAGAAATAGAGGTGGCATTATCGCATGTGTTTTCTACTAAAATGGAATCTGAAAAAAAATAAAAATAAAAAAAAAATAAAAAGTAAACTTATTGCACTCAACTCTACAAAATGGTACACCCCCGAAGTTAGGAATTCTGTTTTGTTTTTTTTTAATAAATTTTATATACTTGACGTCTTTCGTTGCAAAACAAAATTTCACACTAAAAAAAAAGAATAGAAAAACTGAATATTCAAATTTGTTTACTATTTAATTAAAAAAATACTCAAATTCAAAAACGGTTTTTTTATTATTTAATTAAAAAAGTGGTCAGATTAATTTTTACAATCCAAAACGCAATTAATTTTTCTACTTAAAAAATGTCTTCCTCTTCAATGTGCACTAAAAAATTATTATTTTTCAACGTTTATTTCATTGGTCTTTTTTACTCTTTAGGAAAGATTATCAAATACTTATTTTCGTGTATTTTATTTATCTTATTAATGTTTATTTTTAAGAAATAATTTTTGACGAAAAAGAAAGATCTATCAGCTCAGCTAGCCAATATTATCCCAAGTTAAAAAAAAATAAACTAATACACACGACACGACAAAAGAAAACCTATGCCCGTCCTTTTCACCAGTAATAAACCCAAAAAAGAATGGACTGCTTTGATAACTAAAGAGACTATGATTGAAAAACTGGATACCAACAAATTTTTTTAGCGGGTGTGCTACAACATCGAAATCAAACTGTTTGGTTTTTTTTTATTTGTTTTGGGGTCGTAAATGAATGAATAGACAGACAACAATCTTCCGGATTTTCCGGGTATGTGCCTCACATAAAAATCGGCCTTGTGGGGAGGTGAGTAAAAAGTGAACCAGATAAGAAAGGAAATGAATCAACCTCAGCAAAGTCCATACATAAATGGCACGCCCCACCTCCTCATTCACAAGGCGCCACCTACATTTTCTTGGAAACCTGAATTATCTTCCTTGTTTGTTTTGCTTTTCTTTGCTTAAAAAAAATAATAAAAAGAGCAATTTTTAAAGTCGGGTGGGTTATGCACTTCTAGTTGTGAATTTAGCACTAAACATTTGTACATATGAAATTGCGATCTAAAAGCAATAAACATAAAATTAAGTAAAAAGGCCAAACGATGATTGAAACTTGGAGACAAGTTTTTATTTTCTTACACATGCCTATCTCTGTTACGAAGTTTGTTTTTTGTTTTTTTTTTCTAAAAACAAAAAGGAAAAGCTTACATCGTTGGTGTCAAGTAACCTCAATATTTTCATTAGTAGCAAAAAAAAAAAAATGTTTCTAGTTGCGTGTCCTTGTTTTCAATTTTGAAATTAAATAAATTCTTTAAATAAATATTTTTTTTTACTACAACTACTACTAAACTACTAAAAAAACCAGAAAAGAAATCGACGCAAAGGCAATCACGGGTTGTTTGTGTATTATTTCCCCCAGTGAATCAAGAAAAAAGTTACTATTTTTACCGTTACGGATGTCGATTTGCGATTTATGCTCTTTCCACTAAGGAAATTGGCGCAACACAGTCTTCTATCTCTTTTCTCTCACTTGGTTTATGTATCAAACTAAAAAAGTTAAACTCTTTTTTAAGTAATTATGATTTTTTTTCTCCCTCGAAAAATTGATGAGCTGCAAAGAAAAACTTTGCAGTCTGTCAAACATGTTCGTAATTATTTATCTCATTTTTGAAGATGTAACAACAGTTGCTTTGATTTTTTTGTTGTTGTCCATCTTTCGTTTTTTTAACAATCGATTGCTGCATTATGGCTCAATTGTACTTGTTATTTTTTATCTTTATTAATAACTTAAGTACTAACTAGGATTTGTGTTGACAGAACGAAAGAAAATTAAAAGTAAAAAAAAATAAAAAAAAACGTCTTCCGTTCTTTCAGTGTCACCATTTTTACGTCATTCTCATTATTCATTGTACTTTTTTTCTGATTTTAGGCACTCATCTATGAAACCAGAATGTCCAGTAACCCACAATAACCCACATTCACTAATTAATAGCACGCTTCAAAACTAGTTTAAATTCGTTGGCACAAAAATGCAACTTTCATTCGGTTAAAAAGTAGAACAAACAAACACCACATTAAAAAAAAAAAAAAAAATCAACGATAGTTAAAAAAATAAATGTATTCACTGCTGATGCTGCAGTGAATGCATTTTAATTTTAATAAAGAATGGGACTCCCAGATGAAAAAACGAACCTAATTAAGGCTGGAGGATTAGCCGGCTAAAATACTAAAACTTTTTTTTTATACTTTGATTAACCAGTACAAACAAGTCAAACTATTGTGGTTCATGATGACATGTGTAGACGTCACAAAATATCACGACTTTGCAGTTAAGCAATTATAGTCCCTGTTTTTAAGTTTCTTTCAGCACACTGTTTTTTATTTTTAACCCTCTGCTGCGTGGGACTTCGCATTTCATTCGAATTTGCATAATAAAGTAATTACTTATCTTGATTTTACGAATTTTTTATTAAAGTAATCGGTTATTACAGTGGCATTAGTAATTTAGTACTCAATTCATTATTGCAAGCAGTTGTGAATTCTTTACATATTTCTATGACGTCACCCATTTCAGTACGAATCACAGCATTTGACTTTTACCAAATAAACTTTAATAAAATTTTTTATCATTCCACCCCAAACAAGTCAATAAATCCACTTAGATACAATGGGTTAATGAATTTGAGAGTTTGTAAGAAAAAGAAAACATTGTGGAAACTTCCACATTAGCCTTCCACCTGTTTCAGAAAGACATATTCTTCCCTAAAAAAAGCCTTAACCTATCACCACTTCATTTCAGTAAATTCAATCTTCTATTGGTTAAGAAACACTAAACTGTGGCAAAGTCGAAAGAGATCCTTTTTCCCACCGAAGTTCCCCGGAGCCCATTTTTAAACACGAAAGTCTATATAAACAGCCGCATGACTCAATTCAAGTCAGTCATCAAGTTTCAAGATGCTACCAAACTCCACGCGTGTCAATTCACTGACTCAACATCACTTCAAAATTCTCAACAAACTCAACACATCACTCAATCGACCATTGTCCACGTGGTAATCAAATTACAGTTGACTTAAAAAGTGAACGTTTTCACTACACGAACAGTAATTGTACAATTCATCAATTTAGCCAAACAGCAAAAGGCAAACAACTCTTCACAACTTCAATTCTAAATAACAAGTAACACATGCATACACACTAAAATTTGAACAAACACATTTGAGATTTTTCCTTGCAGAAACCAAATTATTTTAATTTTACTAACAAATCAAAACCGTTAACTTTTATTGACCAAATTTCTGCATGAACATTCTTCATAACCTTGTCTCAATTGCATACAATCAACAAACATTCTGTTACCCTTGCATATATATCTATTGTATATATAAAAATCTCTTTAAATTTGTCCTTATATTCTTTATTTGATCTACGTGTTGTGGGATAATGTATAATAAGCTCACATAATCTTTGCCTTATATAAATTATCTTCTGATACATTTTCACTCAAGCTACAACCTGCAACATTACTAAGGACACATGTTATAACATGTGTTTGATTGCAAAGGAATGAAACAAACAATGATTATTTTCAACACTGTATATTTGTTAAATATACATAATATATACATAGTTGTTTGAAATTTGGCAAAAATTGTTAATATGTTGTTCTTCAGTTGCTGTTGGTGAAGAAAGTGATTATGTATAAGGAAGTTGTCGCTAGAGTAGATGGTTAAGGCTGATCAAGCGGGATGTCTCTGTTGGATTCTGGTCAAAGGGTGTATCAATGAGACAGGTTCACAGTGGTGAAGGTAAGGGAGGTATTGAGAGTTGGTGATCATGGCGGTGACGGCAACAGTAGCTCTGCATACAGACAGGTAGCCTTTCTGCATGCGACTGTGTTGGTCGTTATGAGGGTTTTTCTTTTAAGAAAATCTGGCAGTTGCCAAGGTCATCTTTGTTCCGGTGGGAACATTAGCAATTGTATTATTTATATAACAGGGATTTATTCTGTGGATTGGATTTGTGGATAATGCTTTTTTATTTTGTGTTTTGCTTTTCTATCATTCACATCTGGCTGACGTAAAATGAATCAGAAAGAGATCTAATTACAATGGAGTATAACAACAGAACACAACAAAAACCAGAATTAAGAAGAGAGTAGATAACAATTGATGTTGCATTTAAATTTTTGAAGATCAAAGTTATTTTAAAACTTTAGACAAGTTCCTTTAGAATTTTGTTATCTTTTAGATGATGATCCCAAGACTCAAGTACCATTTCTGAGCTTGATGCCATTGTCTTTGAAATAACAAAATAAGCCATTTGAATTAAGGAGAATATTAGAGGCACAGTGAAGTAATGGTTAGCAGCTCAGATTATATCCTCCAGGTTAGGGTTTTTCTATTACTGCTATTTTTTTTTATTTTTTTATTATTATATTTTTTTATTTTTTTTTTCTGGCATTTACACATTTCTTTCCGGGTCCCGCCCAGGAACCTAAGGTTAGAAATGGCATCATGACACTTTCCACTGACAAAAAAAAAAAAAAATTACATTGATAAAGTCCTTTGTAAAGTGTGGGCTGTACTTGTCAGAACAATTTTTTGTATTTCTTTGAGGCATGGACTTCCGGGAATCCCTTCAATTAGTCTACTGGAATCTTTTCCAACCAATCCTAGGGCTCCAACTACAACAGGGATTGTTGATGTTCTCATATGCCACATTTTTGAGATTATTATTATTATTATTATTATTT
Source organism: Acanthosepion lycidas (assembly GCA_963932145.1). NCBI lineage: Eukaryota > Metazoa > Mollusca > Cephalopoda > Sepiida > Sepiidae > Acanthosepion > Acanthosepion lycidas. Next base: position 44,084,865 of record OZ010599.1, on the reverse strand, counting down.
TTATTCCTTTTTCTTAAAATAAACAATACAAATTAAAGAGAATATTAGACTAAAGTCTATACAAGAGAATTTCACAAGTATTTATTTCTTTACCAGGATTCTAACGTAATTATCATGGTTATTCAGCAATAACTGACTTTTCTGATAGAAATCTTCATCAACAATCAAGATGATCAATGAATTCAACATCCAAGCATTTGTGGTCTTTAAGTTTCCAAATATTTCTTATTATTTTATGGTACTAGTCTATTTTATTTTCATGTTCATTTAATCCTCAACAAATTTTAAAAATCAGTTGTATAAGAAAAAAATATGACTACAGCAGTATAACTATAACGAATAAAAATAAACTATTGACATTAGTTGAAACAAAAACACTAACTTTATAATAGCCAACTTAGGCAGTAAAAAAAAATTACGAGTTGATTTGTTGCTTCAAGTGAAGTCTTAACATTGTTTTCATGTTAAAACATCACTAAGTAAACTCATTGGCACCTGCAGATGAAAATGTATCAGAAAATGACAACGATAAAGTAACTCATAATCAGCATCATAATAACTCGTGGTTGGCAGTCAATGTGTTAAATAATTTTTGTCTGGGGATTAAAATATAACTCATCATATGATCATTTTTTGCTAATCAGGAGAAATTTCATTCAACTTGTCACTAGGAGGAGAAGGAGGAACAACAACATAATCATTATTATTATTATTATTCCTCCTCCTCCTCCTCTTCCTCTTCTTCCTCCTCCACAGTCCCATGACTAAGTTTGTGGTTGTAGGGTAGCTGAATACCTGACAACGTCCCTCCACATATCTGCATTGAAAACTGGAGAGGTATTTATGCATAATGTATCTTGGGTAATTAGACCAGGCAGGATCCATCCCTCTCCAGGTCAAAACACAGCAAATCCCTTCCAACTTGGTTTCACCTTGATCATGGACACACAGCCATTGATTCCATTTAAGGGAACCCTGGCTGTTGATTACAGTCTAGAAAACCCTCTGCCTGGTGGTGCTTCTTTATGACCACACTGTCTGTATACATAGCTACGAAGCCCAGTCTACCCTATTGTGCTACGAAAAGGTTCATCTGTCCTTTGACAGGTCTTGTTTTTAATTTTGCTGGATGTCTAGTCACCATCCTTATTAGAAAAGCCTGATGTGGGAATCGGTTTAGTCACCAATGACCCAACCATATGGCAGGTAGTACTAGGTTACATGATGCCAGTAGTATTCGTAGAGTGACCTTTATCGTCTAGAATTTGTTTGTCAAAATTAAATAAGAAATTAAATATTATCACTGTATTTTTTTTTTTTAAATCAATTCACCCCAAGCAAGGTGATGATGCCAGTAAGACGCAAATGGTTACTGGGAGTGAAAGAGAACGAAAAAGACTTTAGAAGGAACCAGAAACCCAATCCTAAACAGGAAACAAGGGATAAACCTCTACTCCTGTTCAAAAGACCAGGGAGAAGAATGAACCAGACAATAGGTGAACCTATCTACTTCTATCGAGGAAAAAAACAAAAAGTAAGTAAAATTTCAAAGTTTAGGCAGAGACATTTGAAGTATATAGCTGAAGTAGATTTTAAAAGGAACTGGAAACCCAATCCTAAACATAATACAAGGGATATGACACTACTCCTGTTTAAAAAACTGAGGAGGAGTGTGAACAGAGCAATAAATGAATCTATCTACTTCTTGAAATCTTTTTTGTCAGAATTAATCAATTATATGATGATCCTTTTATAAGCTTAGGTAGATATTTTGTGAAAAAAATTAAAAATTTAAATGCAATGTCAATTGTTATCTACTGTCTTGACTAATCTGTTGTTCTCACTGCTTAATTTTTTATTATTATTTCACACTCAGTCACCCTTTGTGTCTTAATGGCTTTATTGGCATGCATGGGGTGAAATGATTAAAAAATAGATTTTATAACTGTTTCAGAAAAGAGCTTTTTATACTTTGATTTGGAAGCAGAGGTGTCCATATCATTTGCACAAAATTATAAAAAAAAACTGGAATTGATTGGTTAATTGATTTCTTTTTTATGACTCATCATCTGTTTATGGGTTATTTAAAGCTGAAACATATTTGGAGTTGTAAGAATAATTCCTATTTTTTTATTTTTGCGAGTGAATATTGCATTAAGAATTTTTTGAGAATAATGAATAATTTTCCAGACAGTGTTGGCTCAAGCTACTGGCAACTCAGGCTTTTGTCTGAGGCATCATCAAGGCTGAGGGTACCATCATGCCTCCATACCATGTGTTTGGAATCTTCAAAAACTAAAGCTTATAAAAACATACTTGCAGTCATCCATGACACAAGACAGATTAAATATTTTGTTTATTTTGTCAATAGAAAATGATCTTGTACAGAAGATAAGTGTGAAAAGTGCCATGGAAAGATTTGCAGATCTAAACGCTAGAAAATAAATGTTTTAGGCAGGATAAAGAATGTTTTCTTTAGCTTGTATTAAGTTGTATATTCTACATTTTCAGTTTTTCTCCTTGAGAAAATTTAAAAAAATTATATTTGTAAAGATGCTGAAGTTCAGCTTGCCTGGGTGCCAGCAACCCTAGGGCCGTCACTGTTTCCAGATAAAAGTTCTATTATTTAACCCATAGCTGAAGTAGGTGATGGATTCATACCTTTCCCAAGGGTATTTGTGTGTAAATGAATGTATAGGAAATTAATCCTATTTCCAACACAATTACCTAGCTACATATAGTGATTTTCCAAGCATAGCTTAGATGTGGCACAAGGCCGAAAGTATGGGGCACCCAGTGAGGATTGAACTCACTACTTTAGTTGTAATTGTTCTAGCAACACAAGCTTGCTAACCATTACACTGCATCAGGGTGCCCACCTAGCTACATATATACCATATTAAAACACACCCAAACATTATTTTTTTATCTAATAACAGACAATATTAAAAACATGCTGAAAAGATTCCATAATACAACACACACTGTTTAAATCAAAGTGTCTATTGGTTAGAAATTAACATCACCATGTGAAATTTTTGACCAATCAGAGAAAACTAAAAATCAATTTTTATCAAGCCTACTTTTGAGAAAAATTCCTTATAAAAATCCACAGATTTCAACTTTCAGAAAGCAGAGGTGCAACTATCTTCAAGCCAAAATGAAGATGTAGTTATTTAACTTTTTCTTTTCCCCAACAGCACATGCTGAAAGAAACATGTGTCAGCAACTTTAGATGAATCAACTCCAACAATAGCATAAATGACCAGTCAACGACTTCAAACGAACATCAATAACGAAGACGGTCAGTGAATCTTCGCTAAAAATAAAAGTCTTTCCTCAGCTACTGCATATTTTTTTTACTGTGAAGTCAACTATTTAAAAGTTTTTTTCTAAATTACAGCCTTTTTTCTGTGAACCAACTACCCCCAAATATTCCCATAATGCAACACACCGTTTAAATCAAACCAATATGAAGATGTGGCTAATTAGCTTTTTCTTTCCCCCACAATACATGCTGAAATAAACCTGTATTGTGGCTTGAAATGAATCAGCTACAACAACAAAAGTATGGATACTTAGTGAATCTTTGCCAGTGGCCAGTCAGTGATTTCAAACAAATCATCAACAACAACAAAGTCAGACAGTGAATTTTTGCTAATGATAAAAGCCTTTTCTCGATCACAGCTTTTTTCTGTGAACCAACTACCCAAAGGATTTAATTCAACTAAAGATTATTTTTAATACTTCTTAACTCTTTTGAATTCATGTATATGTGTTTGTAAATACAAATGATTTATTTAACAGACATTCCCATGTTTTCTTTCTTTTACTTTATTGTTTGAAATTCAGACTTAATATAAAAAAAACATGGACAACTGAATTTCCTACAACAATGAAAATCATCCATCTGATGCATTTACACACATAATCTTTAACATTGCCAGACACCACCTTGACATTACAATATTTCTGAATCTATAACAATACCAAAAAACAATGGCCACAGAATTAAACACCGATCACACAGAAGCCACATTAACTTTAAATCTGCCTGCATACAACACTACAAATGTACAAACTTGGTTCTTCCAACTACGGGCAATTTTCAATGCCAAGCAGATCATGTCATAACATACTAGATACGTATATGTGGTGTGGCAGCTTCCCCATGACATTTCAACAGAGGTGGTTGATTTACTGGAATATATGTCAGAGAATTTATATGACTCATTAAAAAATGCCATCATCAGGTCCATTAGCAAATCCAAAACAAGGTGTCTACACGACTTGTTTATTAACTTAAGTCTCAGCAATATGAAACCTTCACAGCAACTCTGAAAAATGAAAACTCTTCTAGGAATAAAGTCAATGTGTGACAAAGATCTTAAGCAGTTGTGAAGTGATAAACTTCACACATATATATAACAAGTATACTCACCTCCCTCCCTGAAGATATGGACTTAAAGCAACTGGCAGAAGTCACACAATGATGACTTGCAAAAAGGTGTGTATTCCACAACTTTAGACAGTACATCAACAAATGGATATTTTAACAGAATGCCATGCAACAAAAAAAATATGGAGCTATTAACAATTGAAAACATAATGAAAAGACAAAGTAGCCAGAATTTCCCTTGTTTCAGTGCGGATTTCACTACAAATGTAACTAACCCAACTGGAATTTGATCTTAACCCTCCAATTTTTTAAATTAAGTCAGAGAAGCAGGGAAGTCAAGAGAAAAGTTAGAGGATGTAATGAACAAAAAAATGTAAGGTCAAAAAGCAGCAAACAACTAATTCACATAGTGTGCCACAAGGTCCCCTCAGGTTTTGAATTCATAGTTGGTTGTCCTTCTCCTAGCCAACACTAAGGCTAAAGGGCCCATTATGTCCAACTGTTGTAACCCAGGGAAAGTTACTGAATAGAATAATCAAACGAAGGTTGGTAATGAATGATAATACTTAGGACAAGAACAACACATATAAGATTCGCTAGCAGTGCATAGAAGAAGTAGTCAACTGCTAGAAGTGAGTCAAGTGAATTCCACAATGAATCTCCAACTGCAGACCAACATACAGTATTTACTACTGTATTTATGTGAATGGGGACATACCAATCATCATCCGTAGGTATGCTACAACACCAACTATTTAACTTGTAGCTGGGGAAGAAAGTTGTTTCATACCTTTCCAAAGAGTAATTGTGTGTAAGTGAATGTAATGAACCTAACTTGAATTGGAATTCAGCTCTGATTTCTCATTCCAAGACGCAATCTATTACACCAGCTTCACATCCAGAAAAACGTGGGAAGAATTTGGTATTCATAAGAAGGCAAATAATATAATGTATAAAGATGAATATCGTATGCCAGGCCATGTGATCTTTAGTCCATAGCATATAAACAAGTTTGTGGTAGTTAATTTAATCTCTAATTGTAACTTATGCTTTCAAAAGCCATCAATCTTTTACTTCTAAAACATTAAAAAGAAAAAAAGAAGTAGCAAATTTAATTGGCCACTTGAGCCACTGACCAGCTAAAGATCAAGGACAACGGAATATATGTATACAAAGTGGAGCTGACATGAAGGACTTTTTAGTATAAGTTCTTACTTTTTGTATGCATGTTTTATTTTCTTTCGTGTTAGGAAATGTCCATTCAGAAATAAAGTACTAGATTTTTTTGAACATTTTCAGACTTCAGTCAAATCAGAATCATGTAAATAATTAATAAGAATAATTATAAAAACCTGCAAATGATTCAACTAATCAACAAATCAAAGCTGACTGCAGTCTGGATCACAGAGTCATTATAAACACCATGATTGTCTCATTAGCTGCATATTATGCAATTTGCCAGGGCTACATATGATTTTGAATTCAAAGTTATCCTTCTTTTAGACTGGTAACTGCTTGGTGTCGAAGACGCCAGTGTGCCCTACTATTAAACCCATAGCTGGGGATATTCCTGAAGAAATGGACTCATATCTTTTCCTTGGGCATTTGCATATAAGTGAATGTAAAATAGAAAGTGGTGTAAGACAGGATGTATTTTCTCACTAGTTTTATTCAATCTATATAGTGAGGCAATTCTGAGAGAATTAGAAGTCCTACCAGGATTCATTATTGGTGGCTGCAATCTTAACAACATGATATGCAGATGAATACAAAAATTCCTACAGATGGCATTGAAGCAAAGTGGGAAGAAAGGACTAAGCATAGACTACAAGAAAACAGAAGGTATGGTTATCTGCAGAAGTAACAACCCAAAATGCCAATTACAAATCGGAGATACCAGAATCAAGCAAGCACAAAAATTTAAATACCTAGGAAGTGTTCTATGACAAAGGACAGAAAGTGTGACACTGAGATCTGAAGACGCATTGGGATAGCCAAAGATGCCTTCTAAAAGCTAAGCAGAGTTTTAAGAGACAGAAAAACTCTGTTAGAAATAAAGGAAAGCCTACTGAACTATTACATATCTGTCCTCCTATATGGCAGTGAATTCTGGACAATCTCCTCAAAGATGAAGAAGACTTGAAGCAACAGAAATGGGTTCTACAGAAAGATGCTGAGGGTACCATTGACCAAACATGTGAACAACAATAAGGTTTTAGAGAAAATGGAAACAAAAAGGAAACTTATACTTATCATCAGGAAGAGGAAGTTGAAATTTCTGAGGTACATAATGAGGATTTGGTTTGGTTTGGTTTGTTTTACGGATTATCAACCTCAATGGGTTATTTAATGCTGAAAAATTTTTACTGCTGGTAATATTTTGTTTTGTCAAAAATCTATTTCTGGTAATATTTTTCCTTCAAAAATGTATTGCTGGTAATATTTTTTTTCAAAAATGTATTGCTGGTAATATTTTATCCTCAAAAATGTATAGCTGGTAATATTTTTCTTCAAAAACATATTGTTGGTAAGATTTTTTTTTCCTTCAAAAATTTATTGCTGGTAATAATTTTTTTCACAGTATTTCTGGTATTAAAACTTATTTTTACACTTTCATAGTGTTTTTACCCCAGATTCTTTTTGCCCATAGCTGGGACCCTAACAGGTGCTAACACCCCAGGTCAGAGTGGACCTGGAAACACCAGCAATTAAGAGGTAGTTCCACGCTCCCCAAAATCTCCTTATCAGAGGCCTTGCTGCTGGACATAGTTTATCATCTTACCCAGGACGCGGATGTAGTTTATCATCATACCCAGGATGGACATAATGAGGAAGGGGAGCTTGAAAAATCTGATACTCACTGGACAGATTGATTGAAAGAATGACAGAGTAAAGCAGTGCACAACATACTTGATGGTAGAACAGGGTTTAGGATATAACAAAAAGACAAAATTTATTAAGAGCTACAAGGGACAGGAAGATGTGGAGGTCCATGATCGCCTACATCCTGAAGGGATATGGCACATAAAAGAGACAAAAGAAGAAAGTAATGAACTAGACTGTCTGTCCAGAAATAAAGTAGTACTAATTGTGTAGCAATTTAAGCAATTGGTTAATGATATGAAGAAATAATTGATTACTTTAGAAAAATGGCATTTATAACAGCAAAGTCTTGCTTGGTGTAGAACCACCAATTACCTCCAAAAGGAAACTCCCAATATATACATTTCAAACATAAAGGGAATTCCCAGTTAGCTTCTCCAGAAGATAAGGGACAATTTGAATTTCTGGTTTGGTTTGGTTTGTTTTGTTTTACGACATATCAACCTTAATAGGTTATTTAATGCCAACAAGATTTTTTATTGCTGGTAATATATTTTTTTTCAAAAATTTATTGCTGGTAATAATTTTTTACAAAGTATTTCTAGTTTTAAAACCTATTTTTACACTTTCATAGTGTTTTGACCCCAGTTTGGAGATTAACTATTTATCCATAGCTGGGACCTTAACAGGTGCTACCACCCTGGGTCAGGGTGGACCTGGGAACACTAGCAATTAAGAGATGGTTCCATGCTCCTCAAAACCTCCTGATCTGAGGCCTTGCTGTTGGATGTAGTTTATTGTCTTACCCAGGACATGAATGTAGTTTATCATCATACCGAGGACGTTTGAATTTCTGGGATGAAGAGATTGTTATTTACACTATTTACAAGCGGACTGTTGTTCTTATCTTTTGTTATCAATAACAGAGCAGTACTAAAAATAAGATAAATGAGATATCACTAGACATAGGCAATGGAACAGGAACAATAGTTTAAATAAAGGGTTCATTTTGGAATGCCCTGTATGTTAGCCAGATCAATACACCTGATGATGGCTGGAGGGTATAATGGCCAAGGCTAAAGGGCCCATTATGTCCAACTGTTGTAACCCAGGAAAGGTTACTGAATAGAATAATCAAACGAAGGTTGGTAATCAACAATAATAGTTAGGACAAGAACAACATATATAAGATTTTCCAGTGGTGCATAGAAGTAATAGTTAACTGCTAGAAGTGAGTCAAGTGAATTCCAGAATGAATCTCCAACTGCAGATCAACATACAGTATTTACGTGATAACAGCAATAAAGATGATGACAATAATCTGCTTGTAAATAGTGTAAATAATAATAATCCTCATCACAGAAATTCAGACAGAATTAAAAGGGAATTCCTAATTAGTGTTATAGACAAGCGTATGGTTGCAAGAAAGAAATACGACAACAGCAGAAATAGATTTACGTGGTTTATTTCAACAGGAACGTGAGGTTTTGGGACAGCTACCTTGTGGTATAGTTCATAAGCTGGCTTCGTATCTAGGTCGATCTCTCATAGTAGTTCACACATGTTGACGGTGGTTGATGCTCCCCTGCTGACCGCTGCTGACCGCTCGGCCTGACCGTGATAGGTCTGTTCCCTGGCCACCTGTTGACTGCCTGTTGAACTTCCATGTTACCCCTTTTATAGCGTTTTTTTATGGCTTAACAGGCTCGAAAAACGAAGCGAGTATAATTAGGAGGGAAGCATTTTTATTGGACGAAAAATAGAACACTTTAAATATTATTTTATTTTTCGACCGGAACTCGTGTGTCGGGAACATTTGTAAACGAAGATAATGGTCATTTTGTGACGGGGCTTTGTCCCGTTCACATCCAGCTCTCGCTCTTGAGTATTTGCCTGTAAATCAGCTGAGATATGTCTTATTTTATTTTATAACATTAGCTTCTCTAGGCACTATGAAGTAATGGATAGCGGCTCGGATTGAGGAATTGGAGAGCTGAGTTCGAATTCCAGTTGAATCCATTACTTACGTGCTAATACCCTTGGGAAAGGTATGAATCTTCTTCTTCCTCCAGCTATGGGTAAATAACAGGACAGACCAGGTTCTATAGCCATAGGTAACTGGTCTACCACAGAAAGAAATGGCAACCTACTGTAGGAAAAAAATCTGCCTCATCAGTCATGTATCGAAAGATACAAGATCGCCTAAGTGTGTATCATGTATGGTACATCCTGAGAAGTTAATTTTAAATTGTTAGTCATGTGCATCACCATCAGTAATTGTCAACCAAACCTTATACTAAATTAACCATTGTTCTATTTATAATAAACATATATTTTTTATAAAGATGAATTTGCATGTTCAATAAGGCCTAAGCTTAAGAGATTTTTTTATACAGGGTGCAGCAGAAATACGTCCCAGAAATACCACACATAATGTAAGACATTAGCTAGATGGTGATTTTCTAAGTATAGCTTAGATGTGGCACAAGGCCAAAATTGTGGGGCTGACAGTGAGGATCAAGCTCACTACTCAGTTGTAATTCATCTAGTAAGACAAGCTTACTAACCATTACACCACATCAAAGTGCTCAAGATACCATTGCCACTAATGTCTTACCATTATGTGGGAGTTATTTCTGGGAGGTATTTCACCACACACTATACTAAAATTCACCCAATACAAGGCTCAAGAGCCACTCAAGGTAGAAGGTTACTGTTAAAATGGTTATGATGAATGAAGTATGTGATATGAAGGAAAGAGGAGGTTGTAACAAGTGAAGATTATGAGGATAAGGAGGATAGATAACAATTGGTCCTTAATTTGAAGAGGTTCAGGGATGCATCCATGAAGGCATCCATTCCACAAAGTTGAATTTCTTGAAAAAAATCTCTCAGAGTAGAACTTTCTCCTTACATTCTAAATGCAGAGGAAATGATGGTGATTCAACTCTGTGGATTAATTGATTTGTATTTTTTGTGGCTTATCAACCCATTGTGGATTATTTAAAGACAAAATATATTTTGGAATGTAAGAATAATTCTTTTTTCTGTGAATGAATATTGTATCAAAATTCTTTTGAGGATAACAATGGCTTTTCAAATACAAGTCCATAGCTGCAGGGAGGAGATTGATTCAGACTTTTCCCAAGCGTATTTGTGTGTAAGTGAATGTAATGAACCCATTGACTCTGTGAAAGTATCTGGGTGTGGTGTTCTATTGAGAATAAAGAATGAAGAGCACATCTAAACATTTGTTAAGCAAAAAGCAAAGTAGAAATGGGTTTGCAATATATTACATTTTTGAAAAAGGGGATGCAGAGATGAAAATACTACATAGGTGTGTTATTTTCTCTATGTGTATATCGAATACGACCTTGTTTTATACCATGAATGAACACTCAGTCTCCCATGACTGATATACCACATCCCAGAATGAGCAAATGATTGAAATTTATAAATCATGGGAAATAAAAAATTCTTTTGCTTATTTCAACCAAACTTTTATTTCCTTTTATTCTTTTGTCACTTTCATGTTTTTCTTGTTAACAATAAGACCACCATTACAAATATATTTATGATCTTGTAAATAATTTATTGTTATACATTGCAAATTAAATTCTATACTCTTGTAATAAAATATTGTTATTGTTCTCACATCTTTCTTTATAATCTTGTAACCAAATAATTGAATAAATAAATAGTGTTTAACATTTTTGTTGTCACTTCTCAAGAAATAAAAATGTATAAATTTAGGTTCATGTGTTGTGGTTTTATTAAAATTCTAAAAATAGCTTTTCAAAACAATAAAACTTACCAAGGGAGTATATACTAATAATGGTGTCAAGAGAAATGCATCTTTTTAACACACTGTATTTTTTTTAATGGTGCTAAGTTAAACGTTACCCAATATTTTTTAATATGGATATGAGTTTTAAAAAAAGGGTAAAAAAACATCCTGTTACAGTAGCTAAAAATAATCAGTTGAGGTTATTATAGGAAAAAAATTTCTATCAGAGAAATAATATTCTTAGAAATCATTTATTGATTCCTTTAAAATTTGAACTCTTATTAGAATTTACCATATTCTAGCCATAGCAGTGATTCCACAAACCAAAAGAATTATAAGACCACAAAATATAATCCTCAAGAATCTAATGAAGAATTAATGAGCTAATGCTATTATTTTTCTGAGTGCTTGATTTAGATTTGGTGAGGTCTTAAACTAGATAAAGCTTACAAGTTTCTTTTCTTTTCTTTTTTAATCAATTTACCCCCAAGAAAGGCAACAAAACTATTAAGACGCAAAGAGCTACTGGGAGTGAAAGAGAATGAGAAGACTTTAGATAGAAGGAACCAGAAACCTAATCCTAAAGCACAAACAAGGGATAAATCTCTACTCCTGTGCAAAAAAAAAAAAAAAAAACAGGGAGGAGGGTGAACTGGATTATATTCGGTTGGTGCAAAATAATGTCGTTTTTTGACATTCAACTTCAAAAGAAAAACGACATTATTTTTGCATCAACCTAATAGGTGGATCTATTTACTCCTATTGAAAGAAAAATAAATAAGTAGTAAATAAAATTTCAGAGTTTAGGTGGAGCTGTTAGAAGTATAGAATTGAAGTAGACTTTAGAAGGAACCAAAAACCCAATCCTGAACAAGGATCAATGGCTAAACCTCTACTGCTGTTCACTAGATGTAAGAGGAGGATGAGCTGAACAATAAGTGTCATGGGTCCTTACCTATAACTACAGAATGAACTCTTCCTAACACTATGTATACTATGCCTCTCAAAAGATAGGGACGAATCGAGTCGAGCCAATAGTAGTTCACTCCAAACCAGACTGACTGTCATACTAACACCTTCCACATCTTGTATTATTATTTCGTGTAATATACCTTCGTTATTTCTACTCTTGTGTTCGTGTTGTTCTTCCTTGGTCCTAACCTGAACCATAACAATAAACGAACCTAACTACTTCATTTTTTGAGATCTCTATTGATTGTGAAGGTCTAAACTGTAACTTGCTAATTTATCATGAATCTGGCACTCAAGGTTGAGAACTTTTTCGCTAAAATTTTGTGATGATTTATTTAGTTTAGTTTAGTTTTTCCTTCTGCTTGTGTTGTTAGGCGTTGCAAGGAAACACAGTCATCTGTCAGCAGCAAGGAGAGTGGCCTGGAGGAGAGATATTTTGTGGGCGCTGAGAGTGTCTGCCAAAGAGTCACTCCAATGTCTTCTTGGTCTGCCTCTAACTCTCCAGTCAGAATACCTGAGGGTGTATACTCATAGGGCTGATTGGTTGATAGGCATATGAGTGAGGTGTCTAAACCACTTGATCCTCTGTTGTTTGATGTGTTTTATGATTGGTATTGCTCATACCATATCTCTTATTACTTCATTCCTGATCTTGTCTTACCTGGTCTTGTTCACTGCTTTCCTCAAGCATTTCACCTCACAAGTGATCAGTTTCCTCTCAAGGGTTTTTTGTTAGGGGCCATGTCTGGCACTGGTATGTCAACGTTGGTAGGAAAATGGCATTGATAAGATTTACCTTGGTGTTCATAGAAATGCTAGGATGTTTTAGAAGAGGAGCAAGTTTGTAACTGACTGTGTTGGCTTTCTGACATCTGGTCTCGATTTCTCTGTCTTGTTTGCCATTTTCAGTAAATATGCTGCCCAGGTATCTGAATTCACTTGTTTGCCTTAGCTGGGTCCCATAATGTCCAGTTTTTCTGGTCTCTTGCTGACGATCATGACCTCGGTCTTACTGACACTGATCTTCATGTATTTTTCTCGCAGCTTGAGTTCAGTTGGTCAGTATCTTCCTGCAGCTGAACCCTGTTGTTGTTCATCATTGCCTGGTGGTCAGCAAACATGAGTTCTTTGAGTGCCTCAGGACTGTGATTGGCTTAGCAGGCTGACAGTGGTTAAAAATTGCTCAAGGAAACAAAAAGAAATGATTTATTTTGATAATTAAAAATATATTTGTTATGAAAATGGATTGAGTGGAAGTGAAAGAAAGGCTGAGTCAGTATAGCTTGAGTGAAGCTTTATTCTACTAGAAATCTATTCTGGTAGCGAACCGTAACAGGAAAATGGCCGACTTCCTCATGGAGAGAGGAAGACAAAACAAAGGGAAATCATTCAGTACTGGAAAGTCAGAGAAAGATTAAAGAGTTCTTCTATTTTCACCACAATATTGTTTTAATATCTCCAAATTGTTTTTTTTCCAGTATTTTAACCAGTCAGTCCTCCATTTTTCCTTAATGGAATAAGCCATCAGGTAAAAGTCTGAAATAGTTCATTTCATGTACACGTCTAAAGACAATAACTCTTCTGAAAGTTTTTGAGGGCTGATGGTCAGATGCTCTTTTACTTTGCTTTTCAATGCATCATAATCGAAAACTGATGGTCACCTACATTTGGGACAACTCAAGAGGCATTTGGGACAACTTCAAGGGACAACTCACAACCCTTAAAAAACTTAAACCAGTATTGACAAGTACAGTTAGATATTGTTTAATTTCCTGAATTCTGTAAGCACTGAGACCCAGTTTAAAATAATGCCACAAAATTGGCAGAATCTTAATAAGCTTAAGCTACCATAGTAATATTGATGATGATGATCTTTTAATATAATAAAGTGTGAAGAATAAATAGAAAGATCAAAACTCAAAAAAATGTATCATCACAAAGCAGTTGTCTGTGCCTACATAAAACAGACAAATACACAAAACTGGTCCAATCAGAACTTATGTATAGTACCACAACACTAGGGCTTGAAAGGTACCTAGAACTAATAAATTTCAAAGCTTCTTAACCAGTATGGATCAACTAAAAGATATATTCAATAATTAAAGCCCAAAATTCAAACAATATTTGCAACTAAATAACCAAGATGAAATAATACACAAAATGCCAACAAAGAAGGAAAAAAAAAATTGAACACAAAACAAAAAATTAAGGGCTTATCGAGACAGAAGTAAATGGTTGTATCATCAACATAAATTCCAAATTGAGAGCTGATGCCATGAGGAAGGTTGTTAATGAAAATTAAGAACAAAGTAGGACCAAGGATGGAGCCCTGGGGGGATGGAAGGATGTAGAAGATTGACCATTCCAATATAATTTTAATTTCATGATTTGATAAGAATGACTGAATCAGTTCAAAAATTCATCCACAGACACCATAACTTTTCAATTTGTTAAAAAGACCAGTATACCAAACCTTGTTGAATGCTTTCAAGATGTCCAAAACAACAGTCCGAGCTTCTTATCATAAGCCTGATAGACTCTTTCTGCAATAATTGTTAATACATCAGCTGTTGATCTATGGAAACAAAAGCCATATTGCTTGTCTGAAAGAAGGTCCTGCAATGTGAGATGCTTAACTAATTCAGTGTTGATTAGAACTTCTAGTAGTTTAAATAAGCCAACAGTTGTAAGAGTCAGACAGTTCACTCAAGTTCTTAAAGACTGAAATAACAGAGGAGGATTTCCAACAAGCAGGAAGGCAAGAGGCAGCAAGGCATTTATTATACAGTTTAGAGAGAACAGGAGCCAGTTCAGGATCACATTTCTTAAGGACTATTACAGGGATACCATGTTTTTTGGGGATCCAGATTAGAGATGATAGCAGAAAACATGGAAGAGATTATATGCATATCACTTAATAGAGACTCAGTTCCAAATGGAAAGTCAAGCTAGGATTTTCCAGATGAGTCAAGATGAATTTAAAGAGAATTTATGGGCAAAAAATTCTACTTTATCAGCAGAAGAAGTTAACACCTCAAATTGATTGAAGAGAGGAGGAATGGAAATGATGTCCTAATGGCCATTACTCACAGAATCAGTGAGGGACTTGACTATAAACCTTAGCATTAGATATTTCAAAGGTCTTTGACAAGGTGTAGCATAAAGGATTACTGCACAAGCTCTGTAGCTATGGAATCACTGGAAGAGTCTTCCCAATAATAAAGTCCTTCCAAACGGGTAGGTTCCTGAAGGTAGTTGTTAATGGCCAGTCCTCTGGGGACCTAGCAATCAACATAGGTATCTCCACTTCTTGGACCAACCCTCTTTTACTTTACATAAATGATCTGCCTAAGTGTATTCTGATCATTTGTGAATATCTATGCTGATGATACAATCATATATGGTGAACCCAAAAATTCTAGATGACCAGAGATTGACAGATGATCTCTCCTCTTAACTCTAATATCTCAGTCGGGGAAAAACTGGCTGGTTACATTCAATGGCTCAAAAATCAAACTAGTTACATTCCATCAATTTTGACTGGACCCTGAATTATCACCAGTCACAATGACTTGATGTTCCCTCAGGGAGGCACTGTGCCTTGAGCAACTATTAGGCCTTAAACTCAACCCAGATCTCAAGTGAAACTCATAAATATGATCCATCACTAAAAATGCAAGAAAAATGGTCAGTTCCCTGTACTGTCATTCCAATAAGTACCTGACTCCCCCTGTTATCATTTACAAGAGCCCAATCAGGTCTAAGATGGAGTAATGTTGTCATATTTGGGCAGGAGCTGCTCAATCCTCACTTTCCAGTTTTAATAGAGCTCAAAACTATCTCCATGTCCTTGTGGGTGACAAATTATTTTCCACCCTATAGCCCCTTTCTCACAGACAAAATGTCATTAGCCTCTCACTGCTCTATCATTATTTCCATTGAAAGGGTTCAGACAAACTACATTTATTTAGTTCCACCAGTTTTAACCTTCATGACTAGGACCCACCATGCTACATGTATTGTAGCAAACCACCCTCATTCTCTCCATATTCCATTGGTGTGAAGTAAGTTCCACTTGAGCAGCTTCTTCTCACAAACCAATGATCACTGGAACTGACTCCCAAGAGGATGTTTCATTAAACTCTTAACCTGTTCAAGTCTAGGGTTCACCATTATCTTCCCTACATATCCCTATAAACTGTGCCTCTTACTCTGTAACCCTCTGCCTTGATATAGTGAACCTAACTGTAGAAAAAAAACAGAAAATCAAATGAAAAGAAAAATTCTTACATGGCTGATGCCCACAGCAAGCACAAGATTCTGATATTGATAAAATTTGTCTAATCAGTGATTGCAAAGCTCTGGATTGAAATGAGAAACATAAAATATTATCCAAGCAACTCAAGATCAAAGCCTGCTCACAAGATCTTACCTAGCACATATTTTATGAAATGATGTAGATGCAAAGTGACATTTATGTGCACATGTTAACAAGACTATCAATCATCTAGTGTTTTTTTTACAGTAAAACCAAAAAAATTAAAAAATAGATATGATAAGGTAGGGTAATATCTTCATTAGAAGATATATCAACATTATAAATTATCCCATGGAGAAAAATGGTATGAGGAAAAAACAATACCAGGCCCTAAAAAGTCATGGTGATTTGCAAATTCAACATACACACTGATCATACTATACAAGCTGATAGTCATAAAAGGCAAGCTGATAATGGATACAATCATAAAAGACAAACTAATAGAGTGGATATAGTCATAAAAGGCAAGCTAATTGAACTATCACAGAGAGCAAAGAGGCCCACGGTTGTATGTATTTTTTGCAACAGTCAATGTAACATTAGAGAAAATGCCTACCTCCAGGACAAAAACAGATTCAGATGTGTCTTGAATGTAAACTATCCTAAAAGGAAAAATGTGGGTCTCCCATTTAAAGCAGATAGATCTCGGAGTCAGATAAACTCTTGCGAGATTCTCTTTTTACA
Organism: Acanthosepion lycidas; assembly: GCA_963932145.1. Taxonomy (NCBI): domain Eukaryota; kingdom Metazoa; phylum Mollusca; class Cephalopoda; order Sepiida; family Sepiidae; genus Acanthosepion; species Acanthosepion lycidas. Next base: position 44,067,882 of record OZ010599.1, on the reverse strand, counting down.
TATGTATATTGTGGCTGTCAGTGAAGATATAAAAAGTGCATAAAGAGACAACAATGACAATGGTGATTGCTTCATCAAACAGGAAACATGTGTTGTGGTCAGTGGATTGTTTGTCTTATTTGATTACAGGAATTGATTACAAGCCAGAAGAAACTACAATATTACAAACTTTATGTACACTAATAGACAGGGTATAGTCATAAAAAGACAAGTTGATTGTGGATATAGTCATAAAAGACAAGCTCATAGAGTGGATAGTCATAAAAAAAAATCAAGGAACATAAATACTATCCTATAGACATGATCATAACATATTCTCCAAATAGAATGATCTGAAAATAGATATTACAAAATGTGGCATTTAATCAAAACCATCATTTCAGTAGTTGTAGGAACACTAGCTTTTAAGTAAAATTATGCACACTTTCCTGTGAAAAAACTTTTTAACAAACTTTTGAATCTGGTTTTCACTACAGAAAGTCTTACCCTTCAAACACTAGGAATGATTAAGCACAACACTGATACATATATTAAGAAAATTCCAGGAAATCTGTCTTTATTTGAAATATAAAAGTTTGTATTAGTCAATTCTTATCACATACTTACAAAAACTCTTTCAATAAAATATGCTCAATAACTTTGGAAAAAAACTTTCACTTACTCAGGTGAAAGCCTGCTAAAATGAAGAAATAATAATAATAATAATAATAATAATATAGTGGCTTTTAGATATAGTCTTCATATGTGTATCAAATAAGCTTTGGGGTTGATGTCTGTTTAAAAATGAAAACAATTTTGATATAAATAATATTAAATAAATAGTTTAAATTGGACTATTCACTAAATATAGGAGTTACCGAGGAAGCAGTGAACAAAAAAAGTGATGAATAGGAAGATAATAATTCAAGGACATCATTGAATAATTGGCTATGGTCTTTTGACATTGCTATCTCAGGATTTTATAAATAAACTAGTGTACCCATGCCATCAAAAATTATGTCAATTTTTAAAAGTTTTAATAGTGCAATACAATGAAACAAAAATCTTGAAATAATAAATTGAAATTAATAAATGATAAAAATTGCATCATTTTAGTTGGTTTGCATTTTTAGAATGTTGTAAATATAAAATTATTCTTGTAAATAAACAATCTAATAAAAAAATAGTGTTTAATATTTTTGTTGTCAATTCTCAAAAACAATGAAAATGTATAAATTCACTTTTATATGTTTGGGTTTTATTAAAATTCTAACCATCAATTTTTAAAAGACCAAATATTGCCAAGGGAGTGAAGGTAGTTAAAATAATAACATTGTCAAGGGAAAAAGCATCCTTTTGCCAGACCGTTTTTAGGGCATCTTTTGTAGACACAAAGTTTAATTGCCTCTATTTAATAAGATGAAAAATAAATATCCTTACTTGGTAAGCCATGATCCATTTCATGCCTATTTTTGTGTTTGTGTTTATCTATTGTATTGTGGATATTGCTGAAAAAAATTCTTAGTGAAAGGTGTTTGATAAGAAAACAATGTTGCTACTTTTCATTGCAATTTATTGGGTTGAGTCGTAAATAATTCCCTTTTTTTTCCAGCAACTTTATTTTTCAAAAAATAAATTACAATTACATTTTATTCAATCATATATTCACCATTATTTGCCACTTATCAAATAGACCTTTGTTACCTTTTAAGTAAAATTATGCACAATTTGCTGTGAAAAAACTTTTTAACAAACTTTTGAATCTGGTTTTCACTACAGAAAGTCTTACCCTTCAAAGCAATTTGCAGTGATTGAAAAAAGTAATAATCAGATTGTCAGGTGAATAAAGGGGTGAGGTAAAATAGACCAATCAAGTTCTGAACATTTTCCCTGTATTATTCTTGCTGCATTTGGCCTTGTGTTGTCATGGAGGAAAACAACATTTTTCCTTTAATCCACTGTGTACCCTGCCACTGAGGTACAAAAACCAAGGTATGTTAATGTACTTCAAATTTATTTGTAACTGCCATGTTTGATTAGTAGTTAGGATGATACATTCGTCATTATAATTGGTCCCCTAAAACAGAAATTATTTATTAGTCAATTTTATATATTATAATTGCCAAAGCTATTTAATAATGTCAGAAAGCCTAACAATTTCTGATCATGAAATTTGATAGAGTTTTCTTCATTTTTTTTTATTCCAAACAAAAAGATTTAATTTTCATTTCACATCCTTGTATACAGGTTGAGTATTCTTTTTCTGAAATCCCCAAATCTGAAAACCTCCAAAATTTTTAAAAATGCCTTGCCACAAATGAAAAATTTCAGAAAGCACTGGGAAGGTTCCTAAGTGAAGTACGGTGATGTAAGTGGTCCCCCAGCCCAGCTATGTAGCCAATGTTGGTTCCAGTTTTTTTTGTTAGCAATTGTCACAGCAACAGCTTTATTTGTGAATTACTTACCAGGTGTTTCGTGCTTAGTAAAGATATTATTAAAAATGTCAAAAAGACCTGCAGATAGCCATATGAGTAGTAGAAAAAAAGAAAGTATTTATGTTCATCAATATCACAGAAAGTCAAATTGTGGGAAAAAATAAACAGGGATGCAAGTGTGAAGTAATGACTGAGGGGTTTGGTATTGAAACAGCCACCATATATGACCTAAGGAAAGAGAAACATCCACTATATATGACCTAAGGAAACAGAAACATCCACCATATATGACCTAAGGAAACAGAAACATCCATCATATATGACTTAAGGAAACAGAAACATCCACCATATATGACCTAAGGAAACAGAAACATCCACCATATATGACCTAAGGAAACAGAAACATCCATCATATATGACTTAAGGAAACAGAAACATCCACTATATATGACCTAAGGAAACAGAAACATCCACCATATATGACCTAAGGAAACAGAAGCATCCACTATATATGACCTAAGGGAACAGAAACATCCACCATATATGACCTAGGGAAACAGAAACATCCACTATATATGACCTAAGGAAACAGAAGGAAAAAGTTTTATGCTGAAAGTGATGAACTGAAATTAATGAAAAAAAAATACTGCACAGAGTAAAAACTGATAATTCCAATCGTGTATCGATGGAGTGGATTTGTTAGCATCAGAGTGAACAGATAAAACTACCTTCAGGATATATGCATAAGCTGTGTTATAAAATGTAAAGGGATATTGTGTTTATGCTTGGGTTCTATTCCGAAGCTGCCCCATTTTATAGATGCTATATACAAATTAAATAGCCTGAGTTCCAGAATAAAAAAAAAATATTTCTGATAAATGATTATCAACCTGTACAAACATTTTTCTTAAATGAAACCATAATTACTTAGTTTTAGAAAATAAAGTTTTTCTTCTTTTTCTATAGTTCGATGCTATGTTCAACTTCATTCTGGCAACTTCTGTGACGACTCTGGTGCCCAGCTGTATTGGACTCTACCTTTCTCTTGGACAATATCAGTGGCATGGAGAGAGGAGACATTCTGCATGAGCACTGCCAGTCTCTTATAAAACCCTGCCCAGGCCTGCTTCCTGGAGAGGACACTCCAACATTGCCTCACTGTGATGGCAAAACATGGAGAACAACAGTTTACTGATGGGAGGATTCCAAAGGGTCTTCTGTAGAAAGAACTGGCCACTGGCAAGAGGACATGAGAGTGACCTCATCTTCACTTCAAGGACATCTGCAAAAGTGACATGAGGGTGATGGATATAGACATCAATGGTGGGGGGTCAATGTTGCCAACAATTGCTCACACTTGAGACTTGGTTTATACTGGGGGATGGAGCAAGGAGAGAAGAAACAGAGGCTTGCTGCTAGGGTGAAATGTGCTTGAAGGAAAGAAAACAACTTTTAGAGCACAAATCCATAGTTTCTCAAGACTGACAGATGCCAAAACTGTTAAAATATTCTAGCTTGAAGAATAAAGTTAGAATAAAGCAATTTCCAGTTCAATTTGCAAAGTAATAATAATACTGGTGAGTCTCCAATAATAATGAACCAGTTTTCACAAAAACTGAAAAAAAAATTATATCATCATTGAAAAGGAAAAAGAAAGAAAAGGTACAAATGGTAGCTGTGAAATAACAATACCTTTATTTTGTGAAGAAGGTATTTTTACATATTTTTATATAGAAATAACATTTTTCTTGCAAAATAAAATTTCATGGGTAACATTATTTTATGCAAAAATAATTCATCTTTTTTTTGCCAAACATTATTACAAAATAAATAATTTTTCTAAATTGTAAACATCTACAAAAATCATTTAACACTTGACTCCTGCTGATTAGGGATTGAGGCATGGTGGAGTAAGGGAGGCACAGTGGAGTAAGGGATAGCGTCTCAGATTGAGGAATCAGAGAGCTGAATTTGAATTCCAGTTGAATCCATTACATTTACTTATGTGCTAATACCCTTGGGAAAGATATGAATCCTCTTCTTCATCCCCACCTATGGGTAAATAGCATAATAGACCAGGTTCTATAGCCTTGGATGGCAACTGGTCTACTGCAGAATGGCAACCTACTGCAGGAAAAAAAAATCTGCCTCGTTTAAATTTTAAAAGTAACTGGAGTTTTTTTAAGAGCCAGACAGCAGATTGCCATGAAGATAAAATTAAAAAGTACCAAACTTTTCTAAAATGAGTGGTCTTTAAAGCAATCAATAGTCTTCTGCAAAAATTGTTAACAGTTTAGAGGGCAAGATGTGCAGAGGTGCAAAATGATAAATTTAAATTTTGTACATATCATTTATATTTATGATGAAATTATCAATTTCGTTTATGAGCCATCTTTAACCTTCATGTGCACAAAAAAAAAAAGTAAAAAAAGAATGGTTTTCCATTGATATCACCATTATTTTAACTGTCATCACTCCTCTGCAACATTTATTGTTTTAAAAAGTGATTATTAGAATTTTAATAAACTTAAACATAGGAAAGTGAATTTATATATTTTCTTTGTTCTTGAGAATTGACAACAAAAATAGTAAACACTATTTATCTATTAGATTGTTTATTTACACTATCCATATTATGAGAATGGTTGGCAAAACATTGACTGTGCCAATCGATTTGAACTTTATAAAATGGTAAATAATAATGATCTCATTTTAGTTGGTTCACATATTTTAATAATTTAGTAAATTTATATAAATTAAAATTTATTTTCATATTTATTTCTTTATAAAGTGGTAAATGATAAATGTTGTATTGCATTAGTTTCTAGAATGGCATAAATATAAAATTATTCTTGTAAATAAACAATTTAATAAATAAATAGTGTTTTATATTTTTGTTGTAAATTTTCAAGAACAAATAAAATGTATAAATTTACTTTAATATGTTTAGGTTTTATTACAATTCTAATCATTGCTTTTTAGAACAACAAACATTACTGAAGAATGAAGGTTGTTAAAATAATAGCAGTGTCAAAAGAAAAAAACATTCTTTTGTCACACTATATTTTTGTGGGCATGAAGGTTAAAGATTGTCTACTTGTGAATATTTTTCTGAATATATACTCAAAGATATATTCCCAATGTAGGGGTCCTAAAGGTCCTTTTCTCTCTTTAAAATATTTTTAAATGCAATCAGCTGTTGTTGATTCTTTGTGTGTGGATAGATGGATCATCTGATAACATGAAATTTTCTATATGTCTATTCACTTTCAGCCATCAGAAGATTTCTTTGAAACCAGTTTCATGCATCTGCTGCAAACTTGACATTCTATACATGATACAATCAACTTGTTTGTTTTTGAAAATTCAAAGAAATTCTCTTCATTATTGCTGAGTAATAAAATTTATTTTAATTTTGCACACATGTGTTTGGGCCCTATTCTAGATTCTTCACTCACAAATCTTTTTGAAATCAACATCAGGACCAATAATATTGCTGATTCTTCTCTGGAAGAATCAGCAATATTATTGGTCCTGATCTGGCAGCTTGACTTCAGTTACTTCCCAACACTGTAAGGTTGCCTCTCTGTGGCTTTTCTATAAATACTTTCATGGTAATTGTTCAGATGAACTCTTCACTATGGTATTTAGATTTTTGAATTTAAGTGCAGGCCTAGACTGGCATCGAGATCTCATCAATTTACAGTTGAGCTGGCTAGATATAGCTGCAAATTCTATGCTATATCTTATCCCTCACTTCTCACTTGTGGAACTCCCTTCCAACTCCATGCTTTCCAGCCAATTTTAATCTTCAAAAATTTAAATGCAATGTCAATTGCTATCTACTGTCCACCTGATTACTCTTTCCTCTTCCCACTCATTATGAATGTTTCTATTCCTCTAATTCCTCCACACTTTGTAATTCTTGTCTTAATAGCTGTACTGCCTTACATCGGGTAACAGTGATTAAAAAAAAAAAAAAAAAAATGTCTATTGATGTTCAGAAAAATTACAAAGTTATTTCCTTTATTTATTTATTTGCAAATATTTAAAATACAAATTGTAGAAATAGGGATTGATTTGACTTTGGGCTTAATGGCTGCTTTTGGTAGCCTTTAGTTGAATGTAAAAGAAAAATTTTAAAAAAAGTTATTTTTATTTTGTTTTCTTTTCTAAACATTGGTATCAAAAAGAAATAAAAAGAAAGCAAAAAAAAAAAAAAGAATAAACACATTCTAATGGATTTTTTGTTTATTTTAATTATAAATTTTCATTTTTAAAATTTTAATTATCAAAAAAGTGAAAAATTAATTTTTTTCCAAAATACTTCCTTTTCTTTAGCAGTTTCTTTACTACTTAAAAATTCCTCTTTAATATCAAATGGCACAAATGATAATGATAATTATAAGAATAATTAAATTGCTAATTGCAACAATGACATTTGTTTCATACAAACTCAAGTAGGATTCATACAAATCCTACTTGAGTTTTGTTGGACAACAACAACAGTTCTGCTGTTTTAGACATTGACATAAAACACATCTGCAGTAATGATTACTATAGTATTCATAGACATGATTTTTAAAATTTTATTCAATAACAAAATCAAATAAAGAATAAATTTCTATAAATTCTTATATATTCTTTAAGTAATGCTGCTGCAATCAACCTTATAGATTTATAAGTGTATTATAGCTTTCATCAGGCAGCTTTTCCAGTCAATCAGAAGCCATAGAAACTAAATTTGCTTCTGGGCAAAAATCACAAACAATAACAACATCAATATCCTTTTGCTATAGCAACACAGGATCTCCATTTTAGCTCGGAATATGTGCCATGCAATGCCAACTATTGTATCATTTAAAAATGTTCTTTAGCATCATGTTGAGTTTTGTTTTCATCTTGAAAGTAATTTTCATTTAAGAAAGAAATCAAAATGAAGTGCAAAAATTAATTTGGAGTTGTCAATTAATTTGAAGTTGTCAATTAATTTGGAGTTGCTTTAATCAAATTTTTGGAAGTAAAAGAATATTTTTGGGGGAATTAAATTTTTAAAAAAATGTTTGATATATTTTGAAATTTTTATTTTTATTTTTTTTAATCAATTTACAACAGTTTGAAAAAGCCCAGTATACTCAAACCCTTGGTCACAATGATTTGTGACTTTGTGCTAGCATAATCATCAACAACTCTCTAATAGATCTGTTGACCCAATTTCACTCACAAAACTTGGGTCAACCTATGGTATCGTTTTCAGGCATTTTGCAAAGGTACTGAATGCTAGGATCACCTCCTGTAGCAGATAACATTAAGAAGTCACCTTCCTGACAAGTCAATCATGGTGAGATTCAAACGCAGGTCTCATGGTTGTAAAGTCAACATTATAGTCACTCAACAATGTGCTCATATGTACCTAATATTACCATACTAATTTCATATCTGCATATTCAGATCATGTTTAGCATCTTCTATTTGTAATGACATACAGTTGATAATTTTAACAATTTCAAAATAAATTTATTCAACATTATTTTTTGAATTATTTCACCCCAAGCACAGCCATAAAGCCACTAAGATGCAAGGGGTTACTGTGTGTGAGAGAATCTGAGACAAAAACATTATTAAGGAGCGAGAGAACAATAAAAGAACAGGAATTAAGAAGACAGAAGATATCGATTGACATTGCATTTACATTTTTGAAAATCAAAGTTGACTGAAAAGCAAGAAGCCAGAAGAGAGTTCCACAAGCGACAAGTGCACAAAAAGAAACTCTTAGCATAGAACTTAAAATTACATCTAGCAATTGCAAATGTAAAATGATGAGACTTTGCTATCATTCTAGCACTGCACTTAGATTCATAAAGTTTAGGTACCATAATAGAAAATTCATCAGAACAATTACCACAGAAAGTATTTATAGAAAAGGCACAGTGAAGCTATGTTATGGTGGTGAGAAAATGACTGAAGTTGAGCTGCCAGGTCAGGAACAATAACATTACAGATTTTTCTTTGGATTTTATCAAGAATCTCTAAATATATAGTAGGAGCATCAGATCAGACCAGATTTATTTACTTCATTTAGAATATTATTATGTTAGAATATTGTAGCAATCCATTTTTATACATGTTTATACATGTTTCATTGAATATGACAGACAAGGAAATTTTCTAAGTTTTTTATTGTTTTTTGTTGTGTCCATACAATTTTTCTTTTTTGAAGGCTAAGTTTGTGGAAGAATTGTTCATAGTGTTTATTGTCCTGAGCACTTTCGGCTTTAATACTTTAAACATTTTCAAGGGGTTTTTAATTTTTATGGTAACAAAGATTGTTAGTATATTTGTTTTGTTTCCTCTACTGTGTTGTATAAGAGTAGTCATAATTTCATTCTTAGTTGAGTTTTTGTTTAATTTCCAAACACAGCCTTGCCACCATTTGAAAATAGTGCTATTTAGGGTGGGTCTGTTGCTTTTCATTAGAAGTGCTTCTAAAATGCTTTTTTACAACTTCTTTATGTGCTGTGCCCCTTCAGAATGTGAGCAATCATGGCTCTCCACGACTTCTTGTTCTTTGTAGCCTTTAGTAAAGTTTATCTTTTTGTTATATCTCCTAATACCTGCCAACCATTTATACAAGATTCTTCTGTTCGTTTTGCCTTTAATATGTCCTGTAAGTGTCAAATTTACCATTTTGTACTAGTGTTCTTAATATGGCTGTGTTGCTTACAAGGAACTTTCTTAATAAAACAAGCAAAATGAGAAAAACATAGTAAAACAAAGACTTTAGTGTTACCAGCTTGTTATGAGAATCATCAGTTTATAATAGTGTTGTTTCATTTTCATTTACTGCACTTAAATTCATAAAGTCATTGTACCAAGGAGGAAAGCTCATCAGAACACTCACCATGAAAATATTTATAGAAAAGGCATAGGTGTGCTTCTTTAAAACCTTTTAAACAGTCACTTCCATTATTCATCATCTTTATCATACAATTAAAATACACTAATAAGTCTGAAACTATGTTAACATTTCAAGAATTACACATAAACACAGATGCCATGATGTATACACGTCATATCCAAATAAATGACAATAAAACAGACATAGAATTCAAAAATTGATACATACATAAACACTAACACCATATGATATACACACAATGTCTATACAACCAATGGCAAGGCTTACAGTCACAACACATTGAGACACCTGTTCCCATACAACCACCGAAGTTAAGCAACATTATTCCTGGTCAGTACCTATATGGGTGGCCATTTGGGAATACCAGGCACTGTAAGCTTGGATGTATAGGTGGTTTAATGGATAATGGCTCAGAATTGTTAATTGGAGAGCCAAGTTCCAATTCTAGTTGAGTTTGTTATATTTACTTACATGTAAAATATCCTTCTTCCCCCAGCTGTGGGTTAATTAGTAAGACTTGTATCACTAAAACCATTATTATTTCAAAAAAATAAAAACAAAATAAATTAAAATTGTATACAAAATATTTGTATTTCAGCATTAAATAACCTATAGAGGTGTTGATATGCCACTAAACAAAATGACCAACCAACTAACCAAGATCAACATAGAATTCAAAAATTGATACATACATAAATACTAATGCCATAATATATACACACGGTGTCTAAACAACCACTGAAAACAAGAGAACATAGAATTTAAAAATCAAAACATAACTTTATATTATTTCACTTCCAAAAATTTGTGATGAGACTAAATAAATATGAAAACATGCTAAATTTCTAAAGGTTTTCCTATTTCTTCATTATTTAATTCAGTCAATAAGTGGGACAGAAGAAAACAGTGAGTAACCTGCCCAAATGAGCAAGTGTAAATGGATGGCAGAACAGAAAGTGAAAGAGATAGTAAAAAGACAAAACTTGCTAAGAGTTAAAAAGGAAATTGTGGAGAGCCATGGTTGGCAACTTCCTGAAGTGGACACAGCACATAAAAGAAGACTCTTCATGCAGAAAAAGATAACAGAATCAGAATTTAAGAACATCCTCAGCATAGACCCCCTCTATGTGTACCATAGTTCCAGGCAAAAATTTAACAAATTATTTAATTTTTTATTATTAAACAATGCAGAGTTAAAAATTCATGCAAATGAAGAAATTATTTTTCTTTAGAGATTTTTGAATAAAGGGGATCAAGGAAACAAATGTCTCATCCTAACAACTAATATATTAGGTTGTATCATCCTATCTACTAATGTATTAGGTTGAGTCTTAAGTAATTTCTGTTCTAGGAAACCAAATGTAATGGCAAATGTCTCATTAAAGTTGGAGTACATTAATGTATGACAATGTTCAATACAAAATGCAGTGGATCCACAACTGACCCCAAAAGCTGAGATCCATGAAGAAAAGTTGAAATGTTGTGTATGTGGAGTGATTATCATGCTATTATTAATTTAGAATTTTTAAAATGCAATGAAACACTAAATGCACATTTATATGTTCAGAAGTTGCAATATGTCTATAAAAGTTTGGTTGAAATTGTTCTTGTCAGTAAGAAAAATATTTTTTCTCCATGACAACACAGGAAGAATAATGCAGAAAAATTTTGGAACTCAGTTGATTTGTTCCTCCTCATCTGCCACACTGACCAAACCTTGTGCTAACAAATTATTATCTTAATTAATTACGGTAAAATGATTTAATGAAAACCAGATTCAAGATTTTGTCTAAAACATTTTTCATATCAGAATCTGTGGAATTTTACTCAAAAAGTATTGAAGAGCTGCCTGATATATAGCAATAATTTGTTTGAAATATTAGGTTGGTGCAAAAATAATGACGTAATAATGTCGTTTTTTGACGTATTTTTTAACGTCAAAAAACAACATTATTACGTCATTATTTTTGCACCAACCTAATAGTAATGGCTGGTCTCTTATACCTTTCTAGTAGGGTGGCTAATCAATCCCTGTAGCAGACTCCTGCTGAAGCACATTTGTGTTTGATTAACAGCTACAGAGACCACTTGTGGTTTATACTGCAATTATGCTGAGTGAACCTTAGTTACAGTTTCTGGAAGAGAGCGAATTATCTGACATGATCAATATGCTGAACAAGGTCAGTACACTCAAACCTTTAGTCATTATCCGTTGTGACTTTGTGATAGCACAACCAGCTCCAAAATTGTTCTGTCTACCTAATTTCACTCACAAGGCTTTGGTCAGTCAACCCATGATATTGTTTACAGGCACTTTACAAAGGTGCTACATGCTGTGATCACCTCCCCAGGCTGATATCATCAAAAGTAATCTTCCTGACAAATCAAGCATGGTGGGATTTAAACCCATGTCTCATGGTCAGAAAGCAAACATTTGGCCATGCATCCATCACAAATAATAGTGAATATATAATTGAAAAAAATCTATTCTATTTTACTTTTGGAAGAATACAGTTGATAAACAAAAACAGATATTCTTTTATGGCTAAATCTAATAATTTTGATGTTGGACAAATTAATTCAAAATATCTAAAGACTTAATTTTTAAACTATATTAAAATAATAATGCAATGTTATATATAGTGAATTAAACAATTTAACAAAGAATTATGAAAAATATTCAGATGTATCTCAATATTTTTATACCTGTTAGTTGATCTCTTTGTTGAAGTCTATTCACATCAAGCTATATTAAAATGGTTGAGTGAGTGAGTGAGTGAGTGAGTGTGTAGTAGTGGAAAAATAAAAATAAACAAATAATAACAAGGAGACCTATTTCTACAAATAGATGTATATTCAGAATCGCTAGGCCATGAAGTCATATTTTGGCCAACCAATCAGAAACCATCCAAACCAGGATGTGAACATCATGGTCTAAAGAGTGAATGAAAAACAAGAGCTGCTCCTGACCAGGATCTAACATTGCTAATTGTGAGCCAATGAGAAGTGAAGTGGCACTTTCAAAGATCTCCAGATATGTTAAGAATGAGAGGCAAAATCAACCTAAATCAGAATCAATGAATTAATTTTATCCTTTCTCTAATGTTGCAGTCATCATAACATACCCTGAACCAAAATATGACATATGCACAAACAACACAATCCTGCATAGATACATTCAATACCTAGCTCCTTCTACCACATTTTAAGCAGGCAGTTGTTATATCTGTATACATACATACATATATATATACATATATATTTACATTCTCCCCAGACTTTCTCTCTCTCTTGTCTCCAGGACATTTTTTTAATCATTTCACACCAAGCAAGGTAATAATGCCTCTAAGACACAAAGGGTTACTGAGTGTTAGAGAATATTTGAAAAAAACTATAAAGGAGAAAGAACAATAAAAGAACAAGAATTAAGAAACTGTATATAACAATTGACATTACATTTAAATTTTTCAAGATCAAAGTTGACTGAAAAACAAGAAAACAAAAGAGAGTTCCACAAGTGAGAAATGTGAGAGAATAAACTGTTAACATATAACTTACAGTTACATCTAGCCACACACTTGAAATCTTGAATCTCCTACTTATCACTCTATCCTCTTATATATATATATATATATATATATATATATATTGTGTTATATTAAAATTTATTTTGTATATATATATATATATATGCATCAACACTCTGAATTTCCTTTCAGTTCTTACACAAAAGGTCAATATAGATCTGTGGTGGGAATGGAAGTTTTCATAAGATAATCTTTACCAACCACTATAAGTGAGTGTGTGAAAATGTAGTACCATTAGTGTGTATTAGTATATGTTGATTTGTAGTTAAATCTCTACCTACAGCTTATACAATGCTTCTTACTCTCACTTAAAACACATTGACTCTCCTTTTATATCTTACTACCAATACATGCATTATTAATGCTAAAGAGATATTAAATGGCAAAGTGATTCAGCATGGGATAATGCCTAGTAAAGTTAGTCTGGTTAATCATTACTACTGAATAGTGAGTTTGGCTCTCACTGGGTGCCCCATAGAAAATCTGATATTAAATAACCCATCATGGTTGATATCATAAAGACAATCTCCTCCCCAATTCAATGACAACCAATGATGACAAAAGCTAAACTTGGCATACATTTCTCACAACCTGTGTGGTAACTATGGACAACTTTATGTTACTTTTCTCACAGCCAAAACAAAACAAAATCTAAAAGCTGTTATAGTTAATCAAGCAGAGGGCCACAAAATAAAAAAAGTAGAGACTAAGTTAGATATTAAGTTTTAAAGATTCTTGGCTCTATATTCTTTTTTCTGATCCTCTCATAAAATGAATATTTCTTCTTTTTTTTTTTAGCTTTTTTCTTCTGTGCACATTTTTTTGTTTTGATTTTAAATACACATTTATTTTTTTGCTGTCTGTTTGTATTTATTTTCTGGAATGAGTTCTATAGACTTTTTCCACCCATAAAGCCTATATTTTTATTACTTCAAACATTATTTTTAGGGGGTACTCATATTTCAGTATAATGTTGCATTTTTCTTAAGATTTCATCTACCAGGTTTCACATTCAAGAAAACATAACAAAGAAAATGTGCCCTTTCAGAAGATTCAAAACTTGTGTCTCCCTTCATAGGAGGAAGCACCCTCTGATCCAGTATACTTTAGATCACCTGGCTACAGAGAGCCTTGTAGTAAAGCATAGTTGTATTTGCCTTAAAGCATCATCTCCTCATTTTTCTTAAAAGTCATATCTGCTCAGTTTCACATCCGAAATATAAACAAATCAATTTTTAAAAAAAGTCCATTAATTCTTTATAAGGCCTATATAAAAGACGTAGAAACAAATGTTTTAAAAAAGAAAGAAAAGAAATCTGAAAATGAAGTTTTAAAGTTTATTTTGAAAATGCTTTTAGACAAATGCTAGGGCTCAGCTCAATATCATTGTCATAGATTAACACCAAGATGACAAAGTCTTTTGTTTAATTTTCAGTTACAGCAAAAAGTTGTAAGGACTGAAGCACTCCCTATAGGTCTGCGGATAAAAATAAGAGAAGAAAATCATAAGACATTAGCTTTTGATTTTTTGTTTGATGATTAACATACATAACTGGTCTTGCAAATCGATTAGTGAGCAAATCTGAGTAAAAAATTACCATAAGGTTATTTGTTTCAAATCTTCATAAAATAAAATGCACAGGGTGGTCCAAAAGTCTTGTCACTCCTACATAATATAATTTTCTATTTCAACACTCTGTGGGGTTATTATCAAGGACAGAGTTTCACATGAATGATACCAGAATATCCATCAGTTGAATGATTCTGTTCGGAGAGCCTTCGCAACAATCAACAAAGCACAACTTCATAAAATATCACATGGGACATAGTGCCACATCTTTTATATAATATAAGACTTATATAAAAAGTTTTTGAAGATAATGCTTCAGAAAAACAATCTAGAAATTAAGTTTTCTGAATTATTTTGAAAATTAATGGGAGTAATGATTGTAGACAAATTCTAGAGCTCAGCTCATCATTGTGATAGATTAACACTACAATGGTAAAGTCTTCTGTTTAGTTCTCAGTTACAATGAAAAATGGATGGCAACTTCAGCCTCTCCCATCTCAGATGAGAATAGCAAAGACAGTAAAGGAGGAATGTTTTTAAAAAATATAATCTATTGTAAAGTTTTGGAAAATCAAAAATAATAATTTTCATAATTGAATAGAAACTTATAAATCAATAAATCATTATTTACACTATTTATATTGAGACTATTGTCCTCATTTTTGTTGTTGTTATCACCACAACAAACAACAAAGATGAGGACAATAACAATAGTAGTCTAAATATAAATAGTATAAATAATGCTAACTCCTTATCCCAAAAATTCAAACAGAAGTAACTATTATATTTGCATTCCTTTTATAATCTATTAATAAAATATGTGGGATACTATGAAAGTAATGCCTTATATTTATTAGTATGGAAACTAAAACAAATGCAGAGAGAACTATAATATTATTGGATAAAATAAGTTATCAGCTACAAAACACAATTTTTCCAAATAATCATCACCATTAATTGTGCATTTTTTAGGCATTTAGTGAGTTGGCAACAGCACCTGGAACATGCTCTTTTGCTGAAATACATTAGTCACTTCTTAACTGTGCTCATATCCACTGTTTGGTCTCTATAAACAGCTAGAAAGCATTGATGGTGCAATTTTTTCTATGCAGCAGAAATTAATAATACACCTCTGCTTTTCATGTCAGACACTATTCTGCCAGACTGCTGCTAGCTGTAACAAAACTAAAAAAAAATTATGAGTTACTGGTAGAAAGGTTCAACCTTTACTACCATACCCCCAACATAATAAAACAGGAGGCATTACTTTCAGAGCAAGCTTCATACATTGATGTGCAGATAGCATAATTGGCAAGGTGAGTTTTTCCCAGCAACATTCAAATTGTCATTGAGTCTATGGTATTTATTTCACACACCTTGATAAAACATTAATCTGTCTTCTCCCCACCGAATCAATGGTTAAAATTACTGGCCAGACTGGGCTCTTTATCCTTGGCTGTTCACTAGACTAGGAGAATGATATCACTAAATTTAAAATCATGCAAAAAAAAAAAAGTAAAAGAAAACAATCCTCTGACCCTTTACAATATCTAGCTAGAGCAGTGATTCTCAATGGGCATTGCCGCAGCATGCTAGTGAACCACAGGATCCTTTTAAGTGTGTCGCAAAATATTGTCATATATGTGCATGTGGAAGTAGTAATAGTATAGCATTAGTATTTGAATAACTAAATAAGTATTCAACTTTTTATCCCTCATTAGCTGAAAAGGCTTTATCAGTTTTATTGCAATTTTCTACTTCTTATTTATTAGAATTGGGCCTCTCAATCTTAAATAGCATCAAAAAATAATAAGCAAGAAAGACTATGCTCAACTGAAGAAGGAATGAGGGTCAGCTTATCACACATTTGACCAAACATTGAAGAAATTGTGAAAAATAACAGGCACAGGTTTCACACTAAATAAGATGTACAAACATTCAAATAAAGTAAGTTCCTATTTATGTGTGTATTTTTAAAAGATCTATGGTTTTATTTCATAACATTTAAATGTATACCCATTAAAAATATTATTAAGTGTACCATGATATATCATTTGCTCCTAGGTGTGCCATTGCTTAAAAATGTTGAGAAACATTGAGCTAGAGACATTTCCAAACAATGCAGCATTCAGATTGGACCTTTTTTTATGAGCCTTGCTTTTCAAGCCTGATTATGAGTTACAATGTCTGGTATTAGGTTGGTGCAAAAATAATGACGTAATAATGTCGTTTTTCGACGTATTTTTTAACGTAAAAAAACGACATTATTACGTCATTATTTTTGCACCAACCTAATATAACGTAATAAAAAGAGAATGGGAAAAAAGCATTGAAAGGAGAATTCTTCTCAAAATGTTTTCCAACTGACCAAAAGGACAAAATTTGTAACCTAAGACATGTTTGAAAAGTAGTTTACTGAGCTGGTTGGAACAGTTAAACAAGCTGTCAGATAGCTTAATCACCATTCAATGGGATTTGATTCATGAGTAAATTGTCAAGGTCAGATGTAAGTAAGTTACTATAGCAGCGAGTTGAAAAAAGAGGTCTCTGGCTTCTGAAATACCCATGACACTTAAAGAAATATGAGGCAACATACAAAAGCTCTAAAACTGATGACATTGAACATGTTTGAAAGAAATACACAAACAGACCAAATTTTCTTTAATAATACAAAGTCAACTGACACTCTTCAATTATAATTCTATAAAGTAGAAAGACTTCTGAAAGTTTTCCACAAATGACAACCACTCTGCAAATCCTTCTATTCATCAGATGGACACTCTCCCAACTTTCAAACAACCCAGCAAAAATTGACAACTCCACATTCTCTTTTTAAAGGACCTACATGAATTTTGCTAATGCTTTACTCTCTTTGTCAAGGGATTTTATAACCTCACCTATTGCAGTAAACTTCCAATTTTCAGAACATTTTTCTAGCTTAATTTCTTTAGTCACTCAAATAATTTGATTGACCAAAGCACCTGTCTTCCTTTTTATATAACAAGTTATTGTAAATAAACAAATTCTTTTTCTTTCAATTTCACACTGAGCAGAAGTCCTTTTATTTTCATGTGCTTAAAGAGTTGTTAATAGATATTTTTTGTATATGGGAAAATGCCCATACTGGTTGGACATGTGATTAACAACTCTATCCAGTAAGATCTATTTAAAACTGAAACTTCAACAGCAGCATTACGTCATGTGGTGTTGTCATGAACCTTTGCTCCATGGTTAGTCAACATGTTCAGAAAAAGTAAAAAGTAAAATACATGAATTTTATATTTCATTCCTAAAGTGCAAAGATGCATCGTGGAATTACTACCAATCCTACCAGTATATGTGCATGTGGTGTGTGTGCATGTACACATGTGTGTGTGTGTGTTCATGGTTGGGCACAACAGCATAAATGGCTTTTGTTAAGAACAAGCAAATTTCCTGTTGAAACAAGATGAAAGCATTTCACCAAGCCAAGCACAAAACGTAGACAAAAGAGAGATTTGTTGAGATTTTTGCTGCAGGTTTTGCTATTATTTTTGTTTTTTTAATTCTTTAATCTAAAAGGCATCTCTGCAGCCTATCGGCTTTACCCCTGCTCCCTCCTACTATCTGCATAATTGCATTCATCCTTGATAAATGTCGGTCCATTACAGTCTCCTTTACTTCTAGAGAGAAAGATAGATTAATAAGGTGAGAGAGAAGTGAAAGTGATTGATAGAAAGAAAACAAAGTGAAGAAAATTAAAGAAAAGAGAACAGGTTGCAGAAAGACAAAAGGAAAAAAAAAAAGAAAAAATTGGGAGATTAGAAAATTGATGAAGTGAGATACAAGCAGAGAAATAGTAAATAAAGAAAGCAGGAGATAGAATAACAGAAAGTTAGAGAGTGGATAAAGGGTGAAAGAAAGAGAAAGGGAGATAGAAAGTTATAAGGAAGGACTGGCAAAGAGAAAGAAAGGACAATAGTGAGAAAGAGAGAGATGAAAGAGAAAAAGGGAGAAAAGCATGATGAAAGAACAGAGATAGAGATTGATATAGGAAAGATAAAAATAGAAATAAAAGATAGATTAAAATAAGCAAAGGAAGAGAAGGAAGGAGAAAGCGGGATACAAAAAAATGAGCTATGAG
Source organism: Acanthosepion lycidas (assembly GCA_963932145.1). Classification (NCBI taxonomy): domain Eukaryota; kingdom Metazoa; phylum Mollusca; class Cephalopoda; order Sepiida; family Sepiidae; genus Acanthosepion; species Acanthosepion lycidas. The sequence continues at coordinate 44,049,269 of OZ010599.1, read as the reverse complement.
AATAAGAGAGAGAGAAATAAAAATACAGATTGAATAGAGATTAAAGACAGAGAAAAAATGATAGATTAATAAAGAAGAATGAAAAGAAAAGAGAATAGATAGATAGATAGATAGATAGATAGATAGATAAAGAGGATGGAGTAATAAAGAGAGCAACAGAGGGAGAGCTAAACAAAGGTACAGAAAGAAAACGAGACAAAGATGAATGATGAGAATGAAAAGATAGAAGGAGAGATTAAGGTAGAAAGAAGAGAAAAGGTGTGATTGACCGATAGAAAAAGAAAAGAGGGGGATAAAGACAGAAAGAGACATAATGATAAATAAGAGAGAGAAGTTAAGAAAAGATGAAAGAGATATAGATCCAGTTTGAGATGGAGCAGAGGTGAGATGAACAGAAAAGAGAAGAACAAAAAGATAAAGAGATGTTGAAAAGGAGATTAATATATCAAAAAGGGTGTCTAGTTAAAATAATAATAGCGAGGTTAAAAATGAGAGAAAGAAAGCCAGAGAGAGAGAGAGAGAGAGAGAGGGAAAACATTGGCTAGTTAGATAGGTAGATATTGAATGAATAAATAAAAGTGGCAAGGGAAAAGATAGGTAAAGAGAGATTTACTCCAGTCAGCTTGTTTGTAAGTGGTACTCAGAGCAGCAGCAGTCTGTGTTCCAGTTGAAAGTGTTAAGACAAGAGGAAGTAACTCCTTAGGATGTTGCCACTGTAGTACTTAAGTGTTGGGTATCACGGATAGGACATATATAAATATATACATATATATATATATATATATACATTCATATATATATATATATATATATATATATATATATATATATATTTGCTGAGAGACATTGAAGCAGGTACTAGTAGTCAGTTTTATTGACAGCAACAGACGACTGGACTGCTACAGGACTTGAGATTCACGTCATATCTCAAGATGTGTTTTTTTTTTTTCAGTTAACAATGTATTGCTGTTGATGATTTCACAAGCTTAAAAATATTCTCCATTGAGGAGATCAGTGTTTATCTCACTGGAACAACAAATAACAATTCGGGACATCTCTGTATTTAAAATTTTTTTTTTTAAATTCTACAGAGACTTTCAAATTTGCAGGTAACTGATTGATTGAAATATCAACTGTAAAAATAAACTGAAAAAAATCCCCATAACTCTATTTATATATCTAGATATATACTTATTTATATATATATATATATATATGTGTGTATATTTTTATCTAAATATATATCTATATATATACCTATCTAATCTATCTATATATATATTAATATAAACATAGATATATTCTTGTGCATCATCATCTGCTAAAATTTTCAACCATGTCACTTGGATTCATTAAAAAGAGGGTCAATATTAAACTTAACTGGGGCTCAAAAACAGGTAAGAAAAATGTTTCTAGTTTCTCGTGCTTTGCATATCAAAAACAATTCTATTTCCTGGTTTTTCCAATTTTTGCTTTATTTCTTTTTATTTGCAATTTCATCTTTAGGGTTCCATGTTTAAAAAAATTATTTAATGTTAAAAAAGAAACCCAGTGGTCATTCAAAACATTCATATTTCAGGTAACACCATATGGCTATTCCTCTTATTATACCACATTTGTAAATTATTGGATTTTATATAACAGGGTCAGGTAACCAATACAATTTATTTTAATAAAAGTAATCTTTAACATTAAATTCTTGAAAACAATTGCTGTAAAATGAACCTGTTATTAGAGAGGTCACACCTGGGTTTAAAGCCAGAAAATGTCAGGTATATTATATAATAAACAAAGCAAAATATTGTGGATTAAATGTAATAAAACTTCATATGGATCAATTTTACATTTTTTATAGATATAACTTTTTATTTTGTATATATCTGTGTAAGCCTATATATATATATATATATATATATATATATATATATATATATATATATATATATATATATAAAATGATGACAAAATATTCTTTGTATATTTTTATGTCTTTTATTTAGTTGACATGTGGAAGCACAATAAAGGTTTTTAGAAATCACAAAATTTATTTTGGCTACTCCTGCAGCTTTTAATTCTGGATAGTGTTTTTTTGAACATTTTTTTAATAAAATATGTAGACATCTATCTATCTATCTATCTATCTATATATATATATATATATATATATATATATATATATATATATATACACACACAAGCATGTATACATTATGTTCAGATATTCATTTATTATTCCTAATTTGTTTTTGTTATTTTTTCCTTTTAAATTATAACAGTTCTATCTGATTAGCTCTAAGTTATTGAGGTTCTCCCAGTGAGATAAAATTCTCACATTTTTCATGGATATGATATAAAATATAAAATGGAGCTTTTGTCATGCTGTCATTATATTAGTATAAACATGGTTGGTTGAAATCTTAGCTGATGGGTGTATGTTTATATTTTGTGCCTGTATATTTTACTCTTTGCACTCAGATGATTTATTTAATTTCAAAATCTACAACATGAAAAGCTATAAATGCTGATTCTCATTTGTAAATTTGTTTTCAACATATAAATTTGATGTATAAATAGCTTTCTAAAAGGTCATCAGATTAAAAAGTGCCAAAACCTTTTACATTGATAAAACTAAGTTATAAAGAGAAAATGAATGATTTATGTAATTCTGTTAAGGATAAATTAGGTTAACCTAAGAGTTGTTGTTATCATTAACTAGAAAACCCTGTTGGGTTACCTGTTGAGAAAAGGTTATGACAGAAAAATATTATCATTGAAATCACTCCCTCAAAGATTATGGTACTTTCTTTGCCTTTTCTGCAAAAAGGAAGTTATATTTTTTTGGCACTGACTTTCTTTTTACTCATATGCAAATAAATAAATAAATAAAAATAAAGTATAGTATTGTATCATTAGTTTAATCGTTATATACCTTGAAAATTTAATTTAACTTTAGTTTAGTGCAAATTTGAAGATCACCTGGATTTTTTTCATACTTTATGTTAGTGCATTTTAGAGGCACCTTAATTCAATACTATTGTGCTACTGTTCATTGTTTTGGCTACTTAGTGGTTATATAAAAGCATGCAAAAGCAGATCTTTTGTATTGTAGTGATAAATAACAGCTTTTTAAAAGGTCATCAGATCAAAAAGTATGACTTTTGCATCAATAAAACAAATTTATAAAAAAAAAATTAGGGATAAAAAGTGATCAGATTGGTAACCTAAGGGCAACCTAAGTTATTATCCTTAATTGTATGATCTTAATTCATTTTGGATTTTTTTGTTTTTTGATTGGTTTTCAGATAAGAAGATTTTGATGATTGTACCCTCTATTTTTTTCTTTTTCTGATTTTTTTGTAGTGTAAAGCGTGAAGAGTTATGTTGTGGATTTAGGTGAAGGTCAGCATTGTATTTATATTTGATGTGGTCTAATTCAGTTAAAATGATTAGGATTGGGCTTTTCAAGTGCAGATGTAAAAATGCCTTTAAACTAATTATGCAGCTTGGAAAACTCCAATGTTAAAAAAAATGAGAAATATTTAATAAATTAATAATACTTATCACCAAAAATAATATTTAAATAGCAAGATAATTCTACTCTGCAGAAAATGGTATGAGTGAATCATTGTATGTATATAAATGCAGTACTAGATTGGCAGTTAGGTCTCATAATTTCACTGTCGAAATTACTAATTGTAAACCTAACTTCTGTGCTTATAGTTTCTTGTCCCACACTTCTCACTTGTGGAGCTCTTTTCTAGCATCTTGCTTTCTTGTCAGCTATGATCTTCAAAAAATTTAACTGCAATGTCAGTTGTCATCTTCTATCTTCTTGAATGCTGTTCTTTTATTGCTCGCTGTTTTATTTGCTCTTAGTAACCACTTGCATCTTAGTAGCTTTATTGCCTTGCTTGGGGTAAAATGATTAAAAAATGAGAAAAAAAAAATTTAACAGCTCACTCATCCCATTTTATATTTATAAACTTATATTAACATATACCAGTGATTCTGCCACAAAATGTGTGTGTGGAAATAGTAATTGTACAGCATTAGTAGTTTACTAAATAAACTGCACAAATAGTCGAATAGAAACATTGAAATAAAGTAAGTTCATATTTGTGTGTGTATTTTAAAAAAATTTATGGTTTTATTTCATAACATTTAAATGTATACTCCTTAAAAAATTTGTTAAGTGTGCTGTGATATATCATTTGCTCCTAGGTGTGCCATTGCATAAAAATGTTGAGAAACACTGAGTGGGAGTAAAGACATTTCCAACCAAAAGACATTTTCCAATCAATGCAGCATTCAATCGAACATCTGTTCTGTTTCCTATCCTAACATAAACAAAGACAATTTTTAGAAAATGGATTAAATCCAACATATTTTTAATTTATTTATTTATGTGCATGTGGAAGTAGCAATGGTACAGTTTAGTATTTGAATAAATGAATACGTATTCAACTTTTTATCTCTCATTAGCTGAAAAAGCTTTATCAGTTTTATTGCAATTTTCTACTTCTTATTTGTAAGAATTAGGTTTCTCAATCCTAAGTAGCATAAAAAAATAATAAATAATAAGCAAGAAAAACTATTCTCAACTGAAGAAGGAATGAGGGTCAGCTTATCACACATTTGACCAAACATTGAAGAAATCGTGAAAAACACCAGACACAGGTTTAACACTAAATAAACTGCACAAATAGTTGAATAGAAGAATTGAAATAAAGTAACTTCATATTTTTGTGTGTGTGTTTTTAAATCTATAGTTTTTTTTCATAACATTTAAATGTATACCCTTTAAAAATTTTACTAAGTTTACCATGCTCTCAGGTGTGCCATTGCTTAAAAAGTTTGAGAAACACTGTCATATACACAAATACATATTTTTAACTTATTTGTTTAAACATTATTTTGAAATGGATACACATATTTGAGTAGATGCTCTGTTTTTATTTATTTATTAAACAGTATATTTATTTTTTTTTACATCTATCTGCCTGAATATTCAAGAAATCTTGTTAGAAAAATATGGACCCTCCAGCAGGATTCGAACCTGCGTCCCCTAGAGGAAACCATCATTAGATCTGATGTGCCATAGGCCAACTCAGCCACATAGGACTTCCTGATCAAACAAAACCTGCTTTTGAACACATATCTACCTGATTCGCAAAATATACATATCTGTTCTGTTTCCTATCCTAACGTAAACAAATACAATTTTTAGAAAATGGTTTACATCCAATATATCTTTAATTTATTTGTTTAAACATTATTTTGGAAATGGATACTCATATTTGAGTAGATGCTCTGTTTTTATTTATTTATTAAACACTATATTTATTTATTTACATCTACTGTCCTGAATATTCGAGAAATCTTGTTAACACTGGTATATGTAAATAAATATCCAAATATGAGTATCCATTTAAAATTAACGTTTAAACAAATAAATTAAAAATATGTCCAATTTAATTAATTTCTTACAAGCAAATACATATGAGGGGTCACTGAAAAGTTTTCAGCTTGACCAAGAAGCAATTACAAAAAAAAAAAAAAAAAATCTGATGTTTGGTCATTTGATCAAATGTTGTGAATTTGGTGAGTCTGAGAAAAAAAGCACCCACTCATATAAAAAACTATGGTGAGAGTTATAAAAATGCTAATCTAGGTTGATGAAATGCTACAGCAGAGAAAATACCTATGCATAATTCTTTGTTTTCATAAAAGAACCAAGACAAGGAAAAATTATTAAGTATGCTTGCATGAATAACATTTTTCAAACTCCAAGACTGCAGCTTAAAAGACTAAATTGACAAGACATAGATGCAAAATAAATTACATTAATTCAACAGTAACATTTATTAGCTTAATATTTTTCAACATAAGGTTTTTAAACAACATTATACAAGAGGTCTGAACAATTTCCTCACAGATGAAGAAGAGTCTTTAGGTAACAGAAACGTGGTTCTACAGAAGGATATTGGGAATCCCATGAACTGAAGATGTGAGTTCACAAAGAAGTTTTAAGGAAAATGGAAACAAAAAAGCACTTATACTTAGAATCTGAAAAAGACAATAGAAATTTCTAGGGCATATAATAAGGAAAGTGGACTTAGAGAATTTGACACTCACAAGACATAATGAAGACAAGAGAGACAGAGGAAAGCAGTGAATAACCTACCTTGAGCTTGTGTAATTGGTTGGCAGAACAAGGATTAAGAAAGATAGCAAAAAGAAAAACCTTACAAAGAGCTACAAAAGAAAGGAAGTTGTGGAGAGTCATAACCGCCTATGTCATGAATGGACATGGCATATGGGAAAAGAGTACACAAGAGAAAATATCAAAAATAAAAATCAAGTATTTAGCAAAATTCTCTTTGGTAGCAATGCACAGATTATTTCAAATGCATTTCAATAATGTTCCTTTCATAGGAATAAAATAAAAGTATTGCTTGTAGCTGTCAAATTATAACAAACCTCAAAGTTATTATGAACCAATGCACATGTCTATTATTCTTATTACAATAGAGTATGTTCTTTGTTAGATTAAATTCTTAACAAAATGTGTAGCTAAGACTGTATGCAGTGAATATAGAAAAATTGAATTAATGTATATAATATTTTACAACACAAACAAGGTTTTTAAAGAAGAGAAAATATGAAAAATAAAAATCAATCATTTAGAAAATTCGTTTTGTCAATAATGCACGGATTATTTAAATAAAAGATCTATGATTCTAATACAGTTCCTATAATAGGAAGATAAATACAAGTGTTGCTTATTGACAAAATTCAAAGTTATTATAAACCAATGCATCTGACTCCTAATTTATGTGCAACATATATGTTTATTTATAAACAGATCCAATGGGTAACATGTTCAATATCACATATACCTGAATGTTCTTAAAAATTATTATACATGTAAATATGATCTTTTATAACCTTCATCAGTCTTTCAAACATTGATTTTAATTTTTCTATTTCAAATTTAACATTACTTGCAGCGGTTTTTATTGCTTCCCATAAAACTTTGATTGAAAATTGTTTTCCATTCTCAAGTACATTTCTTTTAATGATGGACTACAAATTTTTGTTGGATTAATATCTGGAAAGACACAGGCTCATTCCATTAATTTGGTGTCTTTGAAATCTTTTTGTTTTGGCAGTCAATAGTCAGCTTTGAAGAATGTCTATATTTCTGAGATGTGGTATTGTAACTATTTACATTGTTCAGACTGTTGGCCTCATCTTTATTGTCATATTCACAATGTTCCGACTGTTTTTATACTCTACCCTTCTTCAGGTAACATATGTTGGAATTTCAATCCGAACCCCTTATTTTGTCTACAAGAGTAGATTGTTCTAGTTCCACATGCCATTTTTTTTCTGGATATCTCAGTTTTAGTTATTTCTTTTTATTAACTCAGATCTTTAAATTTTTGTTTAGTAGGTCCTTTACATATAAATTCATTAATACTTATACTCAATAAAGGATAATGGTACAATATGTTTTTATTTTAATCTCAACTTTATTTTCCTATATAAAAAAGACTGCATCATAATTCACTGGCACTTATGTAACAGGGTTGACAGTAAGATATGTACTAAATATATTCTTTTGCACACACTCCAACCAGAAAATCAGCAGCCTGATCCTCTTTGGAAAATTGGCAGTAAATGTCCATGCCTCTTTGCAATTAAAAACAGAAAATAACATTCAACTGTGGCCTACTTAATTTCATAAGAAAAATAATATTTCTTACAATTTTATTTTGTTTCATTCTCACTTGTTCACACACACACTCTCTCACACACATAACTACATACATAAACAATGATTATTTACAATGTTTCTTGAATTTTTCAAAATTTTTGGGAAAGTAATGCTATCAGCATTTTAAACCACGGTGATTTTCACTAAGGTAGATCATACATGTAAATATCTTTTGCCTATGAAACAAGAAATATTCATAAGAATTTTTCTTTAAAGAAGAAATGTTTTCATTTTCAAATGAATAAATTAGAAATAAATCCCACTTAGTGACATGTGATAATCACACTGTCATTAGTGATAATGTTATACCAACATTTTAATTTTTTAATTATAAAAAAATCTTTTCTAAAAAATAATACTTTTTCTAATATATATGCTTATGGATATGGTCTTCTGTACTGAAAGTAGCTGTGGTACCTACTACGAAAAATTATCTTGAATCTTTGTAGCAGAATAGTCCACCTTGTAATGAGCAATAGATTATGTGGCCTGCTGCTCAATAAAAGTTGCCTATGCCTAGTCTTCATTCTTACATCCAGTATTTTAATAAATAAAAATCTTAATTTATATTTCTGTACAGTTATCTGCTGGGGTAGGGGTTCAAACAGATACCTCCCCTGTGCACTTATATTCAACAAAAGGATAGTGATATAGTACACTTTTATATAACACTAACTTATATCCTGAAAAATTCCCCAACAAAGACTGGTAGTTGGTTAATACCAATTTTATTACAGAAATATTGATTTGCATAATAAAATCTAACTTGGTGTATTAAATTATTAATACTGAAATAATGTCTGTTGGCATCCAATAACAATTATAGTTGATTTTATTATTGTAATCAACCGTTGAACATTAATAAACTCCTTCCACATCTAATGAACAGGAGTAGAGGTTCATCCCTTGTTTTCTGTTCAGGATATGGTTTGTTTTGTTTTGTTTTGTTTTGTTTGTTTGTTTGTTTTCTTTCTTTCTTTCTTTCTTTCTTTCTTATTTCTTTCTTTCTTTCTTTCTTTCTTTTCTATAAATAATTTCACAGTAATTTTTTAATGAGTTTTTCACTATGGTACCTAGATTTTATGAATTTATGCACACTACCAGATTGGCATCGAAATTTCATCAATTTGCAATAGAGCTGGCTATATGTAGCCATAAGTTCTATGCTAACAGTTTCTTCTTTTGCACTTCTTGCTTGTGGAACTCCCTTCTGGCTCCATGCTTTCCAGCTAACTTTAATCTTCAAAAATTTAAATGCAATGTCAATCGCTATCTACTGTCCTCCTGATTACTCTCTTCCCTTTCTGCTCATCATTAAAGTTTCTGTTCCTAATTCTTCCATACTCTGTAACCCCTTGTGTTTTAGTGGCATTACTTCCTTGCTTGGGGTGATTCCAATTAAAAAAAAAAATAGGGGATGACATAACAAAGCATTATAAAAACAAAGAGGCAGATATATAAGACAATATAGAACACATTTATACTGATTACTCTTCTATTGTTCTTGCTCTTTAATAATATTTTTGTTTTCTAATTCTTTCACACTCAGTAACCCCTTGTGTCTTAGTGACTTTACTGCTCCGCGTGGGATAAGTTCAATTTAAAAAAAAAAATTAAATGAATAAACATGTTTTACTTTTATTAAAGATCTACCAGAGAATGAAATATGGAAGAGAAAAAGAAAATTCTACTATTTAAAATTTTTGTATTGTTTCTCATTGGTTAAGTAGACATGCATCTGTCTTGTCAAGGAGTGTTCATGTGTATAATTCATGCATGTATGTATATCATAATTCTAGTTTTTCTATGTGGGATTCCGATGATAATGTATATTCCTCTCTCTCTCTCTCTCTCTGTGTGTGTGTGTGTGTGTGTGTGTGTGTTCGTCTAGTAGGCATTTTTATCTATGTTTGGTGGTTGTCCACATGTTGAATTGTAGGTGTTTTGTGTGAGGATGAAAGAATTTAAGTTACACCAGTTGTGGTAACACGTAGACATATTCTAGATTCTTTAAGTATGGGTTTTATAAAAATTAATGATATAATAAAGTGTATTTGATGTGTGTTTATAGATGCTAAAATATTTATCAGAACTCTCTCAAAGCATTTCCGATGTTATCCATTCCCAACTAGGTATTTATGCTACTGACACGACTATTTACTCTGGTCTTTATAGCAGGTCTGATAGGTCAGACAAAGTAAAATTAGTAGCTGCTCTCAAAAATGACCTCTGATCAGTTGTTAATTGGGGCAAGGAATGGCTTGTCATATTTACTTGTTGGTTAATGAAACTCCTGTTTTTTAATCATCATAGAGAACCATTTTTACTTTCCATGCTAACCTCCAGGAGAGCAACTCATTGCGCCTTCTTGGTCTCATGTTTCCACTGACATTAAGTGGAGTAATTTTATTGAATCAATTACTGACTCTGCTGCTAGGAAAGTTAATTCAGTTCACAGTGTTGTGCCAGACAGTTTTCCTTATCCGAATCCATCTCGCACATTTATAAATCTACTATTTATCTATACATTGAATATTGTAGCAATATGTGGTCTGGTGCTCCTGCTCAAGATTTTTGACATAATTAAAAGAATTGTCTGTAACTTTATTGGTCATGACCTGGTATCTTGACTTTAGTCACCTTCCCACCACTGTAACATGGTTTCCCTCAGTCTTTTACATAAATATGTTCATGGCAATTGCTCTCTTCCTTGGTACCTAAACCACATGAATTTAAGTGCACTACCAGATTGGCAACTAGAAGTTGAAGTAGCTAAATGTAACTGTAAGTTCTACTCTAATATTTTCTTTTCTCGCACTTCTCAGCTGTGGTACTCTCTTCTGATTTCTAGCTTCCTTGCCATCTACAATCTTCAAAAATTTAAATGAAAGTCAATTGCCATCTTCTGTCTTCCTAAATTTTCTTCTTTTATCGCCCTTTTCTCCTCACTAAAGTCTTCTCATTTTTTTTCACTCCCAGTAACCGCTTGTGTCTTAGTTGCAGTATTGCCTTGATTGGGGTGAAATGATTAAAAATAGTTGTTTTTTTACAGGGTGGAGTTGCTAGCCAGTTTTGAATTCAGTTATCCTTCAAGACTGGATTCCAACCAATGCTAGAGAGCCCAGTTTACCCTGTTATTGACTCTTAACTACAGGGAGAGGCAGATTCATACCTTTCTTTGTGTGAAAGTTAATTCAAAGACCTCAGCTGGAATTTGAAATCAGCATGCCAATCACACTTTCTGTGTCGATAATGCACACATCTATGAACAATGAATTCATTGAGTTAAAAGATTAAACGAACACAAAAGGAAGCTTTTAAAACAATGCATTAGTCACTCATCATAAAATCTGACTATAATTTCAATTTAAAGAATGCATTTTTAATTAAAAGAGAAAGTAATTTATTAATATAAAAATATATTGAAAATGCTTTAATTTCAGAATCCATGGTAAATTCATGTTTGAGATCATATAACATATATCCTTTTCTGATAAAACCATAACCATGTATTGGAAGCATAGCTGGTGCAAGAGTCTCACTCTCCTCTCCCAAATCTATGATATGCCCCACCCCCATGCTACTACATCTCAATTTCATAACGTAGTATTCATATAAAATACAAATTTTATTGTAACCTAATTATGTACAATAATGGATGCAATGTAGGGGAACAGTTCAACTAGAAAAATTTAAAATAAATATAATGTATCTAAATACAAATTAGAGACATGTGATAATAGCTCAATCCATCTCAAATAAATAAAAATGTTTTGCATCAATTTTTAATATCAACTAGAAATCTTTCTTGTTAAAAAGTTGAATAATTTAACACATTCAACATTATGGATAAAAAATATTGAGTAGTGTTTTTCAAGTCTTGACATGAGCCAAACAAGTTCATGGATTTGAACAAAAAATCCCAGAATGACATCAAAATACACAAAAATTTTTCAACCTTTCATAGTTAGTTGTGCTTAGTTTAATTTGTAATGTATATAAATTTAGGTAGAAAAAGTAAATGTTGATAATATAGCAAGGTCACAATCAGGTTTGCTTCCCAGTCAGTAGGGGGTTAGGCATAGTACACATCAGCCCTGATTGGAAGCAATTTACATTCAATATCATATTTGTTTCTTCATTAAAAACAGAAAGAATAGAATATACTGATATTTATTTTAAGTATTTTAGGATCATTTTTTTTTTAAATGTTTTCATTTGGCTCTTCCTGTTTTGCTGTTTCCATTCTTCCTGTAACCAGATAAAAATTTTCCTGCCAAAAATGATACTTGAGTACTCCCTCCCCTTGCACACTTTGTCATGTTGCAAATGTACCAGGAGGCATAATTTCCTCTGATATTATTCATAATTACAAGTTCGCCCATGCCATCCCAAAATAATGACAATATTTTAGATTTTGATATTTTACAAGTACAATGCATTTACAAAACTTCTAGCCATTTATCTGTGAAACTAAAAATAATTTAAAACATAAATCTCTAAGAAGTGTGTGGATTCTCTGTCCATTACACAATGTAATGCATATTTTTTTTACAATTTTTTTCACCCTGTACAAGGCTCAGGAGCCACTTGAGTTAAGGGGTTATGTTAAGGGTAGTTTATATAGATAGAAGGGGGAGATAATGGTTAATTCTAGACTTAAACAGGTTAAGATTGTAGAGATCAGGAAAACATCCTCTTGGGAGTCTGTTCCACAGGACAGTTGTTTGCAGGAAGAAGCTGTTTGATTGGAACTTACTTATCACCAATGGAATACGGAGAGTGATTTGCTACTATGTAAGTGGCATAGCAGTTCCTAGCTGTGAAGGTTAAACCTGGCCGAACCAAGGAGTGTAGTTTGTTCAAGTCTATTCTATAGCAGTGATAGAGCAGCGAGAGACTCACCACATCCCACCTATGAGAGAAAGGTTGAAGGGTGGAAAATAACAACAAGGACTTGAACTCTATCTATGACTGGAAAATGAAGACTGGGTAGTTCTTGCCCAAATATGGCATTAGTACTCCATTTTCAGCCTAGTTCAGTTCATTTTAGATGATAGCATGAGTAGTCAAGTACTTACTAGAGCCGTACAGGGAGCCAATCATTTTACCTGCATCTTTAGCGATGGATCATATATAAGAGGTTCACTTGAGGTCAGGTTTGAGTTTGAGGTCCAATATTTTCTCAAGGCACAGTGTCCCCTTGAGGGACATCCGTTCATTGTGACTGGCAGTTGTGCCATTTAATATGCTCACAAGCATACATACACAGGGCTTACAGCCATATCACTTTGAAACACTGTTTTCTGTACAATCACCAAAGTTAAGTAAGCAAAGCCTGATCAGTACCTAGATGAGTGACTACTTGGGAATATAAGGTGCTGTAAACTTGGATGGACAGTTATCGTAATGGATAATGGCTTGAAATTTTTAATCAGATAATCGAGTTCCAATTATCTTCACTTACATGCAAATACCTCTGGGAAAAGTATGAATCCAGTTCTTCACCTATAGGTTAATTAGTAAGAGTTGTATCACTAAAACCATTATTATCTCTCCACCCACAAAAAATTCTTACAAACTAAAAATATTTTCTGTCTTTAAACAACCTGTAAAGCATTGGTCAGTTGTAGAAAGTGAATCAATCACTCACACACACACACACACACACACACACACACACACAATTTAACAGAGTTTGAAAATAAAATATTGGAATTCCATCCCTACTTAGTCTGGATAACCTCCATCCTGGGCTGAGCAATACAATTATAAAGTTAGAGAAATAAAAAAGAAATTTTTTAAACCCTAAATTCATCAGATAATTATAAAACATTATTGGACTTTTCAGAAATTATTCAATAATAAAAAGAATTATTTTTTTAAACAATTTTTTAAAATTTTGTAAAATTATTTTTAAGTCTGTCATAGAATATATGTGCATATATGTAAATGGCTATTTTCCTTCTCTGTCTGGCAACAACCTTTGGCTAAAAGGAAAAGTGTATAAGCAGTCTCTTTGAAGCCATTTTTATAACTCCTTCTGTATTTAAACTGACTATATTTAGTATTTTAAATGTAAAAACAATTTACATGTGCCTCTGCCATTTAATGCATACACAATAACACGCACACATATACATATATACACAATTTGAGTTAGAAATAAGACTGTGGAATAATACACTCTCCTCCCACTCAGTCTGGATAACTCCTACTCTGAGCTGAGCAATAAATGTAGCCAGAGTCAAGAAAAAAATGACTTAATTTTTTAAATCCTAAAATATCAGATAATCACAAAATTTTATTAAGTTTATTGAAATTATTCAGTAATAAATAGAATTATTTTTAAAGATTTGTCTTAATTTCGTAGAAATATTTTAAAGTTTGTTATTGAATTAAAATAATGTGCACATACAAACACGTATACATAAACAATTTGAATAGAATTGAAATGGGCATCTCTATCAAAGTCTAGTTACATTTTCTATCTGGCAACAACCCCTATATAATGCACATATTTTTTTCATGGAAATCTGTAATTTTTTGCTGTAATAGAGTTATCGCCGTTGTTTTGGCAAGGGTGGTGAGTAGTGTTTTTGTTATGTCAATAGCAGCCTGTTCCAAAATGTTTAAGAAACCAGGAAGTGAAAAAATCAAATTCATGATTAGAAAAAAAACTGGTTTATTCCAACTATTGTTTTTATCTTTAATTGTTATAGATGTTATTATAGACAACATTTTGACCAAGTACTCTCTGGCCATCATCATTTGGGGGCTGATAGGGAATAGCTTATATAAGCTGATTATTGTTCTTTGTTTGTCTCTGAATTACTATTTCTTGTCGATATATGGCTTTCATTACCTGATCCAGGGATTAAACTCATGATCACTAGCTAACAGCAATACCTGATTGCACAATGCCTCTATCCACCACTCTAAAAATACACTACTAATGTTTATTGTGAGGGTGACATAGTGGATATAGACATTGGTTAATCAAGTGTTGCTGCCACCTAGTTTAAGACATCAATATCGAGAGAACTTAAAACGATTACTTGGTTACTTATTTTAGCACATCACATTACTTAAAATTATTACCATGCAATACAAGTATCATGTCAGTGTATTATTAAAACAAATTAGCTATAAATAATTAGCAATGACTTTTTTTTATAGCTGTCACTTATATTATTACCAATTAAGATTGCTTTCACACCTAAATAAGTAGTGAAGTAATCGTTCTAAGTAATGCGGTTAATCAAGATAAGTGCTGTGTAATTTGTTGTGTTAGTTTAATCATTCAAACTCAAGCCCAGGTAGTGAAATCTATACAGTTTAGGGTGGTAGCACCTGTTAGGGTCACAGCTATGGGCAAATAATGAACCCCTGAACATTATGAAAGAATAAAAATACATTTTTATAGTAGAAGTGCCAGCAATGCATTTTTAAATAAAAAAAATTACCAACGATACATATTTATAGTAGAATTAGCAACAATAGATTTTTAAAGGAGAATTACCAACAATAAATTTTATCTGTAGTTGAAGCCATAAAACTATGTTCAAAATATTTACATTTCAGCATTAAATAACCGATAGAGGTTGATATGCCACTAAACAAAATCAAAATCAACCGAACCTAAACAGTCTGGTTCAGCAGGAACAAACAAGAAATGGAATAGTAATAGTGAAAATCACACAATAATCCGATATTTCCAGCCAGATAAAAAAATAATGAACACCTGAAGATGGCTTTAGGGTACTTTAGCAAAACTCTGAGACTATTAATGATAACATCTATAACAAAGATGAGAACAATAGCTTGAATAACTCAAATGCATAAATTATTTCAAAATTTAATTCATTAATCCTTCTATTTAATCATTAATCTTCTCATTACTTCATTAATCCTCTCATTACGTTATTAATCTTGCTCAGGATTTAAATTTTGGATTTTAACATATTGTTATCATGGCTGAAAGATTTTACTTTTATAACCAACCAGCAAAAATTTGCAAAAACTGAACTGTGGTCATGCGTGAAAGAAGAAAAATTGTAGCTAATGCCAAATCCTCATAGTTTGCTAAATAATTTGTAAATATCTTAATTGAATCCAAAGATGCATTCCAAAAGCTAAGAAGAGTATTAAAAAAACAGAAGAATTTTGTTAGAAACAAAGAAATGAGTACTGAACTGTTACATGATATCTGTCCTCTTATATGACAGTGAATGCTGGACAATTTCCTCATAGATGAAGAAGAGATGTGAAGCAACAGAAATGTGGCTCTACAGAAAGATGCTGAGGATACCATGAACTGGTATGTGAGCAACAGCAAAATTTTAGAGAAAATGGAAACAAAAAGGAAACTTATACTTAAAGCAGTTTAAATTTCAAGAGCACATAATGAGGAAGGAGGGCTTAGAAAATCTGATGCCCACAGGACAGATTGAAGGCAATTGAGACAGAGGAAAACAACACATAACATACTTAGTGAGCTTGAGTACATGAATGGCAGAAGAATATTTAGGAGAAATAACAAAAAGACAAAATTTATTAAGAGTTACGAAGGACTGGAAATTGTGGACAGCCATAATCACCTACATCCTGAAGGGACACATCACATAAAGAAGATTATAGCAACTTACAAGTTATTTTATTAGCTTTTGTTATGATTAACAATGAATGTATCTGACTTTATTTAGATATAACTGACATTGCAGGAAAAGTATTTCAGAAGAAAATGGTTGTCTCAAGAGTTCAGTCACTGTTTCCTGTCAACTGTTAGCTAAAAACACATAATAAGGAAAAAAGGCTTGGAGAATTTGACACTCACAGGATATACTGAAGGCAAGAAGAACAGAGGAAAGTATACCCTAATGAGCCTGTGTAAATGTATGGCAGAACAGTAAAATAAGAGAGGGATAGGAAAAAAACATTGCTAAGAGTTACAAAGTATAAGAAGTTGTGGAGATTCATGATCAGAAGGGGCATGGTATGTAAAAGAAAACGTCATAACATGCCAGTGAATAGATACTCACTCAGAATGTTTGACAATAAGATAAGAGTGCAAAGGGAAGTAGATTCATGACTTTCTCAAAAATATTAGGGCAAAGTGAATAAGGGTCAAATTTGAATCTATTAGGTTGGTGCAAAAATAATGACATAATAATGTCGTTTTTGACGTATTTTTTAACGTCAAAAAACGACATTATTACGTCATTATTTTTGCAACAACCTAATAGTTTGCTTGGTTTATCTTCCATTCTGTTAACTGTCATGCAATTACTTGTATCGTTAGCCTGTTAGTAATTCAATTAAATTAGCATGATGGGTGAAATGCAGTCTGCAAGTCACATGTGGATCATTTGACTTTCTGAAGAACATGCCTTATTTCATAAGAAAAATAATGCTTATAAAAACTTTGTTTGTTTCGTTTCATTTCATTCTCTCTTGTTCATTCACATGTTCTTATACATAAAAATGATTAAATAGAATATTTCTTGAATTTTGTAACTTTTCATTGAAAGTAAAATTTTCAGGCATTTTAAACTATTGGCAATTTTCATTAAGGGAGGTCATATGTGTAAATATATTTTGTTTTAGCAGGAAACTTTTTAACACCCTAAACAAGGCCCAAAGCCACTTGAGGTAAAGAGTTACAGAGTAAGAGGCACAGCTTATAGGGATATATGGAAAACATAATGGTCAACTCTAGACTTGAACAAGTTAAGATTATAGTGATTGGAGAATCATGTTCTTGGGAGTCAGTGCCACAAAGCAGCATTTCGTGGGAAGAAGCTGCTCAAGTGGAACTTATATCTCACCAATAGAAAAATGAAAGGAATGAAGGTGGAAGACTTAATTTAATTTAATACTAAGACTTAATATCCAATAATACTAAGACTTAATTTAAGACTTAATTTAAGATTTACTTTAATACGAAAACGTAATATCCAATAATACTAAGACAAAATTTAAGACTTAATTTAAGATTTAATTTAATACAAAGATGTAATATCCAATAATTCTAAGACTTAATTTAAGACTTAATTTAAGACTTAATTTAAGATTTAATTTAATACGAAGACGTAATATCCAATAATACTAAGACGAAATTTAAGACTTAATTTAAGATTTAATTTAATACAAAGACGTAATATCCAATAATACTAAGACGAAATTTAAGACTTAATTTAAGACTTAATTTAATTTAATACTAAGACTTCACTGAAAATATTTATTTTCTCTTTAATTAATGTGTAAAATCCAGCATTAATTATAAAAATTAAAACAAAATCTAGTATTAATTAATTATAAAAATCTGGTATTATAAATTTCTAGCTATGACCCATTAATGACCATTGTCCCATTTTTCAGACAATAGGCATTCATAGGTTCACAGGTTAAAGTTGTCAGTTATATAACAACGGTGGTATGGTGTTGTAATGGATAGCAGCTCAGATTGAAGAATCGGAGAGTCGAGTTTGAATTCCAGTCAGATTACTTACAGTTATTTACATGCAAATACTTTTGGGAAAGGTATGAATCCATCTCCTCTCCTCCCAGCTATGGGTAAGTAGGAAGACAGAATGGGTTTGATAGACTTATGTGGTAACTGGTCTTGGAGAAGGACAATTCTGAATTCAAAACCTGAGGAGGGAAGTTTTGGGACGTTGTGGTATACTGTGCGCCATTTTTTTGTATTCAGCTCTTGCAAAAATTGTGGTTGGTTCTGCACAAGCCTTCACCACTAAAATCAAATGATATATGCGTGTAGTCAGACTGTTTAGTTCTAAGAACTGAATTGCTGTACACTCATACACCAAAAAGGATGAGAGAGTTCAGTATTTAACAATAAAACTCTTTTCATTTTCCTAATAAAATTAATATGAGTAACATTAATATCCAATAATATTAAGACATGATTTATTTTCTCTTAAAAATATCAATTATATAAGAACCAAATCCATTTTCATGATTCTTGCTTTATTTTTAAACTGTTTCAATTTGCAAAAAAATTTATCCTTGCTCAACTTTTTTGCCTTTTGAAGGTTTTTAATTTCACATAGCTTTTTCAAGTGCAAAATGATGACTTCATTTGGATTTTGCTTAAAAAACAAAAAAAGAAGAAAAAGAAATGTGCAATGAGCATTTATAAGGGAACAATTTTACCTTTTAATGCTTGTCATGGGCAAAATTGGCTGTTCTCAACATTGATCCTTATCTAGAAAATATAGAAAAAAGCAGGAAAAAATGTTATTGGCAGTTTCAAGGTTATAGAAAATGGATATTACTGAACATATGAATCAATTATTATTCATTACAAAGGAATCATATGTGTGTGTCTGTGTGTGTGCACAAAAGTAATCCCTTACAAGCATACATACACACAAACACACACATATATATATGCATATATATATATACACACACATATAGATATACACACATAGATATACATATATATATATATATATATATATATATATATATATATATATATATATATGCATATATATATATATATATATATATATATATATATATATACACACAAATATATTCACATATATATAAATATATGCATAGTGTTTATATATATAAATACATCTATATATTACTGTTTATATATATATGTGTGTGTGTGTGTGTACATACGTATATATATATATGTATGTATGTATATATATATATATATATATATATATATATATATATATATATATATATATATATATATGTTCAACTTTGCTCAAAGAAGAAGGAGAAATATATATTCATAACATGGATGTAGCATTCCCACACTTTGATGGAAAACCAAAAACCAACAAATTGTTGTGGTATAGTTTAGTACTACTAGGGCGGTGCCCTGGTTAGTTGTAATGGATGCTTCAGCCCTGAAACCATATCTGACCTCAGGGTCATCATCTGATGAAGGATAGGCTGAAAGCAATGCTGCTGCTATTCTTGCAATTATAGTTGTATGAATTTACTTAAGTATGTAAGTGCATGTATTTATATTTCTATATATCTATCTGCACTGAAACATTTTATTAAAAAGAATAAACAAGTAATACCTATTATGCCTTTTGGTGTCTTTCTTTTGGTATCAAATAATTTGTAGGACATTAGACCGAAATTTGTAAAGGACCTTGTCAAAATTGTATGTAATGTTCTGAGTACCTTCATTTCAATGAAAGAAGTTGGAAGAGATAGCTAGTTGAATGTTTTTGCAGTTAATGTTCCAAATCTAGAAAGAAATTTGGTTTCATATGCTATAGTCATGGAACAGATTATAGCATCACATAATTAAGATGACATCATGGCCCAAAGGCATTTTGACACATACCCACTGAAATTGAAACAAATTTAATTGGTGGAGAGTTGCTGTCTTTTATTGTGAAATAAATACATATACATATAAATACTATATTAATACCATATTACTATATATTACTATATTATTACTATATTACTATATATTAATTTCAATAAAGGTGCAATTAATTTACAAATTCATGAATTATTCATACAAAAAACAAATACAAAGGTTAATGATTTAAATGGCAAGAAATCCATCCTAGCGAACAATTCAAATAATATACAAAAACCCCGAACCTGTTTATGAATGAAAAGATCCTGTTTTATAAATTTCAGTTGCATAAGGTTTTATTATTTTTACAAGCTTTCGTCTGTTCCTACAGACATCCTCAGGTATGAAATAGATTTTGTTCTTGTTTTTACTCTCAGTAATAAGTGGACAACGAAAATATTTTAAATCTATTTCATACCTGAGGATGTCTGTAGGAACAGACGAAAGCTTGTAAAAATAATAAGACCTTATGCAACTGAAATTTATAAAACAGGATCTTTTCATTCATAAACAGGTTCGGGGTTTTTGTATATTATTTGAATTGTTCGCTAGGATGGATTTCTCACCATTTAAATCATTAACCTTTGTATTTGTTTTTTGTATGAATAATTCATGAATTTACTATATATTACTATATTATTACTATATTATTATATATTAAATTATTACTATATTACTATATATTACTATATTATTACTATATTACTATATATTACTATATTATTACTATTATTATTATATATTAAATTATTACTATATTACTATACATTACTATATTATTACTATATTACTATATATTACTATATTATTACTATTATTATTATATATTAAATTATTACTATATTACTATACATTACTATATTATTACTATATTACTATATATTACTATATTATTACTATTATTATTGGGTTAAAACTGGTGGAATTAAGAAATGTAGTTCATCTGAGCAGTTTCCATGGAAATAGAAATAGTGCTATGAGAGGCTTGCAACATTTCGTCTGTGGGAAAGGGGTTGTAAGGCAGAAAATAATTCATCACCTACAAGGTTATGGGGATACTTATGGACTCTATCAAGACAGGCAAGTGAGGACTGGGCAACAGTACTCCATTTTTGGCTTAGGTTTATTATCATCTTTGCACTGGCCTGTGTATAGATATGCAATAAGATTATACATCTGTACAAGATAGTGTGAGAAATATGGTATACAAATTCTATATATCAAACTGATGGTTGGTAACTGAATAACAAAATTTAAAAAACTATATAATAAATTCAATCTTTCAAAAGGACTTCACCAAACTAAAATAATGTTCTTATTGATTGATTGCAAGGTCATCTACAGTAAATTTTTTGGCAGAACTTCTATTATCACAGTGTGGGATAATCTACTAACAAAAGTGATGAAAAGAAAAAGAAAAAAAATCTAAATTTAATCAGCTAGATAAAAAGAAAAAAATGAAATATTCCCAGCATCCCTCATTTGTGCACTTGTGTAGTTGCACCAACAAAATAAATTTAGTCCTATGAAGTCTTACGAGGAAATGCATCATAAGAAAATATTTTTCCATTTTGTCATACATTTTTCCCCATATATATATATATATATATATATATATATATATATATATATATAGACAGTGCTGTGCAAAAGTAAGTGAACCCCTAAGATAATATGTAAAATAATTCTCTTTTTTTCAGATAATCAACAAATCTTAATTAAACTATATATTTGTTAAGAAAAACCTTTATTAAAGCAGTTACAACCACTTTGAAAGATTTTTATCAATCTGGAATAAAAATATTAATTAAAATTAAGATGTGCAAAAGTAAAAGAACCCTTGCATTTCACATTTGGTGACTCCTCCTTTTGAGGTTACAATGTCAACCAGTCTTTTTCTATAATTTTTAAGAAATTTCTAGCAGTATTGAGTGCCAATTTTTGACCATTCTTCTTTGCAAAACTCTCACAATTGCTTGATATTACCTGGGTTTCTGGCATGCAATGCCTTCTTTCACTTGAATCACAGGTTTTCAATTGAGTTTAGATCAAGACTTTGATGAGGCAGTTCCAAGACTTGAAATTTTTTTTTATGAAGCCATTCTTTTGAGGATTTGCTTTGATGTTTCGGATCATTGTCCCGTTGGAAGTTTGAGCCCTGACCTAAACCCCACTTTTGAACTGAAGATAAGACACTTTTGTTCAAAATTGCTTGGTATCTAGCAGTATAAACTAGGAACATGGCTGCCATAGCCAAAAATGCTTGAATCAGATAATCATTTAGACAATTTATACACACACATTTTTTTGAAAAGAATGAAAAATCTTGTTTGCTTATTAGAAAAACATAAAAAATTGCCAGAAGTACTTTGTCAGTTATTTTTAATGAAATATGTATTAAAGAAGGATATATATATATATATATATATATATATATATATATATATATATATATATATATATAGTGTATTGGGCAGCAGATCATTATTTAAACATGTATTATTAAATATAACAGACAATGAATGTCTATTATGTCTGATAATGAGCCGTTCTAAGGTTCGAATGTCTGCTTTAATTTCTGTTGAAAATAAAGACAAAAATTGTCCAACATTTGGATATTTTTTTATCAACTTGGTCCTAAGCTTTCAGTTCACATGAGCCATCCTCAGAGTGGTTATACAGACATGAAACAAAGATATCCACCATTAAAGATGATATTTTGTTATTCTGACATAGAAAATTACTATGCAACAATAACTGTTGTGGAATAGCAGACGTAGATCGTAAGTTCAAGATGTGGTTCTATAACGTCATACCATGTGATAGACTGAATTGTCTGTTATATTTAATAATATATGTTTATAAATATATACATATATATATCTACATATGTGACTGCGTTTGTGAGTGCATGTGTATGAATTCATGTGTGAGTATGTGTGTACATATATGTGAGAATACGTGTGTGTGCATGTGTGTGTAAGTGTACATGTATGTGGGTGAGTGTATGCGTGAATGTGCACATGTGTGTAAGTGTATGTGTGTGAGTGTGTGTTCATACCATTAAGCAGCTGTCAGTGAAAAGCCTTAGGCAAGAGATGACCTTCTACTAATTTGATTGTAACCTACTTGACCCCATCATCTAGTTGCTCATAATGCCTATCTCAGATAACTAGCAAGAGAAGGGAAGAGGCTATAAGGTGCAAATTGCAGGAAGCCTCAAATCTTTTTCCCCCATTTGCAAGGCTCTTTGTTTTGTTTTGCTTTTTAGGGGGTTTTTCTTTGTTTTTTTGTTTTTTTCTCAAATATCCTCACAGATTGTCACATGCCATCTGCAGGTGCAGGAATCTAATTGATTTTTTCATTGTTTTAGAAAATGGGTAAAAAAAAAAAGAAATTCAATTGTTCAGACCAGATGAACAGGTCATCATCCCCACCGTCAGAACACTGGAAAATAAGAGAGCTTAAAAAGACACAACATAGCAAGAAATTACAAGGTAGAATAAAGAAGAGTATTTTTATAAGGAATATTGTCTTTAATGATGTCTTTAGTAATTAAAGAAAAACATACATTTTCATCAAATTAATATAAATTTCTAAATAGAAACATCATTATTTAAAAGGGTAAATAACAATTTGTGGACACAATGTTAAAACATCGGCATGCTGAATATGAGACTCGGGTTCAAATCTCACCATGGTTGATTTAACAGCATTGTGACTTCATTATATCAGCTAGGAAAGATAATTCCAGCTTGTGGCACTATTGAAAAGTGCCTGAAAACCATGCCACAATTTGACTTCTGATGGGTAGACAGAAATGTTCAGAAATTGTTGATGTTTGTGCAAGCATGAAGTTGTAAGTCATCATGACTGAGCGTTTGAGCATACTTGTTAAAACTTTTGATCAAGCCAAGACTATCCACATTCTCACAGAGACTGTAAGAACATAGTTGCAGTATAAACTACAGATTCACTCTGTGGGTGAAGAAGAAACGCAAATGTGCTTGAACAAGCTTTTGCAACAGGGATTAACAAGTTGCTATAGCAAAGAAGAATACTCAGATATGAACAACTGGCCGTATTATACCAAATAATAATTTAGCATGAAGGAGACATGCTGAAATTAACTGTCAAAAAGAATAAGTTTTCTTTTTGAGGTTTAATTTCAACATGTCACCAAATCTTCATAATATATGTAAATTTTGTATGGCAATGTTTAACTTTCATACCTGCAAAAAAATGGTATGTCAAAAGGATGGTTTTTCCCTCAACACCATTATTATTTTATCTACTTCATGTTTATCATTTTAAAAAATGATTATTAGATTTGCAATAAAACTTAGACATATGATGAAAGTGAATTTATATATTTTTTGTTCTTGAGAATTTACAGCACTATTTATTTATTAGATTGTTTATTTACAAGAATAATTTTATATTTACAAGTCTACCATTCATCCATGCTTAGAATATTGCTGCCACATATGGTCTGGTGCTCCTGCTATATATCCAGAGACCCTGAATAAAATCCAAAAAAAGAATCAGCATTATTAATGACTCTGATCTAACATCTCAGCTTCAGTCACTTCCCACCCCATAAAGTTCTTTCCCTTTACCTTTCCTATAAGTACTTTCCTGACAATTGTTCAGATGAGCACTTCACTATGGTACCTAGACTTTATGAGTTTAAACACAGTAGTAGACTGGTAATGAGGACTCATCAATTTACAGTTGAATTGGCTAGATATAAATGTAAGGTCTATTCTTTTCTTGCACTTCTCACTTGTGGAACTCCCTTCTGGCTCCATGCTTTCCAGCCAACATTAATCTTCAAAAGTTTAAATGCAATGTCAATAGCAATCTACTATCCACCTGATTACACTTCCTTTATTCCCATTCCTTACTGATGTTTTTGTTTTCTAATATTTCCACACCTAGTAACACATTGTGTCCTAATGGCTTTACTGCCTTGCTTGGGGTGATTATGATTACAAAAGAAAAAAAAAAATATATATATATATATATATATATATATATAAAAACAAATGTTTAAAGGTACAAAATTTATATACAGTTTTAAAAACAAGGAATTTATTGATTTTAATTTTATCAGTCTCTAAGTCCCTTTCAACCAACATCTCATCAGGAGACAATCGTTGGATCATTAATTAACGAAAAGAACAGTAACGAAAATAAAGAGCAAAAAAGGGGGGAAACACACTAAAATAACAAACAAGTGTATATACTTGTAACAAGGGGAGGGGAAATAACGTGTAAATAAATTAGCGTGGAACAGTTAAAATAAAATATCCCCCAACAGATTAAGGGACTTTACAAATTCTTTCTGCCAGCAGAGAGAAGGTTTCCTTAATCCTATACAGACTGATTCCAAAATCTACAAATGATTGTTGGAATCAGCTGTATGAATGATTTTAAACCACTCTTTTTTATACGACACAGGCTATATTCTCAAGTAAGTGTTGAGCAATAACCGATTCCATATTTATGGGGGGAAGATAACACATTTTCTCTATCTTACCAAGTCGTATTTTGGAAGGTACATGCTGGTTGATTCTAGTTTCCAAATGCAAGGTTGTACGCCCTACATAACCAGCAGCACACTGGCAATTAAACTCATATACTAAATTACTCAATTTGATGTAGGGCAATATATGTAGGGCTGATTCCAACAATCATTTGAAGATTTTGGAATCAGTCTGTATAGGATTAAGGAAACCTTCTTTCTGCCAGCAGAAAGAATGTGTAAAGTCTCTTAATCTGTTGGGGGATATTTTATTTTAACTGTCCCTTGCTAATTTATTTACACGTTATTTCCCCTCTCCTCATTACAAGAATATACACTAGTTTGTTATTTTAGTGTGTTTCCCCCCTTTTTTGCTCTTTATTTTCGTTACTGTTCTTTTCGTTAATTAATGATCCAACGATTGTCTCCTGATGAGATGTTGGTTGAAAGGGACTTAGAGACTAATAAAATTAAAATCAATAAATTCCTTGTTTTTAAAACTGTATATATATATATATATATATATATATATATATATATGAATACAAAAGGGATATTTTATGAAATGTCACACTCAATACATTAGTCATTCATCATAATAAGTCTGACTGTAATTTTAAGATAAAGAATGCAGTTTTAATTAAAAAAGGAAGTAATTTATTAAAGTAAAAATGTATAGAAAGTACACTAATTTCTTAGTCTCCCATAGTAAAGTTAATCCAGGTTCATATACCATTTTACTTGACAAAACTACTGCTATTACAATGTGAAATATTTAAAAACAACAGCGATAAAAATAGAAACAAAAGCAGTAAAAATTGAATGAGGTCAGCTTCATTGTGCATTGCAGCATATTGGACTTTAGAAAAGTTAAGCACTCCTGTACTTTCATTGATTATCTCGATATATAATTATAAGTGATATTAGATTGTATTTCATTCCCTCCCGCTACATGTATATGAAGCCATCAATAAAAACATTTTCTAGTTTGAAGAAGTATTTTTGAATGTGGAAATGTGTTCTATTGCATTTTTCCATTTCATAATTCAATTGACCAGCATGTCTTGATAGACTTCAAAAGTGTCTATGTGACCTTGTGAGTGATGAATTATTTTTTACCCCACAAAGACTTTCCCACAGCTGAAACATTGCAAGCCTCTCACTACTCTATCACTATTTCCATCATTTTCTCCCATATATATATATATATATATATATATATGAAGAAATATAGTCTTAAGGTGTGCTATATTTATGAGATAAAGTGCTCAATATCAGAGATAGAGCGTGTGTAAATATAAAAGTGAACATAGAAGTCAACACTTAGAGGCGACAGTCTGTTTCATGCTATATGCAATCGTCAGGACCTGACGATTGCATATAGCATGAAACAGACTGTCGCCTCTAAGTGTTGACTTCTATGTTCACTTTTATATATATATATATATATATATATATATATATATATTATACAACAAAGAAATCCAAAATTACCTTATGGGTATAGTCTATTTCAACTGGCACTGAGTATGTCAGTCTTATTCAACCGAGACGTATGGACTGTATTCAGTGTCGGAACTAGACATTTAAAATTTAACATTTAACAAAGATAGCAGTTGAAAAATTGATACAGAGCCAACCCATATCGAAGCCTCAACAAGACAGACTGCCTGAGTAGTGGTGAGGGGAGGGCGTAAGTTATCTGTCTCAAAGGAAAGAAGCTACACAAATTCAACTTAAAACTCCAAATTGGGGTTATAAGAAAGCGGAAGTGAAACTAAAGGAAAGCTGAAAAAAAAATTTTACAAAACAAAATTTTTAATTATTAATTATATAAAAAATTCCTGCATCAATAACATGTACAAAATTATCAACTCTCATAATCACTATATTTTAAGTAAATTCAATGTCTAGAGAGTGCCTTGATCAGTGCCAACATAACAAATTTAGTCCAATGAAGTCCTAAAGAATGAAATGCATCACAAGAAAACTTTTTCCACAATATATATATATATGTGGGGGGTGGGGTTGTATGTATGTGTCTGTTAGTAGGATGTAGAATATATCTGAAACAAAAGTAATGATAATGGGAGAAAGTGGAAATCATTTAACAACGAGATTTGCTGAAGTATGTTAGTTTCATATTCTTCAGGTTGGAATGGAAGGCAAAACTGTCAGGAAAATGTGTTGGAATTTTGAGGATAAGAGGGGCAATAAATTAAATTACCTGATCAGATCTTATGACTGGAGACCAGAAAGTGTTTGTTTATATGTTTTTTTTTCCCTGTACCACTCCAGTAAGTACTTGACTTCACCTGCTATCTTTTACAAGAACCAGTTAATATCATCAGATAGAAGCCAAAAATAGTGTACTGCTTTTATGTATGGATAGAAGCTGCCCAGTTTTCACTTTCCAGTCTTAAAAGAGTCCAAAAGTGTCAATGTGGCCTTGTGGGTGATTAATTATTTTCCACCTTAAAACTCCTTTCCCACAGATAAAATTTTGCAAGCTTCTCACTAATTATCACTATTTCCATGGAAAGTATTCAGACAAACTACATTCCTTAGTTCCACCAGTTCTAACCTTCATGCCTTAGACCCACCATGCCATGCACATTGTAGCAAACCACCCTCCTTTTCTTTGTATTCCACTGGTGGGATGTAAGTTCTAATTGAGCAGCTTCTTCTCACAAACTGCAGCTTTGTGGAACTGACAAGAGGATGCTTTGCCAATCACTAGAATCTTAACTTGTTCAAGTCTAGAGTTAGCCATTATATTCCCCCATATATCTCCTGTGCTCCTTACATCTTATTCTGTAATCCTCTACTTCGTGTGGCTCTTAGGCCTTGTTAACATTATTGTAAAAAAAAATATTAAAATTGTTGGTGTTTGTTGGATTATGGATAATGGATATACTATATTTAATGGCATATAAGATCCCCTCTTTTTTTCTTTCTAAAATAGCTAAAAACCCTATATCCTGGGTTCTATATGCAAATCTGAAGCATCTGATAGGCTAATGTTTCCCCAAAGGCACTACCAGTACTTGCATCTAGCCTAACTTCATTGATCTGTACCATTTTCAAGGTCATTAATGTAAAGTGAATAAGACTAAGGCCCACTTGGCCCACTATTTCGATTTTCTGTACTGATAACCATTTAATGCAAATACACACATACACACACGTGTACACACACATACTGTAATAAATAGAGGCCTGTTATTTTTTGATAGTTTAAAAATTAGAGCTTGTGAAAATAGTCTGTGTCATGGTTTATTCAGAAAGCAACAACAAGCAAAAAACTTCCCAGCATTGACATTCATGTCCCACTGGTCAGGTCACATTCTCCAATTTATCCGACCCTTGCTATTGTAATAACCAAAAAGAAAAAAAAAAAAAAAGAATTATAGATGAATTTTCTGAAATTTGAACTTTAGTGGCCACACCTGTTCAAATGACTAATCATTGAACTGGTGAGAAAAATGTTCAACCATTGTTACTGGATTTTCATTACTTGAAACAGATAAATTTAATCAAGCCACTTTAGTCTTTTACTAATAAGAAGAGTTTTTTTTTTATCAATTTCCTGTATATATTTTATGAACACCCACTATCAAACACACCTACCTGCTCACACATGCAGAGGATGAAAGTAACTTAAAAAATACTTCAAGGTGATATTTGGTCAACAAAATATGAAAAAGTGGTTTTGTTAATTATTTACATTACTTATATTAGGATGGATTTCTTCATCTTTGTTATTGTTTCAGACATCGTACCCTCCAGCCTTCTTCAGGTGTTGGCTGATCCACATGACTATCAGGGTATTTTGAGCTGAAGTCCTTATTTTAATCTATGGGGGTAAAATGTACTTGTTCCATTTTGTGAGTCTAGAGATATCTCGACTTGTTTTTATTTCATATTGCTCAGTTAATACTTGCCTTTTTTTCACACAAAACCTCCAATCTTCTGATGAGTGGCCTTGCTGTCAGATGTAGTTTATTGTCATACCTGTAACTACAGTGAGATGGAATCTATTAATTATAAAATTGTAAATAATATATTCAATCTAGAAAACATTTCATTTGTTATTCTTTGAGTAATTCTTTCATTTGTAATTTATTCCGTATACACAAATCATATACTTGTATATATATATATATATATATATATATATATATATATATATATATATAACCAACAATTACTATTCTTAAAAGAGTGCTCAATACAGAATAGAGCGAATATAATTATTTATTTAAAAATTATAACATAAATACGTTATAAAATCACTACAAAAATAGTCATTTAGTTTCAACATCTCTGGTGTCTTATCAAGTGATGATGTTGAATGGAGATTGTAGAATAAAGGTTTTAAAAGGTTCAAATTAATTAACCACACCTCGTAAGGGGAAACGCTGTCACATGAGCTGAAATGACCAATCAAAATATATATGTATGTATATATATGATAAAAATATAGTTTTAAAACAAGTTCTCAAAATCTGGGATAGAGTGTATGTAAATATAAGAGTGTACACTGAGGTCAACACCCAGCGGTGACAGTCTGTTTCATGCTTAAACATAATCTTCAGTCCTGAAGATTGTGTTGTGTTGACCTCAGAGTCCACTTTTATACTTATGTGTGTGTGTGTATCTGTGTTTGTGCTGCATGTGTGTGTGTGCGCTAGCACAAAGTTTGATTAATTTGGCCAAGAAATTAATCTAATCTACAGTTTTCATCATTTCCACTTGGACATGTATAAAGTGATTTCACAACAGGCACTGCTCACAAACAGTAATATCTGCACTACATTTGGTTCATGCTTACTACTCAAATTCCCCAAACCTTTGTGAAGCACTTCACACACACACACACACACATATATATAAACAGTTTGATTATAAAAATCAACACTGTATGATGACTGTCAGTATTGTCAATTGTACAGAGGGCAAGAGGGGTCTATGGCCCTTTGAGATTTTTGTGTAGTCTCTAGGTTGTTCTCCTGACTTTTATATGCTATAGTGTATGTGTAGTTGATATACAAGACAATTGACTTAGAATTGGTCTGCTGATGAATTTGATAGCTGCCATGATAAGTGCATTAAAACTGTGGTGATTATTATTACTACTACTACTACTACTACTACTAATAATAATAATAATACTTCTATTTTTTTGTAAAAGCTGTTTGATTTAGTCATATTTTATTTAATAATGTATTATTACAGTTTACCACCACCACTGCAACTACTATTACTACTACTAAAAATAATAGTAATATTCTTTTCAAAAGCTGTTTGATTTAATAGTATTTTATTTAATAAAGTATTATTACAATATTTTAAGAAATAATTTTTGAATAGTCTATCAATCAGCAAAGTGAAGCACAAAAATAAAAAAATCACTTTGAGTTTTGCCTCTGCTGTTACACAGACAAACACACACACATTACATTTAGTCTCCAACTCTCCAAGTGCACTCCCATCAACATTTTGATTGCTTGAAGTGACACTACCCTGCAGTGTTGATTTCTTTATACACACTATTTATATCTAGAGATGCTGTCTCCAACACTAAGCCCTTTTTCCCTATAAATAGGGCAAATTTTAAACATGATATATTACCACCCTCCACCTACACTCATGCACGCACACACACATATATGTGTATATATATATATATATATATATTTCTCATTATTATTAACAATATATTTAGTAGATACATGTGTTTGGGTAGACGTCTCTGTCTTTTAAACTGAATAATTGAATTTTACCAGCCTAGCTTTCTTAAAATAAGGCAAGGTTTGAACTTGCATCCCCTTTATATAGGAAAAGCTTTTTGACCATTCAACCACAAAAGATTTCATGGCAAAGAAAGGTTTAATTATCCTTATGAAGAAAATCACATCTCGTTAAAAATTTTTGAAACCTGTTCTTGTTAACTTTATTTTCTTATCCAAAATGGAAACAAAGTGATTTTTAAGGGGTTAATGATTTTTTAATCCAATGTCATCTCTTATTACTATAAATGTTATATTTTGCAGATAAATGTGTCTGAGTAGACAGCTCTGTTTTCTAACACCCAGCATTTTGAAAGTCTGTGGATGTTAACAAAGTTGTGGGTTTTGTGTATATTTTTAGGTGGTGGTGCATGTTCAATGTATAAACAAAGAAGATAGAAGAAGCTTAGAAAAAATCTTGTTTTTCTACTTCTTTTTATATGCCATGTCTCTTCAGGATGTAGGGGATCATGGCACTCCACTTCCCCCTATCCCTTGTAGCTCTCAATAAGTTTCATACCTCTTCCAATTCCCCCAGACCACATTCTGTCATCCACTTGCTTAAGCCTGCCAGGTATGTCATGTGTTGCTTTCTCTTGTCTCTTTTTCCCTCTATTCGACCTGTGAGTATCATATTCTCCAGGCCCTCCCTCATTACGTGTTTCATCTGCCTCTTTCTCATGTTAAGTATATGCTTCCTCCTTGTTTGCATCCTCTCCAAAACCTCATCGTTGCTCACACACTTGCTCTATGATATCCTTAGCATCCTTCTGTAGAACCACATCTCCACTGCCTCAAGTCTCTTCATCTTTGAGGAGACCATCCAACATTTTCTGCCATATAGGAGGACAGATGTCACATAGCAGCTCAGTACTCTTTTCTTTGTCACCAAAGAAATCCTCCTGTTTCACAGTATTCTACCTAGCTTTTGGAATGCATCCTTGACCATCCCAGTCTGTCTTTGGATCTCAGCGTTGCACCTACCGACCTCTGTCAAAACACTTTCCAGATATTTAAACTTCCACATATGCTTGATTTTAGTGTCCCCAACCTTCAAATAGCATTTCAGGCTCATCCTATTACTGATGACCATGCATTATATCTTCTTGTAGCTTAAGGTTAGTCCCTTCTTCTCGCTTTTCCTCACTACCTTCTGTAGGAGATTTTGTAGTTTCTTTTCCGTATCTGCTATCATTACTGTGTCATCTGTATATCTTATGTTGGTAAGATTGTAGCTGCCAATGCTGAATCCCGGTAGGATCTCCAATTCTCTCAGAATTGTCTCGCTCTATAGGTTGAATATGTCCAGTGAGAAGATATATCCTTGCCTTACACCCCTTTCTATTTTCTATCTAAACTCAGTACAGATGTTTATTCCTTTAATGTTGATTGTATTGAAATAAAGTTAAAAGGTCTTTTGAGTATGTCTATTTTCTTTTTAGTTCTGAAATGATTTATGGGAAATAAGGATACAAATGGGTAAAGCTGGTCAAGCTCAAGTCAACCTCGCACTGAGTTGAGAAGGCCAAATCTCTACTTCATGGGAACACATCTAAATGATTTTGTTGGAAAGGGGAAATAAAAAAATCCTGTTCTTTCCAAAAGTGGGGTCATAAAGTTCACATGTGACCAGAAACCTTTTCCAGTTTCTTTATATTAGGTTGGTGTAAAATAATGATGTAATAATGTCGTTTTTTGACGTTAAAAAATACGTCAAAAAACGACATTATTACGTCATTATTTTTGCACCAACCTAATAACTTGCATCATTTTTTTTATTCTTCATTATTATTTTATTTATTGGCTTTATTTCATTTTCTCACAAGTCTTTAATAAAGAAATTGTGTCCATCAGCAAGGTTTTAACTTTTGTGTCCCTACTTATATATAAGGGAAACCAACATATAGCTTGGTGTTTTTGCGCCTATATGTATATATGCAGACATATTTTATTTCAACTTTAATAACTCCATTCTTTCAAGTTAATGAATATGTCTAAATAAATATTCATCATTGGTTGAATCAATTTACAATAAGGAAAATTGTATTTTTCCCATGATTTAATCATTTAATATATGAATGAATTTATACCTATGTGAACATGATTCAAACTTATAAACACAAGGTAATAAATATTCTTTTTGACCACCATAGGTTAAATATATGTCATGAGTAGAAAATAATTATTGGACTGTATCTCATTAACTCAAAGTCAAAAGAACCTAACATGATTTTTACATAAAAAATGACTTCATCATCTTGTTATGTCTATTTATTGTTGATGTCACCTGGATTTTCCTACCTGTTATTCACAGACCATCTGTCACTAGTTTTCTCTTTGGTAGATGCATTTTAGGTCAGGTTGCAAATTTTTCTCAGATGATTTGTAAGACTTGTATAGACAAGTTATTGTAACTGAAGCCAATGGGGTAAAGACAGTGGCTCCTCTGGTAATTAGCTAGTCTTTAATGTACAGGAGTTATATAAACATGGCTGATAATGTACAGGAATTATATAAATGTGACTCATAAAGTACAGGAATTACATCAGTTCTGACTCCAGTCACGTTCTCACTGATGTAATGTGGCTTCCCTCTGTCTTTTCTATAAATATTTTCATGGTATCTGCTCTGACGAGCTATTTTCACTGGTGCTCCAACTGCATGAATTTAAGTATGCTACTAGGTTGACATATCGGTCCCACCCTTTTGCTGTTGAAACACTTAAATGTAACTGCCTCTTCTACTCCAACAGCTTCTTCTCTCTTACATCCCAGTAGTTGAACTCTCTTCCTCTTACTTGCTTCCCTGATAACTATAATCTTCAAAAATTTAAATGTAATGTCACCCAACATCTTCTGTTGCCTTGATCCCCATTCTTCTTTTTATCCTCCTCCATTCTTCTTTTTATCCTTTCCTCAACTCCCACCCCATAACCAGTCTTTTCCCGTACTTATACTCTCTGTAACTCCTTGCATACTAGTAGTACTCATGTCTTGCTTGAGGTGAAATGCTTAAAAACAAATAAAAAAAATATAAAAATGGCTAATAATGTACAGGAGTTATGCAAACATGGCTGATAATGTACAGGAATTGTATAAATGTGGCTGATAATGTACAGGAGTTATATAAACATGGCCAGTTTAAGTTTAAAAATGGACAAATCTGAAAGCATTAGAAAAAGCTTGTCAGCTACAATCCGTCCATTCATACATTTGCATAAATTACACTTATATATTTATAAAATCCCCAAAGATAAAAAATATTTACACCTATTCACCTTTAGATATTCTGACTGCTCTATTGCTACTTTTAGATGTTTGAACAAGCTACCTTCCTTAATTCCACCCATCCAGACCTTCGCAGTTAGGATCCACTATGCTACATACACAGTCAACACATCTTAGTAAGGAGGAACTTTCCTCAGAACTGTTACATTGTGGAACAAATTCCTGAAAGGATGCTTCCCACATTGCATTACATTCTTAACCTCCTCAAGTCTAGGATCAACCATTATCTATCCTACATATCCTCATAATAAGCACCTCTTCCTCCCTCCTTGTCTGCTCTTGCAAAAACATAATGTAGTAACCTTGTGTGGCTCTTGGCCTTGTATTGGGTGAGCAACAGGCGAGTTTAGCATTTTTTAGTTTTCATAATATATAGGGACAGTAGACTCAACAAGAAAAAATTGGTAACAAGACACAACATCTCACTTGGGCTTATGACATAGTTAATTGGACCCTGGGGGACTGGCAACATGTGACATGAACCAATGAGTTATGGTTCCTGTTGTATTTGGCTAATGACAGTGTTCATGTGTGCATGTGAAGACCCCATGAAGTCATACACCCCAGTTGTTAAGAAAACACTCTAGACGCTGGTAGTGGTTCCATAATAGTGTTTTTTGGGGGTGTTTGTGGGGATACAAGTGGCTTAAGCTAAACTGAGTCTGCTGGTTTGCTTAAATACGTCATTCACTAGTGACTCTATATTGCCCTGCTTCATGACAATTCACACCCATTTATGGAGTCCATTTACCATGACAAGGATTGGTTATTTGAAACATAGCATAAGTTTTCCTCTTTTTCTCCTTTTGTTTATACAAAAGTCAGTGGAAACCCTGTATGTGTGTGTGTGTATATATATATATATATATATATATATATATATATATATATATATATATATATATACATGCATTAAACAATCTATACATTCAGTTAAAAGTAAAAAATAAAATCATTCTTGATAATGGTGGAAGTATAGATGAAAGTGCTTGGGCATACAAAACATTTGGACAATTTCTACAGAATTTATGTCCAGAAAAGAAGAAAATTATAAGAACACAAGAAAAATTAAATAAAAAAACTACCTACAGTACCCTGCCAGTTGTTTTAATGAAACTTATACATATACATACTTACATATATATATATATATATATATATATATATATATATATATATATATATTCTTTATTTACACTTTGTCGTACACTTTCCCCAATATTGTTCTTGATATATAAAGATATATGTCCTTATCTATCTATATATATATATATATATATATATATATATATATATATATATATATATATACCAGGTGTAACAGCAAAATTGTCCAAATCATATTGCAACATAATTGTTCATTCCCACATAATGTTTAATATAAAAAAATACACTAAACTAATTGTTTCTTTTTACACTTTTTAAGATGACATTTAGCCATCTTGATACCATTTGTCATAAGAATCACTGAAAAACACTTTAAGTTATTCAGCTAGAAAGAGAACAGGTTAAAATCTTTTGTGTCAGTCCTATTGTTTTATCAACTGAGCAATGGTGAGAGGAAAAAAATAATTCAGGCTTTCAGTAATAGTACCAACATTTATACTCTGGCTTCCATTTTCAAAGTCCATTCAAGAACCATCAAGAGAATGGGGAATAAGTTTAAAAAATAGGAAACAGTAGAGAAGTATCATCATTTCAATTAAGAGCTAACGAGATCAATCAGAAAAGATCCAACTCAATCCATAAGATGTTTGGAACATAAGAGACAAGTTTCAGCTATGGCAGTCTAAAGAACAGAGAAAAAATACTTGAAAATGAAATTGTACATGAAATGTGTGAGGCATTGTGTTACACTAGGACAGAAAGTTAGAAGGTTAGAGAGAGTGAAGATCATCTTGAATAAGTTGAAAAATGATCCTGGAGTAATATATACATATTTGATCCAAATCCTTCATGAGCTTCCAATCCTTAGTTATGATTAATATATGATGAACATGTAGTTTTCGTTTAGGATCAATTTTATCATGATTCTTCTGTTAAGCTTGGAGAGTAATTATACATTCTTATTGCTCGAAGTAGAGTCCAATAGTGTTATGAAAACCTCGGAGAATTCCAGTAAAACATCTTTAATAATTTGTAAGATACAATGGTGCAAATCTTAATCCAAGAATTGAACAATTTTGCTGTTACACAATTTTGACAATATATATATATATATATATATATATATATATATATATATATATATATGTGTGTGTGTGTGTGTGCATGTGTGTGTGTGTGTAGGGTGGAGGAAAATACAACAAATGCCTGTAGATAGAGGAACACAAGATTTTGGCATCTGATGTATCTAGATGCATACACGAGCTGACCTCATTCAACTTTTAATTAAAAGTTAAAATAACTTATTGAGTCAAAAATATATTTAAAGTGCATTATTTTCAGAATTTTCCATGGTAAATTTATGTCCACAAAACTTTCCTGCCAAAACTACTGCTATTACGCACACACACATGCACACACATGTATATATTTCTGAAGAATTAAGTATTTTAGTTTTTAATCAGGCATATTTTTATTACTTTAAACATTATTTTTAATGGATACTTGTATTTGAGTAAATGCTCCATAATAATAATAAGTTTTCTCAAGTGTCCAGGCTGGTAGATGAAATAAAATACTATTTAAAATAAACAGAACATCTACTCAAATATGGGTATCCACTAAAAATAACATTTACAATAATAAATAATGCCAACATACATGACTATAAAAATGTTAAAAAGTTAAAAGAATTAAATTAATAACCGCCTTTTATTTAGAATATATAATACATAAATTAATCTCTGATTAAACTAAGATAAATAATAATTTATTACATTATAAAAAAAAAACTATATCATTTGCTGACTTTTGTTTATTAAATTACATCACTTAGCATCCTCCATAATTCATCTCAACTTTTCAATTACTCTGATGAATATTTATAAGGATTTCTTAAATTTAAAAAGTTTGAAAAGCGAACTGTATTTTAACTTTTGTTTATAAATACTTGTTCCATTTACATTGATAAAGTCCATCAGCAACCAAAATGTGTTGTCAAAGAGAAGTTTTCCTTTTTCCTTTATTCATTTTATATATATATATATATATATGAATAAATATTCATACATATATATATATATATATATATATTTGTGTATATATATATATATATTTATATATATATATATATATATATATATATATATATATATATATATATATATATATACACAAATATATATATATATATATATGTATGAATATATGTGTGCATGAATATTTATTCATATATATATATATATATATATATGGATTGGCTAGCTGCCCTAGTAGATGGGTATCCTCGAATACAAGTGGCCAGCACTAGTAGTGTGGCCAGTAGTAGTTTTATATATATATATATATATATATATATATATATATGTAACTACTACTACAGCTGGACACTTGTATTCGAGGATACCCATCTACTAGGGCAGCTAGCCAATCCCTATAGCAGTATTGCAGATGCTTGCTCAGGCACATTTTTGTTTGTTCAACACCCACAGAGCCCACCTGTGGTTTATACTGCAGCTATTCTGAGCAGACCTTAGTTACAGTTTATAGGAAAGAGCATGTTATCTAACATGATGAACAATCTGAACAAGGCCAGCACGGTCAAACCCTCATACATAATGAATTTGTGCTAGCACAGCTATCGATGACCCCCAAGCATACCATCTACCCAATTTCACTCAAAAGGCTTGGATCAGCCCATGACATGGTTTTCCTGCACTTTTCAAAGATTCTGCACACTAGGATTGCCCCTCCAAATCACTAATATCAGGAAGTCTGCTTCCTAACTAATCAACCATGTTGAGATTTGAACCAGGGTCTCATCATCAGAAAGAGAATATTCTAACCACATGCCCATGTGCCCATATATATATATATATATATAAATGTAAAAGACATTTATAAATATTGTCTTTTTCTACAGGTTAACTCTGAGGAATTTTTCATATATATATATATATATATATATATATATATATATATATATATATATATATATATATATATATATATATGTGTGTGTGTGAATAAAAACCAAAGGAAACACGTAGATATTTTTAGCATTTTCTCATTCAATTATTCCTTATTAGATTGATATATAGATTTTTATTTTATATATATATCAAATATTCAGGCTGATAAATGTAATTAAATATAAATACTGTTTAATTAAATAAACAGAGCATTGCTCTAAAATAATGTTTAAGCAAAACAATTTAAAAGTAATATATATATATATATATATATATATATATATATATATATATATATATATATAGATAGATAGATAGATATGTTGAGGAAACCCTTTTTGAAACTTGGAGGTAGGAATTGTTAATATTTTTATATTAATAGTATATTTCTTTGTTCAGTATCTTTCAGTCACTATGAAAAGATATGCTTGTTTAGATTGTTGCCTTGTCTTTCAGTCTGATTAGAGCATGTTGAATGTTTACCATTCATTTGGGGCATGAACATAGGAAGCTGAGTCATTCCCACACAGGCTAAATAAATGACAGAGGCAAAGAAGATGGCTCAGATCCATTTGTGAGACAGACAAGTTGGCCACTTGAATTTCAGGCTGTGGATGACACATTTTCTCTCACAGCTGATGAACACACCTTCTTAAGGGTTAAATTTGTCTAGATACAAGCAGGTTGCTAAAATATTTACAGATGGGGATTGTGCATGTGTGCCTTCACTGTTCCTGTGAGGGTCTTCATTGCAAATTAGAGAGATCATCCTAGAGGAAACAACAACAGGTTTAGCACTTGGCTAGAGGTCGAATCTCCAATTTCAATCATTATTCTGGTTAAACATTCTGCAGAGGGACATAGGGAGCTGAGTCAAGTTGTCATACATCTTTCTGATTATACACCTACTATGTTTCCTTTTCTTTTGTTTTTTTTTTGGTTAATTAGATGAATTATTCCATCAGTTCTATTTACCTGTTTCTCTGGTAATTGATTATTTTGAGATGTATACTACTGTAATGATATTAGGTTGGTGCAAAAATAATGACATAATAATGTCGTTTTTTGACGTATTTTTTAACGTCAAAAGACGGCATTATTACGTCATTATTTTTGCACCAACCTAATATATTGTGTTCACTTAATGAAAATATAAGACTTAATCTCCAATATTTAACAGTTTATTTCATTCTGATACTTTTTTCATTTCCATCAACAAAAATGTGTGTGTGTGTGTGTGTGTGTGTGTGTGTGTGTGTGTGTGTGTGCGACCCCGGAGCGCTTTATTCAAAATGCAGACCTTACATTCATCTCTGCAATGTATGAATGGGAGAGCATCCTCAGGACTGTCCGGGGTGGACATTTATATATCTATCTTCGACATGCAGCTCATTCCCATGCTTGCAACTTAGGTGCTCTAAGTTTGGATGTGTGGGTGGTGCAAGGGATAACAGCTCAAAATTGGAATTCAGAGAGATGAGTTCAAATTCCAGTTGGGTTTGTTATATTCACTTACACACAAATATCCTTGGGAAAGGTATGAATTCACCTAAAATTCTTACAATTTAAAAATATTTTCTGGCTTTAAATTAATTAAGCTATAAAAGGTTGAGAAATCATAAAAATAATAAATGAATCTTGACTATGTATAAAGAGAAAGAAGAAATGATTGCCTACATATAACTTTATTGGCAAATTAAATATAAAATAACATGCAAAAGTTTTGGTCACATATCAATGATTAGTGCTTCATATTTAATGCTGTATTTGACAGCTGTATTTGACAGTTGTATTTGACAGCTGTATTTGACAGTTGTATGGTATGAAGTAAGCATCTTGCAGAAATTAACTCCAATTTTACTTTTCTCTTATTGACAAATCATCTTAAGATCACTCAGTTCTGAGGGCATCTTCTAAGGAACTTAGTTTAATCTCCTATTTTATATAGAATTCAGGTTAGATGAATGATAAAACAACTCTAAAACCCTTGTTTTCTTTGCCAGTAATCTCTCTGTCATTTTCACTGCAATCTACTTGAGATTGTTATCTTGTTAAAAAGTTCAACCTCTTGAAATTTCACAGATAGAAGTATGTTTTTCTCAATATTCACAATACATATCCAATATTCCTTTGACGATATGTAGTGCACCCATAATATTGGCATAAAAAACAATAACATCACCACCATTTTTAAATGTTGGGATGCTATTTTTCAGGGGTCATATGAAATGTTCTTCTTTCTCCAAATGTCTCATTAGATGATAATATTTTGTCCTACAATGAAGTAAGTTTCTTGAGATAATGAGGAGCAAACTGTAGAAAAACTTTAACATTTTTTTTAATCATTTCACCCCAAGCAAGCCAATAAAGCCACTATGACACAAAGGGTTACTGAGTGTGAAAGAATATGTGAAAAAGAAAAGCATTATTAAGGAGAGAGAACAATAAAAGAATAGGAATGTCTGGGTTTCAGAATAATGGTCTTTGGGTGTTCAAGAATGCAGTTCTATTTGGTGGAATATTAAAATAATTGTTATTCACAGTATTTTCATTTGGACTATTGTCCTCATTTTTGTTGCTGTTATCACAATGTTTCAGCCATTGTGCCCTCCAGCCTTCATCAGGTGTGTACCAATCTGTGTAACATACAGGGATTCCAAACTGAACTCTTTATTTAATCTAGGAGGTAGACTGTTCTCATTCCACTGTCCATGCCTAGAGATATGTGGGAAAAATAAATAAAATAATAATAAAGACTAAAAAAATAAATACATTTTCCCATGATCCTAGTAATAAAGGAACCAGAAAGGTGTTGGTCATCCGCGCAACTTTATGAACTCCTGGAAAGGACAGAAGCTTTCTCTTACCACTTTCGAAAGCAGAGCATTCAAACATGTTTTGCTGCCCAGTTCATTAAGTAAGTAATTTGGTCATTCCAACTCAGTGGAAAACTGACTTGAGCTTGACTATTTTAACCATTCTTATCTTTACTTGCCCTAACTTACTTCTGGGCTAAAAAAAGAAAATGGATATAACCAAGAGACATTGAAAATTTTGTTTCACTGCTGTTTATATAAAAGGGAGAATGAATGGTCCGTAGTAGAAACCCAACATTTTGTATGCTTTGTTTACATGTGAACATGCACCCACCTAAAATAAACCAACACAGAACTTTTAAACTCTATAGATATCTCATCTAGTTCTTATTTCTAATGCTGCTGAGTTATTGTTTGCCTTGTTTCCACAGAGTCCATGTACACAATACCCAACCTTATAGGACAATAGCATAGGGGATTAAAATGTTTCATTAATTTGGTGACATAGTAATTGCAAGTTGGGCTGGGCAGTGGAAAGAGGGTAAGCAATAACTGAGCAGCACTAAAAATAAGAGCTAGGTAATGTTACTTCGATCAATATATACACCTGGTGAGGGCCACAGAGCACAATAATCAAAATGTGATAAGATGTGGATAAGTGTAAATAGTGTAAATAATGACAATTCCACATCCCAGAATTCCAGACAGAAATTAGACTAATTGTATCCTTTTTAACTTCTGTATCAGTTGCTTGCAGATCCTTATAGATCTGCTTGGCTTGTGAATGGCTTTTTCATTACTTTTCAACAGAGTGTCATGCCCATAAATATGTACATAAATAAAAAATGAATTATACTGTCACTTTGTCATGTCCATAAAAATAAATAAGTAAAAATTAATTATAGTGTCAAAAATAATTATAATAACAGAATTATAACAATTATAATTATCATTAATTCACTCATTCTAAACCAATGTGAATTGACCCCACTTTTCTCTTCTACACACGACAAGTGGACGGAGCGATTGCCCAGAGCTTCTGTCTACAAAACTTATCATACAAGCAATCAAACATACACAGGTCATCAAAATGGGGATCAACAAAAATTTCAGCTCCTTTTCCTTTTCAGACCATAATAGTAACATTTATCTTTTAGCACCAGTAACATGCAGAGGTTTGGTGATATTTGATGATGCTCAGGACCAACTCCTTCATTGTATGCTCCTAAGATCCAAGTAATCCTATAGGGTCTACTACTGAGAAATGCGAGAAAAAAAGACATTTTAAATATGTAAAAACAGAAGAAATATGAAATAAACACTTTATTCAAATTAAATATTTCACTCTTTGATTGGATGTCTGGGGCTGTCATATCCACTATCGCCATACACTACTATTTAGCACTCAACAAAAACTCTATAAAAACATACAAGAAAGACTGTATACACTTTGTTTATTCTTTATCTTATCATTCTGTCAGATTCCAATCCATATTTGATCAACATTTGACCCCAAACACACAATTTTACTTACTATTACTTTCTCTCATCTTTCCAACACCAACTAAACAACCAGATAATAAATGATACTAATTTTGTTGTTTCCACGTCTTACTGTTTGTCATTTTTATGAGTATTTTTGTATATATAAATGCTAGGGGTTTATAATTATTTACTATTATTTATAATTTCCCTACAAGATCAAGTTGCTCATTTACATTTATTTCACAAAGACATCCTTTTTGATGAGGTTTAGCAATCAGGCTACATTCCTTCCATTTTTGAATGTTGGCTCTAATCATACTGATAGAGAACCTGAGCTCATCTGAGATCTTTTGATATCCCATTCTACAGTTATACTGATTAACTATCACCTCACAAAATTCTTGAGAGTTCCTTTGTCTTAACCATTGGGAAAATATTTTCATGTTCCAAGATCTTCAATGATTATTCAAAGTACAAACAGATGTTGTAATTTGTCAGTCATGGTATATGCTATGCTCTGATTGGTTGATAGAAATTGGCAAATGAATGAATTGAAAATCAATCCTAAATTGTGTCTTCAATCCTACTGCATTCATTAGGTTCAGTCATAAGTAACTTAAGATTTTGGGAATCAATTGTAATGATAAATATATCATCTTAATTTTACTCAAGGCATTGAAGACCTGCTCGATAAATGGCAACAAACCATTGCAAATAATGGGGAATACATAAGTGAATAAAGTATTATTGTACCTTATTTTTTGAAGAAAAATATCTGATTGATCTTGTTTTCTATGGCTTATCAACCTTTTTGCAGGTTAATTTAAAACCAGAAAATACTTTTAGATTGGAGTTAATAATAGTTTACTGATGCAAATCCTGCTACTTAGCCTGTAGCTAGGTGGAGAAGAGGTAAATTCATAGCTTTCCCAAAGGTTTTGCACATAAGAGAATATAACAAACCTGACTGGAATTGAAACTTGACTCTCCGATTTCCAACTATGAGCTGTTATCCATTAAACCACCTGCACATCAAAGCTTACAACACTTGGTATTCCCAAGCAGCCACTCATCTAGGTACTGGTCATGCTTGACATTGCTTAACTTCAGTGATCATATGAGAACCAGTGTTTCAACATGATATGGATGTAAGCCACATTCTCTATGAATTTCTGGTATGAAGAATCATCATTATTTACCCTATTTACATTCAGACTATTGTCCTCATCTTTATTGTTGTAATCAGAACATTTCAGCCGTTGTGCTCTCTGACCTTCCTCAGGTACATATTGATCTGGGTAACCTACAGGGAATTCTAAATTGAACCCTTTATTTAATCTATGGGATTATACTGTTTTCATTCCACTGCTCAAGTCTAGGGATATCTCATCTAGTTCATTATTTTTGTTACTGCTCACCCTGTTTCTACTACTGAGTCCAAGTACACACTACCCAGCTCAGGGATTGAACTCACAATTACTATATCACCAAATTCACTAATCAATGTTTTAATTTACTAGAATTCCCTGTTAGGCACAACAGCCTAAATATTGTGATAACAACAACAAAGATGTGGACAATAGTCTGCAT
The DNA here is from genome assembly GCA_963932145.1 of Acanthosepion lycidas. NCBI lineage: Eukaryota > Metazoa > Mollusca > Cephalopoda > Sepiida > Sepiidae > Acanthosepion > Acanthosepion lycidas. The sequence goes on along the minus strand of OZ010599.1, from coordinate 44,004,540 downwards.
GTCGTGTAAATAAAAATAGAAATTATTTATGATTCAACCTAATATATATATTTAATGTGTCTAAAACTTTTCATACTCTGATTTTATAAATATTTTATTAATAATGATAATACATTATTGCACTTTTTGACAACCTTGAGAGAGTTCCGCAAACACTAACAACAAATATTTTCCCTAAACTTTTTCAGAGTTTTCAAAAAATTTAGTGTCAAATAATTCATTATATTTATTTAGTTTTAGTGCCAATATGTCAATTTTCAAATAAATATGTCAATTTGATTTACATAATATTTGGTTCACTGAAAAGACAATTCTCTGTTTTTGTTTGGTAGCAGTAAAAGTCTTTATTTATTTATTCTAAAACATTGTTTTTCATAGCATTGTGACACCTGTCATATTAGCATGCTTTGTTTTTAAAAACCCTGTTGTCAAAATCAGTCTACTGATTCTCACATTGAAGAGGGAAGAAAATACACAACCTTTTCAGTTTATAAAGTACTTTTGCATTATTTTAAGTAACTCAAAAAAGGCAGCCGAAAGGTGGAAAAGATTTGCTAAGTTTATGAATTAATAAACTCCACAAAAATATTCTGTATCTGAGTTGCATTTGTACTGTAAATGATTCAGTCAGTTGAATGCCATACATTATATATACATGGGTGATCATGTCTCTTTCAAATCATAACTGACTAGACAAAAGATTTTCCTGCAGCAGGTTGCCATTTCTTTCTGCAGTAGACTGGTTGCCAACCAAGGCTATAGAACCCAATCTGTCCTGTTAGTTAATCCATAGCTGGCATAGGGGGAGAAGAGATGGATTCATACCTTTCCCAAGGGTATTTTAACATAAGTGAATGTAATAAATTCAACTGGAATTTGAACCAGGCTATCCAATGTCCCATTCCAAACTGATATCCATTACATTGCTATGTACATCTGTAAATGATTAACAATGTGAAAAAGGGTTTGTAATGTTTTGTAGTAGAGATTATTTTTGCTGAATAATCCTTCATAATCAGGCCAATCAGTTCAGATAGATAGTAATCAAATCAAAAAATTACTTGATAATAATTAACATTTTTTGGAGATAACTAACATATTCAAAATAACAAAAACAAGTATAAAATATCAATTACTCCCTCGGTTATGTTAGTCACTTTGACGTGTGGCTTCCTCATAAGTTATGTGAATAATATAATCTACTGGGTTATATTTAAATGTTTTATTTATTAAACAATGGATAATGAAAAGTAGATACTTTACTACAATATGGAATACAAGAGATGAAGCAAACTACAATTAAACATATCAAAGGCTAGTCTTCATCCAAAAATGATGATATGAATGGAAGAGAGTCCTTTACTATGAGCCCCTTTCAAAGAATCAAATAACTGCTGGAAGCAAGTACTGCTCCCAATAAAACCAACTGAAAATAGCAATTGACAAAAAGCATTTAGAATTAGCTTAGAGAAAAGGATTAATATTCAATCACTTTACTGCTTGTTTCAGCATGCCTCACTAGATCATTTACAACTGAATAGTGAGTTTGATTCTCACTAGGTGCCCTATACATTCATCCTTGTGCCACATCTAAGCTATGCTTAGAAATTAATTTTGGAAATTTCGAGGTGGTTGTAATGATAAGCAAGCTCGTCTCACTAGATCAATTATGACTGAATAGTAAGTTCAATCTTCACTGGGTGCTCCATACATTAGGCCTTGTGCCACATCTAAGCTACACTTAGAAAATCATTTTGGGCACTCTGGCATGGTGTAATGGTAAGCAAGCTTGTTTCACTAGATCAGTTACAACTGAATAATGAGTTCAATCCTCATTGGGTGCCACATACATTCAGCATTGTGCCACATCTAAGCTATGCTTAGAAAATCATTTTGGGCAAATTGATGTGGTGTCATGGTAAGCTAGTTTATGACTGAATAGTAAGTTTGATCCTCACTGAGTGCCTCACACTTTCAGCCTCGTACCATATCTAAGTTATGCTTAGAAAGCCACCACCTTTCTGCTTGCTTCTTTGTTGACAAGGAAAGAATTGTTACATTTTAACTTGGAAGTTATTAGTCATTCACTATATTTACCAAATAATGCACCTGTTGATTATCATTTATTGCAGTCTTTAGAGATTTCTCTTACTGAAAGAAAATTTAAATTCTCAAGATGATGGCAAAAGCAGCAAAAGGCACTTACAGTAGTTCCTTGCTAAGGAAGTTCTGGAAGGATAGATTTATGAAGTTGGCTAAAAGACAATAGAACATGCCCTTGGGAAAGACATAAATCTTTACCACTGCAACTGTGTGTAAAACAGTATGAGAAGCTGGACTCTCTAGCCTTGGATGGCAGCCAGTCTAACAGAAAAACATTTTTGAATTCAAAAACTGGAGAAGGCAATGTGAAATCACTTCACTATTCTTTCCCAATAAGTGATGGCAATCCACAGATAATTAAAAAAAGGAATCTGTGGTGAACCATGATCACCTACATCCTAAAACAATTTTTTAAATGATGTTAAAACTACTCTTAAGTCCAAAGTAGAAGTAGAAACTGGATTTTAAAAGATATCATATATACTCATGTAATGTACAATCTCACATATTGTTCGATTCCCAAATTTTCACTATAAAAATGATTTTATCATGTATTTCATCTATCATGCAAGTTCCTTTTTTGGAGAGACCAAATTACAATAGACTAACCTCTTTTCCTCTATCTCTTTATCCCATCTTCTAGTTAAATAAGTTAAAAAAAGTAAAAGAGAATGATAAAAGTATCGTTAGTAACACTATACTCATTGCGTAAATGCATATATCCATAAACAACTGACCGAAAAATAGCTAAACATCTTATAAATGTAAACAATGGAAAAAATGCATATTCGCTATGTTTGTATTTTATAATATGATACTAATATGTGAATATTACATGCATTATTATTAGATACAGTTTTATCAAAATCATATTTATTCTAAATTCAGCTGTACTTTTTGATTACAGTAAATGGATATATAGTCTGGTCAATAGCATAGGCAGGGCCTGCAGTACATATGCTAATTTTATATCATGGATATGATGTGACCCCCTTAAAATTAGGTTCAATATTATGTCTTCAAAAGTCGCATGATATGCAAGTATATATGGTAATTTGTTTTTTGAATAAAAAAGGAGTGAGTGGAAGCTGGAATAAAGGGATAGGCTGGAATAAACAGATAAGTGAAAATAAAATAAATGCAGGTCCAGAATAACAGAGGGTAGGTTGGAAAAAAATCAAAATTTAAATAACTGGGCAGGCCCATCTCTTCCAGAGATGAGAGTAATACCATATAATGACAAAAACAGTTTTGTCCAAACCAATACAAACCTTATAATTCTGTGATTAATTTTGACTTTCAGTTAGGTAATGTTAAACTTCTCTGCCATATTTTAATATTTTCTGTGCTTGTATATGTATGCAGTTATATGTCATTAAATGACTCATCATGGTTCGCTTTTTGCTTACTTTCTTTTATACACACAAAGCAAAGAAACATATTTCAAAAATAAATAATTTTATTTTCAATTATCTATTTCTTAAACATGTATTATATCCTGGGAGATTGCTTAGACCAGAAAAGGATTAACTTTTATTTAAAAATTACAGATTTTCTGAATAATTATAAGATGTAAGACATTTTCTGTACTTTGGAATCCAACCATATTGTTGCTAATTGTTATCTATTTTGATGACATATATCAGATTTTGTTTTCAATAGTTGTTTTTGTTTGGACTTTACTTCTTATATACTGTTTCTTTGTGTAAAGTTTTGTTTATTGCATTTAAATTTTGTAGACTTCCTTTAATAAGTAAAATCAATATTGCTTGAGGAATGAAGGTATTCATTTCACAAAGAAAGGTACAAATTTGTTATGATGATCAAACTTAGTAGCCATAGATATTTTATGTACACTGTCTTAAAGTTGCCTGTGAGCTATAGTTATAGATCTCTTTATGCTAATTAACTCTTAGCTTTACCAATCCCATTATATCTTCCTGAATCTTTTGGGTTTCACGCCCTGTGTGGATCTATACCTTTTCCTATATTCCCTCCTCCTCTCACTGGTTTCACAAATATTTATTATAGGGGACCTTGATCTAGTTCTTTTATTCCCAGTGTCCCATGTTTCATACTCTGAGTCTTCCAAAGAACTTTGATCGTCCATTGATTCCTCTGCTCTGCTTTCTTGTTCATCTACATAGTCATTCGAACTAGCTTCACTTTGTACTTCCTCGTAATCTTGGCTAGCTCTTAACTGGTCTGCATGGGCAACAATACTTTTACCATTCCATGTTTTTTCCTTTTTGCATTATGAAATTTGCCTTTTCTGGTTCATTTTCTTTATTTCTTTTGTACCATATGTTTTCATTAATAGAGTAAGATATGGTTAATGGAGCTTTAATCTGTCTGCCCATTAATGCAGATGAGCTCTCTAATCTGTCAGCATGTGGTATCATTCTGTAACGCAACAATAATCCTGGTAGGAAAAATCTTTTCTTACTGAGAAGAAAATGCTTTCAATCCCATCTTTATTATTTTCATGTTCTTCTTTGTTCAACAGAGCTCTGTCAGGTGACATCATTTTGTTATGATGATCAAACTTAATAGCCATAGATATTCTACATACACTAACTCAAAGTTGCCCATGAACTATAGTTATAGCTCTCTTTATGCTAATTACCTATTAGCTAAACCAGTTCTATTACAAAATTATTTAAAACCAGAACACCAGAAAGGTTTTAATGCATTCTACAAGACAGAAATGTGAAAAGAATAAATTATATAATTATTATTATAAAATGACGTCATATGGTTTATTTAATAGCAACAATTGTTTTATATCTTGAATGACTTGCTTAAAATTCATCTAAAAATTTTATATCTTTAATATAGCAGAAACAACTTTTACAATTTTCCGATTTTAATCTATAGTAGATGGTACAACCATTTGTAATGGATGAGATTGCAGACTTTCAAAATAAATAGATTCAACATGTGAAGGATTTTATACATATTTATATAAAGAATAGTAAAGTAAACACAAAGTAAAGAAACCCACAACTAATCTTGTGGTCACCAAACTGTTGTTACTAGTTTAGCAATTGTATGATGAACAAAAAGTTAAAGTGTTGAGTTGGTTTAGAAAATATACAAAAAAATAGGGGAACAAAATGAGATAGAATTATTTATTCTATCAAGAAATTTTTTTGTTGTAGAGAAAATTTCATGGAATGTTCTTAAGAGTCTCTGTAAAGAATGAAAGAAAAATTGAACTTACTCTGCTGGTGAATTAATGAGTGAGTGATATGTATTGTCTAATCTGCATGTGTCCATAGCACAAAGTGCTAATTTTTCATATCCTATTCGGATCTCACTGAAGTAAAATGAGAACTAGTCTCTTCTAGTTCATAGCTCGCATGCTACCCATTTTTTTCTTTTTACGCATACCCAAAAGCTGAAAAGGGGTACTGCAGCTGATAGGATTATTCACACATGGTTGTCGAGCAAAAATATTTAACGTCTGCTACATGAACAACATAACTCACAAAAGAATAGAAAATTATTTTTACATGTAAACTGTTAGCTTCCAAAAAAGAAAAAAATGACATATTTAGCTATAGTTTGTTTGTGTGTGTGTGTGTGTGTGTGTGTGTACATGTGCATACACAGGCGAGGTATCAAAGGTGGCCTCACTGGGAGTAGTGTCTCTGAAAAGTAAGAGTTCTGTTGTTGTCACTACCGCATCACAGAGCAAAAAGAGAGGAAAGAGGTTTATTTCCCTTCTTTTACTAGTGAATAGAATGCCACCTAGTGGAATCCTAACATATAAAGTGGAGTAATCCCCACAAGATCATTATTGTGAAAACTCTGACCTTTTATTTTATTTTGTGAGCAACTACTAAGTGAGAGACTCTGAGATGAGAGTTAAATCACACCAGTGCTAATCTAACCTTGGCTCCAACCCAATTTGGTGAGCACAGAAAGCTGATTCCTTTGGTTATAGAAAAGGTCTCTGCTACAAAGCCAATAATAAGTGAATGAATTTAAATGAAATTAAAATATTTGTGGATAGGTTAGTTACATTTAACTCCTTTACTGTGTATGTGTTAAACTAACAGAGTAGACTGTGCTCTTGGATGGCAACCATTCTAAGAGAAAGAAAACTCTGAATTTCAAATCATGGTGAAGGAAATGCAAAACTGGTTCATTATTTTTTTTCCAAGAACGCATGGCTATTTGAAAGGATATGGCATTAAAAAAACTTGCCTGTTTTGATTTAATTTCGTATAGTTTGCCATATATGACTTTTATACATGAAGGTTTATTTGTTATAATTTTTTATTATATTAACCAACCCTACTGTAAAAGTATAAGCCATATTTAGTTTACAAATATCCTATTTCTCACCATATGACACCCTCCATATACTTATAATCTGACAAGGAACATTTATGAAAAAAAACTAATACTATTCAAATGATTATTTATCCATATTTATATAAGCCAAACCTTATCTAAAACCTACTCTAAATATAAGGCACATTTAATTTTCAAATATTATATTCCCCACCATGTGACATAATTTGGTAAGGAATATTTATTTAAAAAAAAATAAGTATGGATGAATTATAATTCATCCATATTTAGTACAAGAGGGACCGAAAAAGTTCTTGGTCTAATATACTTCCTAAAAGCTGACTAAATGAAAAACATTCATTTTTTTTTTTTTGAAAGAGAGATGGCTGCTTGCACAGATCAAGAACTTTACAGCAACCTTTCAAATAATATTTTTATAAATTTTAACATTATTTTTATTCTTAATTGTAATTTAATCATTTATAATCATTTTTGGTTCATCATGGAATCTAGGTTTCAAATCTGGGTTGTTTAGATGTTAGTCTATGGACAATGTGTAAATGAAAATTTTGGAAACCAATACTATAAGTTCTAATATTATTTGACTAAACATTATTAGGCACAAGAAGACAGATATCAGCTAAGATTAAATTCATCATTCAAAGTACTAACAAAAACTTTGAAATATTTGAACAGATTAATCAACCTGTATATCTGTCAAGTCTCACAAAGGTTTATCTCTGAATATTGCACCAAAAAATAAAGCTTGCTTTCTATACTTTCTTTTTCCTTTGAAAATTTTTTTCACACCTTAAGTTCTGTGAACATTTTGGCAGCATCTCATAAATATCTTTGGAAATTGGCATATTAGCATTAAAAGAATTTCAAATGTAGATATATAAACCCATTTTTACAGAGAAGATTCACCCAAATCTTGAACCACAAAAAATGGCAATGTTTAACCATTGTGCCTACAAAAAACCATATGTCAAAAGGATAGTTTTTTCCCTTGACACTGTTATTATTTTAACTACCTTCACTCCTCAGGAAAGTTTATTGTCTTAAAAAACAATAATTAGAATTTTAATAAAACCTAAATATATAAAAGGGAATTTATACATTTTCTTTGTTCTTGAGAACTGATGACAAAAATAATAAAGTATCTATTTATTAGATTGTTTAGTGGAATAGTTGGCAAAACATTGCCAATCAATTCAAACTTTATAAAATGGTAAATAATAAGGATTTCATTATAGTTGGTTCCTATATTTTCATAATTTAATAAATATTTGTAAATTTATGAATAACCAATTGCTTCCATATTTATTTCTTTATAAATTGGTATATGATAAATATTGCATTATTCTTTTTGATAGTTAGTTTCAGCATGTCTTTGGTTGTTCATGCTAAATTATTATTTAGTATAGTCGCTCATGTGTGAGTAGGCCTATTTACCATGATGGCTTGCTATTCTCTGTTGTGAAAGCCTGCTCTGACACATTTGTGTTCTTCAACACCTAAAGAGTGAATTTGCAGTTTATACTGCAAAACTATGCTCTTACAGTCTATGTGAGAGAGTGCATAGTCTGGCTTAATCAACACTTTTTAAAACAATAAACATTGCCAAGGAGTGAAGGTAGTTAAAATAATAGTGGCATCAAGGGAAAAACTGTCCATTTGACGTGCTGTTTATTGTGGGCATAAATGTTGGACATTGCTGGATATTTTTCTTTCAGAATTGATGATATTAGATAAGAAAGTAAGAGTTTCTGAATCACTCAGTCAAAAGTTGGTTTGACTAAAGCCGTACTGAGCCAGACTCAAAATGACCTAAGATGACTCTACTTTATTGTTCATTTTTAATTAAGGCCAAAAGATATTGACTTACAATAAATCTTTGAAGTGCTTCTTTTCTTTTATGATTTTCTTTGTTTTCTTTAATTCAAGATCAGTAATTAGACAATGGCTTCAGAAGTTAGAAGCACATCACTTTACATCATTAACCCTCTTTTAAACAGAAACCACTTATGAACAACTAAGAAAATTTAAAGCTCTTTGATAAGGACAAACTTTCTGAACTTCCAGAAAATGATACCATGAGTGTCGTCCCCATTTGGCCAAATTTTTCCCAACAGCTACAATCTTAGAGCTTTTCTATGATGTAGCTGAAGATGTTTACTGTATATTCAAATATGAGTCATCATCATTGTCATCATCATCATCATCACATAAGGCCCATGAGCGGGTGTGGTCATAGAGACACTGTGCAGCTAAGCATCTAACCAGTTCCCTCTACATGTCTCAGTTGGGTTGAAGGTCAGAGATGTATTCATTCATATGTAGCATTTCTCTCCAGCTATATATATATATACTGCAAATATATATATATATATATATATATATATATATATATATATATATATATATATATATATATATACATAATACAAATATAAAGTTTGTTACTTAGCTGTTTAGTGTTACATTCATCATCCTGATGTTTCAAATGTACTCTGCAGCAATCACTCTGTCCACTCATCAGGGCATATCAGTAATTATATATATATATATATATATATATATATATATATATATATATATATATATTTGAAAATTATAGCATAGATATGTTATAAAATCACTACAAAAATAGCCACTTTGTTTCAACACTTCTGGTGTCTTATCAAGTATTAACACCATCACTTGATAAGACACCAGAAGTGTTGAAACAAAATGGCTATTTTTGTAGTGATTTTATAACATATTTATGTTTTCGAATAAATAATTATATTTGCTCTACACTGTATTGAGCACTTTTTTAAGAATAGTATTTTTGGGTTACTGAAATTTATTCCGTATACACCAATCCTATACTTGTATATATATATATATATATATATATATATATATATGTATATATATATATATATATATATATATATATATATATATATATACATATATATATATATATATATATATATATATATATATATATATGATAAAATATATATTTAAGGCATGCTTTATTTATGAGACTAAAATCATCACTTGCACTTATGGCCATATCATGTTGGAACACGGGTTCTCATACGATCACCAAAATTAAACAATGTCAAGCCTAGTCAGTCCCTAGATGGTTGACTGCTTGGGAATACCAAGTACTGTAAGCTTGGATGTGTGGCTGGTGTAATGATTAAGAGCTCAGAATTGGAAATAGGAGAGCTGAGTTTCAGTTCCAGTTCCAGTCAGGTTTGTTGTTATGTGCAAATACCATCTGGAAAGGTATGAATCCCCCTCATCTCCTGGGTTAATTACTAGGACTTGTATCAATAAATCATTATTAGCTACAAACAATTCTTACAAACTAAAAATATTTTCTGTTTTTAAATAACCAGCAAAAGGTTTATAAACTGTAAAAAATCAAGCAGTCAGTTAATAAAATCCTCACATTTGAGAGCCTTTAACCACTTCACAGGGGGAGGTACCCAAATAGTTCAGTACCAGAATGTTTGTTTTATATTTTTCACCCAAGTCCCAAGAGCCTACTCAAGACAGAGAGTTACTGAATAGGGCTCTTTTACTGACATAACAATGGTAGATTTTGGTAATATATAAGATAGATAACAGTAGACTTGAAGATGTTAACATTGTCGTATTTGCAGAAGCATTCTCTCTCTATTATTTTACTTCACAAAGACTTTATGTATTGTAATTGTTACAAGGCTCGAGATCTTATTATTATGAATGTTTAAAAAGCATTTCTTTATGACAAGACTTAAAAAGTGATTGGTGAACGTAATCATAAATATTGATTTATGTTGCTGCATTAATTAAGTATTTTTGTTACATCATGTTATATCTGATCATGGAAATAAAGCATTTATGAGAGTTTACATGTAGATTTATTGAACATCAAATCCTCAATTTTTGAGAACAATCTTTACCTGCCTCGGAGCCCCAAAGCAGTTTTGTACTGCCTTGCAAAATTTCCCTTGGATGCTCTGGCAAAAATAAACTTGCAACATTGCATTTATAGGAAAGGGTTTACAGGATGGAAAATAATTCATCACCTACAAGGTTTTTTAAATGCTTTTAAAATCTGTTGAGACTGGAAAGAGAAGATTGTGCAGCTCCAGCCCTCATATGGCAACAGTACTCCATTTTTGGTCTGATGTGACTCTTGTAAAGATAGAGCATGAAAGTTGGAGTCAAAGTACTTTCTGGAAGGGAGCTGACCATTTTTACACCCTTTAGTGGTATATATATGAATTCCACTTGAGGTCTGCAGTGAACTCCCAAGAGAGGCTCAAAGAAATGAGCTTCTTTGAGTGTGCAGCCATTCATTATGATGTGAGAATTCAGAGTCTGCTTGGTGATGAAGGAAAGTTACTAGCTTGGTTTTGGCAGTATTGAATATTACAAGCCATTTTTCCTCCCATTGAACTGTTACAGCTATGTCTGATAAGAGATCAGCTGCCAGGCTCTGTTCATTTAGATTTTTGGTGATGAAGCATATATCACTTTAATGTACCTCTGTCTGAATTGTTGATCAGCAGGTGTCCGAGAAACAATTAAGTTGCTTGCATTAACAAATCATTTTTTTTATAAAACAGAATAGCAACTGGGTAAAAATTACTAAAGAGGAATCAATCTTTACTGACAACAACTTTGAGCCAAAGATTTATGTAGAGTATTTGTCACTAATCCCAGGTAAATATGTAAGTTGAAATGCACAGGTATTTTGAAAAATAGTTTGAAGGAAGTACTTTATCAAGATTAGTAGTACTAATAGTTACTGGTGTGAAAAGAGTAGAAGCCCCAAAAAGGATAAAATATGCTGCATTCTCAGACAAATCCTAGCAAGCAAAGTGACTAATAATTAATGAAGTGAGTTATAATCATTTGATAGGATAAAGAACAAATAGGAAATGTTTAGCAATCTAACGTTTCACTTTTATTAAAGCTTCATCAAAGAATGAGAGATAGAAAGAAAAAAGAAATTCTGATATTTTTTTTTTCTCATGTTGATTTTCATTGATTCATCAGGCTTCACATGCATTTGAATTGTTAAACAATATTAATATAATTTATGGTGTTTTGAATTAAAGCAGAAACAACATATCCTTTCAAACTTCCTAGAAATTAATTTATTCCAACCTAACTGTAAAACATAAATATTAGAATCACTTGTAACTCAACACTGTTATGGCTGCATTATTATAGCATTGTAGGGAGGCTGTGCTGGCCCTTTTGGTGAAAAACAGGAAATTGCCATTTAATGGAAATAAATGACTATAAAATGCAGATTGTTTTCACATGGGTGCTGCCATTTTGATTTTGATCAGATACTTTGTGAAAAAAAGTGAAACAATACCCTAAATACAATATAATAAAAATACAGCACACAATAGCTTATAGTTTCCTACTATATGTCTACACTGGTTTGGAAATAACAGTAAGTGCTAGTTTATGACACAAATACTAAGGTATCTTGAAAATGTATTTATACATCAACAGCAGAAAATATAAGTTTTGAAAAACTTATTAAAGAAGTAGGCACCTACTTGCACAGAATGTAACACAAGGTTCATTTTGGTAATTTCAAAAATTGCTAAAGTCCACTCATCACTTCCTCTTTGGGGATATTTCAAGCTCCAGATAATGTCTCCAGCTCCCTCCCGAAGGAGAGGTAATGCCTGTGGGGATAGCTCCATACGGCTCTAGCCCAAGATTCATCTAACATCTCCCAGCCCAAAAGAATGCATATGTATGTCCACAGCAATGAGAACATTAAGAGCAAAAAATGTTTCCCCTAAACAAAGAAAGCATAAAAAAAGGAAAACCTATGAAAAAGGCTATAATCAGTGACAATTCCCCTAGAAATCCTGAGCTGATAATTTAAACATGAATTTTTAAATAAACAAATTTTAAAAATTATTTCTCAGACAGGAAGAAATTGAAAAGTTTGATTCCTCTTCACTAATTTTTACACAATTGCTATTCTGTTTTGTAAATAAATAAAAAAAAGATTTGTTAATGCAAGCAACTTAATTGTTTCTATGGCATCTGCTGATCAACAATTCATACAGAGGTGCATTAAAGTGGTATATGCATCAAGATTTTGTTTTTTCTTTTCTAGCAAAATATTCCAATCACCATCCACTTCAGGATTTGAACCTGTTAGTATTACTTCAAAAAACACACATCAACCAGAGTCTTCTCTCTTTATATAAAAAAAGTTGAGTAAAAGTTTTTAAAAATCTTATTAGTCTATTATAAGCACAAATTATAGAGAAATGAGTTTAACCCTTTAAGCTGAGAAGTACCCAAAGTACCCAGTCCAAGAAAGTCTGAATGCATCTGCAATTAGTTAGCAATGTATTTCAATGTGCAGCATTAACACATGTCCCATAATCAATTAGAGGCACTGGAAATCTACAACATTTTGGAAATCTAAATCTTTCCTAAACCATATCTCATAACCAGTAGTAGCAGGGATCAATGTTTATCTTTTTTCTAAATAAAATAAAAGCAGTTTCTTTGGATTTCTCAAAGACATTTGACAGGGTTTAGAATATAAGTTTTCTTCACAAGCTGAAAGGGCGTGACATTTCTGGACAAATTTTTTAACTGATTTAGCTTTCTTCTCGAATTGTGAAATGAAAGTTATCTTGAATGGCCACTCTTCTTGATCTTTTTGCATTAATGCAGGTGTCCCATAGGGCTCTATCCTTGAACCTACTTTGTTCCTAATTTTCATCAATGACCTTCCTAATGTTATCAGTTCTCAACTCAGTATCTTTGCCGATGACACAATCATTTATTCTTGTGTTAATAGTAAGTCTGAGCAGTTCAATAAGGTCAAACTGGCAGCTGATCTAAAAAATGATCTACAGTCTGTTGTTAATTGGTGCAAGGAATGGCTTGTTAATTTTAACACCTCCAGAATGAAACTGCTCATCTGACAGAACTGTTTTTACTGTCCATCAGTATAGCTAATGCTAAGATCCAGGTGAGTGGCTCATTACACTTTTTCAGACTAATTATATTGAATATTGAATCAATTGCTAGGTTTGCTTCTAGGAAATTCGGTTCACTGGATTGTTCTAGACATTTTTTCTTGTCATATTCTCTAACACTCAGTAAACCTTTGCATCTTAGTGGCTTTATTGCCTTGCTTGAGGTGAAATGATTAAAAAAAAAGAAAATAATAAAAGAACTCCAGCATTTGGAAATTTAAGAAATAGTTATTACAACCTCTTGGCATAATTATTCATTATTTAAAATTTATTTTTTAACTCTTTATTTTACTTTTATTTCTATAGACTCAGTTGTGAAAGTCTTCTTATTCTACAAAATATTTGTGGGTCCCTTTTAAATCAATCAAATTCTGCAATTACATCTAACAGTGGACAAACACAAATCAATCAATACAAAAAGAAACTGGCACAAATGTTGTCAGTATATTTTATTGGTTTACAATTTTTATTTTATGTGTCAGTTCTGAATGATAATTTGTATCAAATTCAGTTCCTTCATCATCTGATGAGTTCAAAATATCTTGTATTTCACTTGTTTCAGGATCAAAAATGCATATCTCATTTGAAATTAGGCCATCAGACATGTTGCTTTTACCCTCCGACATCTATCTATCTATCTATCTATCTATCTATCTATCTATCTATCTATCTATCTATCTATCTATCTATCTATCCCCGCAGTTCTGTTCTGTTTATCTATTTTAACATTGTCCTTGTCTATCTATCTATCTATCTATCTATCTATCTATCTATCTATCTATCTCCGCAGTTCTGTTCTGTTTATCTATTTTAACATTGTCCTTGTCTATCTATCTATCTATCTATCTATCTATCTATCTCCGCAGTTCTGTTCTGTTTATCTATTTTAACATTGTCCTTGTCTATCTATCTATCTATCTATCTATCTATCTCCGCAGTTCTGTTCTGTTTATCTATTTTAACATTGTCCTTGTCTATCTATCTATCTATCTATCTATCTATCTCCGCAGTTCTGTTCTGTTTATCTATTTTAACATTGTCCTTGTCTATCTATCTATCTATCTATCTATCTATCTATCTATCTATCTATCTATCTCCGCAGTTCTGTTCTGTTTATCTATTTTAACATTGTCCTTGTCTATCTATCTATCTATCTATCTATCTATCTATCTATCTATCTATCTATCTATCTATCTCCGCAGTTCTGTTCTGTTTATCTATTTTAACATTGTCCTTGTCTATCTATCTATCTATCTATCTATCTATCTATCTATCTATCTATCTATCTATCTATCTATCTATCTATCTATCTATCTCCCCAGTTCTGTTCTGTTTATCTATTTTAACATTGTTCTTATCTATCTATCTATCTATCTATCTATCTATCTATCTATCTCCCCAGTTCTGTTCTGTTTATCTATTTTAACATTGTCCTTGTCTATCTATCTATCTATCTATCTATCTATCTATCTATCTATCTATCTATCTCCGCAGTTCTGTTCTGTTTATCTATTTTAACATTGTCCTTGTCTATCTATCTATCTATCTATCTATCTATCTATCTATCTATCTATCTATCTATCTATCTATCTCCCCAGTTCTGTTCTGTTTATCTATTTTAACATTGTCCTTGTCTATCTATCTATCTATCTATCTATCTATCTATCTCCGCAGTTCTGTTCTGTTTATCTATTTTAACATTGTCCTTGTCTATCTATCTATCTATCTATCTATCTATCTATCTATCTATCTCCGCAGTTCTGTTCTGTTTATCTATTTTAACATTGTCCTTGTCTATCTATCTATCTATCTATCTATCTATCTATCTATCTATCTATCTATCTATCTCCGCAGTTCTGTTCTGTTTATCTATTTTAACATTGTCCTTGTCTATCTATCTATCTATCTATCTATCTATCTATCTATCTATCTATCTATCTCCCCAGTTCTGTTCTGTTTATCTATTTTAACATTGTTCTTATCTATCTATCTATCTATCTATCTATCTATAAATCTCCCCAGTTCTGTTCTGTTTATCTATTTTAACATTGTCCTTATCTTTCTATCTATCTATCTATCTATCTATCTATCTATCTATCTATCTATCTATCTATCTATAAATCTCCCCAGTTCTGTTCTGTTTATCTATTTTAACATTGTCCTTATCTATCTATCTATCTATCTATCTATCTATCTATCTATCTATCTATCTATCTATCTCCCCAGTTCTGTTCTGTTTATCTATTTTAACATTGTCCTTATCTTTCTATCTATCTATCTATCTATCTATCTATCTATCTATCTATCTCTCTATCTATCTATCTATCTCCCCAGTTCTGTTCTGTTTATCTATTTTAACATTGTCCTTATCTTTCTATCTATCTATCTATCTATCTATCTATCTATCTATGGTCATTCTGGTCATATCTCACTATTAATCTCAGTCTGTTCTTATCTATCTCTCACTGTTTACTGTCCACCACCACAACATTTGAAATGACAATACTGTTTCTTTAATTTCTCACTCGTTCCCCACCTCTCTCTCTCTCTCTCTCTCTCACACACACACACACACACACATACACTTTGGGCTTTGAGATTTTAAAAGAAAATCATTTGGAATATTAAAACTGGTCTGAAATTTGGGAAAAAGAGATTTGACTAAAAGAATCTACTTTAATGCAATAATTAGTATACTAAGCCATTGATAGTGAGGCTTTTTCTTTCTGAGGGCTTCTAAAAATGAGCTTGTGTTAAAGTTGGCATGCTCCATAAAAAAGGTATAGGAGCAATTTTAAAACCAACAATACTTGTGTGCTTTGATCTTTTGTAATTCATATTTTTTACAACTATCTATAAACATATTTTATCTTTTGCATGCTCTTAACTATTCACAGGTCTTGAATAAAAAGTGGGATTAGAATAAGCAAGGTGACAGGTGGAAATTTTTTCAGTATCTAATAAAGTCAAGGTTAGAAAAATCTGAAGAGGGGTTAGGATTTGTCTAGAATTTAATTTATTTCAATGAATCTAATAAGGGGCTGGAATCAGAGGTGGGAGGATTTTTTCCAAAAATTAATAAGTGGCAGGGAGTTTGATTATTACAGACTCAAGAGTAGATAAAATACCAAACAGAATATTTCTTGGAACCAAATTCAAACATGCTGATCTAAGATACAGATAGTGCCTAAAAACAACCAATTCTTTTTTTAAGTAGTCAATCATGTACAGTTAAAATCTTCCTTATCTAGCATACTGGCCAAAATATTTGGATTTGGAATCTACAAAAGAATACCTGGAAATCCTTTATCCATATTGAATACTGTTTATGCATTTTCTTAGAACAAAAGAATAAGAATTTCAAGAAACATTATCTCTTCAGCAGGACTGAAGTTGTTTTTTTTACTACCTTTTTGTTTTGGCTTTTGCTGCTTGGAATCTTTAGTTTGGAAAAATAGCGAACAACATTGTGCAACTTTCTTGGCATCTCCTTAGAATATAATTCAAATTCTTCCGTCAAGAGATGAACTTTGAGAATTCTCCTTAGAAATAATATCAGTTTAACAATATATTTGGTTGATATACACTGTAATATTTTTGGAGTGAGCATTTCTATTTTGCAAGCCTTTGTGGTTTCTATGCTCATATCAAATATCTATTCACATGTTACTTATGTCTGTATCTATAGTTTCTATCTATCTATCTACACACACATATATATATATATATATATATATATATATATATATATATATATATATATATATATATATATTAAGACATTTTTATATTTATACATTCTTTTTATAGATACAAATATTTAAGTAAATGCTCTGTTTATAATAAACAGTATTAAACAACATTTACCGGGCTGAATGAGCATTTACTTAAATATTTGAATCTATAAAAAGAATGTATAAACATAAAAATGTCTTAAAATAATTGTCGGACTTTGTCCATTTCATAATATATATATATATATATATATATATATATATATATATATACATAAATGTATATATATATATTTATATATGTGTGTATGTGTATATATATATATTTATATATACATATATATATATATATATATATATATATATATATATATATATATATATATATATATATATATATATATATATGTATATGGCTAGGAAGAGGATTGGTATGTTGATTTCAAATCCATTTCAACAAATACTTTTGGAAAAGGTATGAATCTGTCTCCTACTCCCCAGTTATGTATTAAATAGTAGACTCATATACTAATATTACATAAAAGTTCAGTACTTTTTTTCTTGTTTCTAATGAGATTCTCCTGTTTCTTAACAATGTGCCCAGCATTAGGAAGGCATCTTTTGATATCACAATGCACCATTGGATTTCATTGTCACATTTTCTGTCTTCTGCTAAAAAACTTCCTACATATTTCAATTTTTGTATTTATTTGATTTTGGTATCTCCAATTTGTAATTTGCATTTTGGGTTATCTTTTTGCTCATAACCATACATTCTATCTTTTTAAAATTGATGATTAGTCATTCCTTCTTGCTTTCCTTTATTAACTTTTGTAGGAGTTCCTTTTCTTACTATGTCTGCTACCAGCATTGTGTCATTTGCATTTCTAGTATTGTTAAGATTGTGGCTACCAATAATGAATCCTGGTAGGACTTCTAAATTGCCTGAGATTGCCTAACTGTAAAGGTTAAATAAGTCTAATGGGATGACACATCCTTGTTTTATACCTCTTTATATTTTTTGTGTTTACTGAATTTCTATGCATATACAGGTGGTTTCCCCTCAGTATAAGTTCTGGATTATTTCAATATACTTCCCAAATAAATGAAGCTTACCTAGCACTTCAAACAATTCTTTATGATGTACTTTATTAAACACTTTTGCATAATCTATAAAACATTGGTATACATCCTTTTGTATTTATATTGCCCTTTCTGATATTATTCTGAGCATAAATATCACATTCCTTATTCTAGTGTCTTTAACAAAAATTGCACAGCTTTTGTCTTATTTCCAGTCTAATACTGCTGCACACTTTATTCATCAGAATTTGGATGATAAGTTTTGTTATATGGTTCATTAGGCCAATTCTCCAATGGAGTTTACATTTGTTTGCACCTGACTTCTTAGGTACTGCTATGAAAATGGATCTACTAAGGCTTTCTGGTATATCTTACCACTGTCGGATATTTCATTTATTATTTCTATAGTTTTTTCAGTGCCAAAATCATTTAAGGCTGCCAGCATCTCTATTACAATTCTGTCTGCAATACTCATTCCCTCTATTCTTACCTGCTTTTTATTGAGCCATTCCTCTTTTCTGCATTTGTTTCTAATTTCTTTGTGCAATGTCCTATACTCTGTGCCATAGCTTGGCATTGTTTGCTGTATCCTTTCCCTGATGTCAAGAATTTCAGCTGTCATCCATTCTCTTTTTTCATTGCCTAGTTTTCTCATTTGCTGATGTTACTAAAGCTACTCTTAATGTGCTGCACTGTAAATTTCCATTTAATTCATATTATCTGTTTTTAACGCTGTCCATATACTTCTTCAAATTTAGGTCATTTATAAGCCTGTTGTATTGCAATCAGGTGTTGCCTAGATTTCTGTAATTTCACTCTAGGGTTGCATATTACTGGAATGTGGTTGTTCCCGCAGTCAGCACCTGGGTATGCAAAACTGAATTCCAGAATCTCTTATTGATTTTTATGTAGTCAGTTGGGTCCTTTGTTTCTTTTTCATGGCTTCTCTATGTCTATATATGTCTTGGGTATTCTTGAAACTAAGTGTTGTCTATTGATTGTTCACAGTGTACTATTGGACCCATTTTCCTTCACATTCATTATGAATTATTAGTCCGAATTTGCCAACTATTTCACCATCTCTCTTGTTGCCTACTTTGGCACTTAGGTCTCCCATGACAATTGTTATTCCCTGTGATTTGCATTTAGCCCTGGTGTTGTCTAGCATACAGAAAAATTTTCAGTTTTTCAATTACATGTGTAGTATCCCTGAAATAGCAGTCAACAGTGATGTGCAGAGATTTGGTGATGTTTGGTAATTGATATACCCCTAAGACTCAAGTGTGTGTATGTTCTATAAAGCCCAGTTCTGAGAAATGTGAGAAAGGAAGACATTTTAAATATGTAAAAACATATGAAACATGAAATGAACACTTTATTCAAATTAAATATAAACAAAATTTTTATTTCACTCTTTGACTAGATGCCCTCCCGATATGGATGTTAAGGACTATCACACCCTCTTACCCACTTACACACATACACTCTGTACACTACTGGCAGTCAAGCAAATTTCCTCACTTAACAACCGGTTTGTTTAGTGACCAGGTTGTTGAAACAGAACTTGGTCATTTAAAAAGTAATGCTTGTACATTTATTAAATATCTCATGCATTTCAAATGAGGTATACAGACCTAGATATATCATCATGCATTACCTAGTTCTTTATTTATATGTGGTCATGTGTTTAAACAAATGAACATATATATATATATTAGGTTGGTGCAAAAATAATTTCGTTTTCTCACATGGTAACATATGTTAGAAAACGAAATTATTTTTGCACCAACCTAATATATATATATATGTCTCAATATACTTATGATACTGGTGAGTTGTCATTTCATGTATAATTAATTTTATTATTTTTGACATGTACTCTGCTCTGCTAATAACTAAATATATAGTCACACAAAGTTGTATCATAAGTATATTAAGTCTGGTGCTCCAGCATATATTTACAGATCCTTGATAAATTCAAAGAAAAATCTACAATGTCACTGGTCCTGACCTGGCATCTCAGGTTCAGTCAATTTCCCACTGCTGTAATGTAACTTCCCTGTACCATTTCTATAAATTCGTTCATGGTAATTGTTCTAATGAACTCTCCTTTATGGTACCTAGACTATGAATTCAAGCACAGTACTAGATCAGTGGCAAGATATCATTTTATAGTTGAAATGTGTAGATGTAACCATATTTTCCATGCTAACATTTTCTTTTCTCACACTCCTTGCTTGTGGAACTTTTCTTCGGCTTCTTGCTTTCCAGTCAAGTTTGATCTTCAAAAATTCTTCTTAATTTCTGTACTTTTATTGTTGTCATTCCTTAATGTTTTTCTTTCACACTCAGTAAACCTTGCATATTAGTGGGTTTATTGCCTTGATTTTTTTTTTTTTTTTTGAAGGGGTGGGGAATGATTAAAAAAGAAGAAAATCCATATAAAATGAATGTCTGTTTACAGGGACCAAAATCCACAGTCCTGATGTGTTCTGTTTAAGGGAGAATAATTAGTTTTAGAAACCAAAATAAACTCTTAAACAGGAAAACTGAAATAATGGGTAACTGTAAGCATATAAATAAACACTTACTTTGCCATCTAAGCATTAATAAAAAATGAATAAATAAAATAAATATAAAATAAACATAAAATAAAACAAAGAAATAAAATTAAATAAAGAAATAAAAATAAACATAAAATAAAATAAATGAATAAATATAATAAATATACATATGTATATATGTGTGTGCATACATATATATATATATATATATATATATATATATATATATATATATATATATATGAATAAATACATGCACACACATACAAACAACAACAAACCTAAACTTCCATGATTAATACCTTAATATTTAAGGGAGCACCAAGGCAAAAAACAAAAAACTATTAGTTACTAAACAAAAATGAAACAATCGATAAATGATAACATATAAACAAATACTTAATTAAATATATGTGTTGATGTGTGCATATATTAATGTGTATATATATGTGTTTGTATGTGCATGCATCTGTGCATGTGTGTATGTGTGTGTATTATATAACTTATATACATATATTCAAATAACAAAGAAAATACATCTATAAACCTAATCACCCATAATTAATACCCTAACATTTGAACTACCACCAAGCCAGAAAAATCCACTTTATCATTTAAGGATTAATTAATGAATATATTAATATAAAAGCACAGATATGCATGTGCATGTGTTTGTATGCATACATTTGTATGTATGTATGTTTATATATATATATATATATATATATATATATATATATATATATATATATATATATATATATATATACTTGTATATATATATGTGTGTGTGTTTGAGTGTGTGTGAAATGTATGAATGTATGTATATGCATACATATTCAAACAATAAATAAAATTTAACTATAGACATAACCTCTTATATTTAATACCCTAATACTTAAAATACCACCAAATCAAATAAGAAAAATGAAATAATGAGCAAATAAAGATATATAAATATTTACCTTACCATTAAAGCATTAATAATAAAAAACATTATTTAAGTAAAAAATGAAATACACCTACATTTCCCAAAATCTAGAAAGCCCTAGAACACTCTACAATTACTAAGAGCTGAGACTCTCTGTCAAACCGAATGCTGTTTGCTACAGTTGTCTCTCAAACTCAAAATTGAAAGTGAGAAAGAGATATAAAATCAATAAGGAGAGACTATAAAGAGCCAAGAAAAACAACAAAAAGGAGAAATAATGATGACATTCTACACATATGCTCATACACATGTCTGAGTAGGCGCATATACATGCACACTCACATGCAAACACACACAATGAAAGAAGAAAAAGCAACTGATAAAATGAAAAGTGCATAAATTATTTTTTAACTGTTGTGTCAAGTCCTTGTTTATAAGAAAAAACAGAATGTAAACACTGATTTGAAAACGCACAAGAGCATTTTTCATTTTTCTTTTTCTAAAGGAATCCTTTTTGGCCAACACTTTTTCAAAGGTAACCATTGACACAAATCTAGTGAAACAAGGGATAATATTCACAAAAAGAAAAAAATATATTGAATGAGGAGTGTGTACAATAAGTTTATCAAGGCAATGTCCCTCAGAGGACAAAACGCGTCTGCTAAGAATAGTTTTTCTTCTTGTCTCTTTTTAGTCAGTTTGTTCCTTTACAGATACACTCTATCTGAAAATAATTTATATATATATATATATATATATATATATATATATATATATATATATATTAGGGTTAGAAAAATAGACATTGCACTTAATTGTTATTTATGTATATGGTTATGTATGAGAGAGTGTGAGTGGAGATGTGATAATGAAATAAAACAAACCAAATTTTAAGAAATGTTATTTTCCTCATGAAATTAGTCATGGTATTCAGAAAGCCAAATGGGACACATTGGCCCATGGGTCATCTTTTGCCCATGACAGATATAGGCAAGTGGAGATACGAGTCAACACTGCATGGTGACTGTCAGAACACAATCTTCAAACCCATTGTCAATACTCTTTTTTCAGATTTTAAGGCCGCTGTGGGATTAAAGAAAGTGAAGGAAAATAGAAACTGGCTCTTCATTACTGTAAATAACCTAAAACATTAAGGCCTGGTTTCTTTCTTTCCCTACTTTCTTTAATCCCCTGGTGACCTGTATATAGAAACCTTAAAACAAGTAAGTATGTTTGATCTGAAGATTACAAAAAGGTGCAAAACTGACAGTCATCATGTGTGTGTGTGTGTGTGTGAGTGTGTGCGTGCGTGAACAAATAAAACTGTTCCAAATTTAGAAAATTTGGATATTTTATAAGAAATTCTTACAAACATTATATTTAATTATTACTCGTGCCCTTGATAAAAAAAATGTCTCTATATTCTTAAGGCTTACAGCCATATCACATTAAAACACTGGTTCTCATATGAACATCAAAATTAAGTAACGTTGAGCTTGGTCAGTACCTAGATGGGTGACCACTTGTGAATACCAGATGCTGTAAGCTTGGATGTGCAGATGGTGTAATATATAACAGCTTGAAATTCAAAATTGGATAGCTGAGTTTCAATTCCAGTCAGGTTCGTTATATTCACTTACATACAAATACCCTTGGAAAAGGTATGAATCCACCTCATCTTTCCTCAGCTATGGGTTAATTATTAGGTTGGTGCAAAAATAATGCCGTCTTCTCACATAGTAACATATGTGAGAAAACGACATTATTTTTGCACCAACCTAATAGTAAGACTTGTATCAGTAAATCGTTATTATCTAAAAAAAATTCTTCCAATCTAAAAATATTTCTGGCTTTAAATAACCTGCAAAAGGCTGATAAACTTACAAATATTCTTATCACAATATACCAATTATGCTTGTAAGTGTTGCACATGAATGTGCTAATTTATGAGTTCTATAGGTTACAGTTCTCCTTACAGACATCAAAAAGAACAGAGAAATAGGAAAAAAATGGCATGACTGTTATGCCAAAGAAATGTTATCAAATCATATCAATTGGTTCATATAATAGCTGGGCATGGGGATGTAATGGCTGCCAGCCCAGAGAATAAAATCAGCAGAGTTAAAATTTCAGGTGAGGATATTAATATTCTTTTCCTACTAATGCCTTGTGTTGTGTCCTATCAGGACATGGGCAATCATGACTCTCCACAACTTCCTATCCTTTCTAGCTCTTAGCAATATTTGTCTTTTTACTATTCCTCCCTATCCCTGTTCTGCCATCCATTTATACAAGCTCATTATTCTCTCTGTCCCTCTTGCTTTTAATATGTCCTGTGAGTATTAAATTCTCCAAACCCTCTTTCTTCATCATGTCTCGCAGAAATTTCAACTGTCACTTTCTGATTGTAAGTATAATTGTTGTTTTTACTTCCATTTTCATTAAAACGTTTGTGTTGCTCACATGCACCATGTTAATCTCAGCACCTGTCTATAGAACCACGTCTTTATTGCCAAGTCCATCTGTGAGGATATTGTCCTGAATTCACTGCCATAGGCTGGTAGAGGGCTGCTATTATACAGGAGTTCAGCTCTCTTTCCTTTGTTTCTAATGAAATTTTCCTGTTTCTTAATACTTTGCTTAGCTTTTGCATTTATTTTTCACTATTCCAATATGACATTAGATTTCAGTGTCACATTTTCTGTTACTTGTTAAAGCTCTTAAATTTCTGTTCTCACTTGAATCTGACATTTCCAATTTGTAGCTTGCTGCTCCTCTTTCTGATATTCTGTTTTCTTAGACTTGATGATTAGTCTGTTCTTCCTGCTTTCCTTTAATACATTTTCTAGGAGTTCTTGCAATTTTCTTTCTATGCCTGCCATCAACATAGTGTCATCCATATGTATTATTTTGTTAAGATTTTTGCCCACCAATAATAAATCCTGGTAGGACTTCTAGTTCTCTTACCTCACTGTATAGGTTATATAAATTTGTTGAGAAGATGTATCCTTGTCTTTATATGTGGAAAAAAGTGTAGGGGTTTAATTCCAGAGAATAAGTACAAGTGAAAAGCAAAAAAATTAGGCAAACTTGGATCTTTATGTCTACAAAAAAAAAATGTAGTTTCAAAAAGACATTTTTTTCATTGACACTGCTATTATTTAAACAATCTTCAATCCTCAGCAATCTTTATTGTTTTAAAAAGCAATGATTAGAATTTGAATAAAACCTAAACATATGATGAAAGTGAGTTTATACATTTTCTTTGTTCTTCAGAATTTGCAACAAAAATAATAAAAACTATTTATTTATTAGATGTTTACAAATTTATGAATAAAAAATTGCTTTCATATTTATTTATTTATAAATTCGTAAATGATAAATATTGCATTGCATTAGTTTTAATTGTATTAGTTTTTAGAATGTTGGAAATATAAAGTGATTCTTGTAGATAAACAATCTAATAGATAGGTCCAAGTTTGCTAAAATTTTATATTTAAATTCAAAACAAAAAAGGTTCAGAGTAAGATAAAAAAAAAAAATGCTCATTTTATGAGTGAATCAGATAAAAAAATATATAAAATCATGAATTTTTAAAACTTAATATCAGATTTAGTCCCCACCCACTTTTAAAACATGATTAAGACCCCTCTCTCCTGTGACATCCTGCTTACAACTTTACTACATTATTAGAAATTTTCTAGAATTTATTTTCTAGAATTTTCTGGTCTAGCAATTACCAGGTCCCAAAATTGCTAGATTACAGATGTACAGCTGTATTTACAAGTGATTATGGTTTAAATATTCTTTCAAACTCATAGTAAAAAATTAAAATTGTTATAAAATTTTTTATGCATTAGTTTGTAAATTTAAGTTTGATTACATTATATGTAGTCTTTTAAAATCATAGCTTTTAACTACAGAAGATATGTATCCATGAATATGAAACTTGTTTCTTTAAAGATCCATTAAGAAATGTTTGAAATGTCCAGTCATATTTTGCTTTTTTGTTTGTTTAATTTCCATTTGTTTCTATTTTTTACACTATTTACAATGTTTGGACTGTTATCCTCATCTTTGTTGCTATATTCACAACCTTTCAGTCATTGAACATTCCTGCCTTCTTCAGGTGATTGGAATTTTGAACTGAACCTTTTATTTCATCCACCTGGGTAGATTGTTCTAGTTCCATGTGCCGTGCCTCTTCCAGATATCAGTATCAGTTATTTTCCCTTTTTAACTCAACTATCTAGGTTTTTGATCAACTCTGCTGTAGCCAGGTACTGAACTCACATCCTCTTTGGCTCAAGTCACTGGATTACCATTGCTTTTATCCACTGGGCCATGTGTCCTCAATATACCTAGTCTCTGAGTCTCATTGCTGGTTACGCAGTTTGATCCTGAAAAGAATTCAGGACTGATACATTAAAGTAAGTTGAACAAAAAAGAATGCACAGTACAAACAAGTAATTACAATACTAAAAAGAGTTATGTACCATGTCACATATCATAATTTAACATACACCAAACAAAACATGTCTGTAAATTTATTACCAACATATAATTACATAAAAGGGAATAACATCTCACCTCAATATGCCATTGTGTTTACTGTTACATGTTTTTTTCCAAAATTCATTTTTAGCATTAATCTGGAAGATTCCACTGCTATGATTTGGAGTTAGATAGTTAAAGATACAGTAGTTTGTTATGGTTTTTTTTTTCTTTTTTTTTTTTGTTTACAATCATAACCCCACACTCATAATGGAAGTAATTTCCACTAATTTGCATTGTGAGATACACTATCAATTGTTCCAAATTCTTTATATATATGGTAGATGAAGGTGAAATGTCAGTTTGTTATCGAAGGATGCAACCTGAAGGATGGGGAGAGTCAGTAGGATGTGACATTAATGTTTGCACCAGGTCAGCTGACCAGAGTCACTGATGGTGATGATGACAGCCAGCCTGCTTGCCTCCAACTGATCTTTAGTGTTGCAAACAGTGTTTTTAAGTAGTCAGTGGATTCATGACTCAGCATTTTTTGTCATGCTTTTGCTTTAGTGGCAATGTTCATGATTGGCACCTTTTAAATTGTATTTTATATTTGTAGGGGGATTTGTTTTGTGATTCTTGGAGCCCTAGCACTGACAGTGAATTTTTTTATTTTCAGTTTTGCTTTCATAGTGTTCACATCTGGCTAACAGGTTTTGATGTGGAGCAAATCAGAAAGAGAATCTAATTTCAAGCAGATTATAACGCATGCATTTCTGCAATAATAGTTTGCAAAAAACTATTTGAAAATTTTAGAATGCTTCAAATTTTTATTCAGTGTGGCTTTTGAGAATTTCTAGATACTGTCCTGCAAGCAAACAGTACTTCATCAAGAAACAAACATTAAATTTCAATATATGTAATGTATTATTTATTAAGATCAAAACTGATTTTACTTGAATCATGAAATGACATGGGAAGATATTATGTATCATGTTAATATTGTGCCATATTGAACAACTGTGAATAAAAGTGAATGATGAGATAAAATGTATTGTGTGCTTAACTGCAGCAACCCATGGTGGAGCTAACTCTAATTTCTACTAGCTGCAGGCTCTACACTTTATTGAAATTTGTTCTCCATAAATAGATTCAAGGGAATTAACTCTGCATTTATAAATACATCACATCTCCCATCTCAGTATATAAAAATTATATTATTAATCATTGACAAATAAATTATTTATATGGTATATGTCATTGAGATATGATGTATGAATAATCACAATGGTAGACTACCTTCATGCTCTTAGAATTGGCACAATTTTACCATTATTAAATTTCTGTTCTGTATCTAGTATCTGTATTTATTTATAACATGACTACTACTTGTCACAATTCTGCCAGCTTCTGAGTATGACATGATTGAAGGGGTCTGCTCAATAGTGTCTGACACAGTTGGTTCTTCATAGTTGAATTCATCAGCTATGAGTGCTGATCTTTGGCTGTCATTCTCTCTATTGAGCATATGTGTTGTTTAAATCTTCTATATGTTTGTCATGATGCAGTTGTGACAATGCATGATCTTAGTTTGTCACATTTAGTAGTGACACTTGCTGTTACCCAGGTTTTATCATCTAATTGTACTCTCACGTGATCAGCTGGCTAAAAATGATGTGAGTTATTTTCCTGTATGTCATTTGTAATATTTCTGATGATGTTTTTGATGTTCAACATGTCTTTTCTGAAGTATAGATGAATTTTCTGTATGTTTTTTTAATCATTTCATTTTAATCATTAACTGAGGCACCAGGGAAAAAAGCTTGTCAGAGCAGTTGCCATGAAAATATTTGTAGAAAAGACAGAGGGAAGCCATGTCACATCAGTGGGAAAGTGACTGATTTCAAGGGATAAAGTAAACAATGCAATGTGGGTAATTATGTTCTTAGACAAAGGTTCATGAGAAGTTGTGCAAGGGATTTTCCAACTTTGTCTATTTGTGTATTTCTTAGTTCATGCAAAGCTAAGTAAGGATCTTTGCAACAGCAGCAACAGCAACAGTAGTAGTAGTAGCAGCAGTAGATTTTTATCATCCCAACTCACAGTTTTCTTGCCTGAGATGATCCTTTTTCCCAGATGACTGCCTTTACACACATGAGGCAATCAATCTTTTCTGACTTTGCAGTCCCATTTTATATAGCAAACACATAGCTCCAACTGGAGCAAAACCCAACTCCTTACGGAGCATATACTTCTTATTCCCATTGGTTAAGAACATGAAACTCCCTATCCAATTAAACCATACTTGTTTGCAATTTAAATTTGGCAGGTTTTTGGCAACATCAAAATGGATTCCCATTTTGTAAATCTTTGCCAGAGAATGTTAATTCATGTTTTTTTTTGTTTGCTTTTTTTTGTCTGGCTTCATTTTAATAAAAAGAAACCATGTTAGTAACATTCTAATTTTCTTAATTAGTTTTTCATAAAATTTAATATTATCTTTTTTTTTAAAATAATAAATTTTTTACACATTCCAACATTTTCTTAGTTTTTCATACAATTTTAATATTATCATTTTTATTAAAAATAATTTATATATTATCACTTTGAGCTCTAGTACATACAATGATCTGCTGAAAGACAGCTTTTACTTGTTGTCTCAATTATGCTATATTATGCACATGAATACGTTTATCATGGCTAGATGTGCTGAGTTCAAATTTGCTTACTTAGCTGCATTCCCTTTTGCATTGATGTCCTTTGGAAAGTCATGAATCCATCTCTTATCCCCACAGCCATGGGTTAAATAACTGAGTAGACTGGGTTCTTTAGCATTGGTTGGCAGTTAGTCTAGAAGAAGAATAAGTCTGAATTCAAAACTTTGAATGGTAATTCACAGAGAATAAAGGAAAGTAATCTGTGGATAGCCATACTCACTTACAATCTGAAATTGACATGACATTCAAAAAAAAATGGCTTATAACAATCTTTTTATTATACACATTGGTAGGCTCATCCTAATTGCCATGAGACAGTTTTCAATTTTTATTATAAATTTAGTTTTCTTGTATAATAAAATGTTTCCATGACCCAATACCCCTTAACATGTTGAGACCGACATGACCCACTGGAGTGTTGTGGTGGTAGGTCTGAAAGGCCCATACAACCCTCTGGTTGGTCGTTTTCTAATTTTTTTCCATGAGGATTATTGAGAGTGGGATGCTATGATTAATTACTTATGAGATCATAGTACACCAGAACCACATTTTTTCCAAAAAAATTTAAATATTTTTGATTTTTGTCTTTTATTTAATTTTCCTTTAGAAATTTCTACTGTTGTTTTTGGAGTCATTTTTTTATTTTTACATACACTGAGCTATACCATGCATTCATGTGGGTCATGTGTGACTCTGGGTTGTAAAATGAACTCAGGTACTGAATGATAAATTGGTAGGTCATGGCTAATAAACAGTACCTATTATATCCTTGCCTCATAAATGTAACAATGTTAAAACAAAGTTGCTTGTACCAAAATTAATTAAGATATAGTGATTTTCCAAGCATAGCTTAGATGTGGCACAAGGCCGAAAGTAGGGGGCACCCAGTGAGGATTGAATTCACTACTCAGTCGTAATTGTTCTAGTGAGACAAGCTTGCTAACCATTACACCGCCTCGATTAATTAAGATATAGTGTGGGGACCCTGGGACAATAAGAGAAATGAGGCAATGTGTTAAAGTTCAGAAATGGCACATACAAAAAATGCAAATACTGATACTTTATATGACTGGGATAATCCCAGCTAAACTGGGACATATGGTAAGCCTACACATGTGTCTCAATATGGGATAATGATGAGCAAGCTGGTTTTACAAACCATTATCCCTAAATACCGACTGTTCTCTACTTTTGGGCCTTGTGCCAAAACTAAATAATTATATATATATATATATATATATATATATATACAGTGTAACCCGGATATAAGAGAGTTGTCGGGACCGAAGAAGAAGTATCTTATATCCAGGTTTCTCTTATATCCGGGTTTAGTCTATTTTGTTTAGGTAAGTATCGCTCTAATTTGGGACCAGAGAAAATCTCTCTTACTGTGTGTGTGTGTATGTATATATATATATATATATATATATATATATATATATATATATATATATATATATATATATATATATATATATATATATATATATATATCTATATCATTAGAAACGCCTTGAGGAAATATATGAAACTCTACTTGTACTGATTCAACATGAACTGTATTTATGAGTCAAGGTAAAAACAAAAAAAAAATGTTTATTTATTCCAATGTTATTATTTCTATTCATATTGTGAAATAAAATAATCAGAAAGTAGTTTCTTTTTTTTTTAAAAAAAAAAAAAAAAAAAAAAAACCTATTATTTATTTATTTAAATTGTTGGTTTTTATGGTATCTGTTATTTAATGGAACAGTCTGAAATTATTAAACTCAATTGGACTGTACCACTATAATTAGCTTTCTTGTGCTGGTCAGATTTGTAACAGTGGCTGACTGTTGTACTCCTCACCAAGGTTGGTCCAAATTATTTTATAGAATGCCTATGTCAAGACTCCTAGTATTTGTTTTAACTTTACTTTTAAATATTTCTAGGAATTATAACTGTTGGTACAATACTTTTTAAGTTAGGAATTGCTCACAATTTACTGTAAGAGTTATTTTAAGTTAGCTTAGTTATACTTAGCTACAAAAACTTGGCTTTCCTCTTTAAATGAAAATTTCTAAAACCTTTTCCTAATTTGTGATTCAAAAATTAAATTCTTCCCATAAATTCACTATAGTTTCTATTGTAATTTATGCTCGATTGTATTTAATTATTCTATGTGACTTTTCGAAATGGAAGAACTGGATGGCTTGACTTGCAAATTGGACATCTTTTTACTTCAAATCTCTTGAAGCCCCCCCCCCCCAAAAAAAAAAAAAACTACTCTAGCACTCCCATATAAGCAGCTATCAAACCAAGTTGTACCATTTTTAAAGCAAGATTTTAAGTTGGCATAGTTTACAAACTATGCCAACTTAAAAACTTCCTTTAAAAATGGTACAACTTGGTTTGATAGCTGCTTATATGGGAGTGCTAGAGTAGTTTTTTTTTTGGGGGGGGGGCTTCTCTGACCTATTTCCCCAAAACTAAAATGCCTTAAAGGCAAAAGTAACCCTTCAGCACCCTCTCCTACACTAATGTAAATCTTCTATTTCCTCACCTTGAAATAGAAGATATAAAAGAAAAAAGTAATGTTGTAGACTAGTTACAAATCCCAATCCATATCCCCTATTATGCAGCATGTTGAGACTTAAAGTGGAAAATGTACTACTCACTGAGAATTTGTAAATATATTCCAAGCAGTTAAAAAATCTGCATAACTTTTGTCATATTTCTTATTTCATACACACTTAAGAATTTCACAATATATGAAGATCAAAACAATACCTTCTAATGTTCAAAAGGTACACCTTAATTTGCAGCAATTTTATTAGCTAAGCTCTTTTTACTCCTGTTTGACAGATACATGCAATCAATTTGAAATCTTCCAACTTGTCAAATAGTTGCCTCCAAATCTTGTATCTGTAGTGTGCCAAAAACTATTGTAGACTCCAAGTAAAACTTAAAACTAGTATTTATCCCTCCCAACCTTGCTGTTAAAAGTGGTGCTATTACTATAAATACAATCTATATACATACTAGTTTGCACAGAAAACCTAATTTCTAAGGATTAGTACTTACTGAATTTACTAACCTATAATAAAAAATGTACTAAATATGAAAACTAATCTTTGAGTATTATTCCTCCACATCTCAACCTTTTTGTTGTCTGGATATTTATTAATGGTGACTTATTTTAGCCAAACTTTTTGTCTTGTACTTTTAACATGCTCTTGAATTTGGGTGTTGTTGCTAGTATATACTAAATGTTTTCATAAAAGAACACTGTAAATTTTTTCTAAGGCTTTTCCACTCCAAAAGAAAAACCTCCAAGTTCTTAATCTTTCATGTACCATACAAAGCCTAGTTAATTTGTGCTGGTACTACAACTCCACTAACAAAAGATAAATGGTCCTCTGTATATTTTGTGTAGTATCCTCTTGAATTGACATGGACACCTTATTCTTGTATCTAAGGTGGCTTTCTAGTACTGCAAATAAAACTTTGATCTCCCAAGTATTGTGTGAGATTATTCTAGTTGCCTGTGTATGTATGGAGACCTTTTCATAAAGAAACACTGGCATTTTAATGATGAGCAAGGTAAGCAAGAATATATTCTGATAAAAGAAACATTAGCAGATGATTGGGGTCTGTGATTGAGACAAATGAAGACCAATAGCTTGCAGAGGGTATCCAATTAAAGAGCAAAATAAAAAAAAAAAAAAAAATTAGTTTTTGAAATTTAAAATAGATTCTCCCCCACCATTTATTTTTTACATATTTAAAGTGACTTCCTTTTTCAGCTTTCTCAGTAGTACCCACCTCCTTGAGTTTTAGGGGTATCCAATCAAGGTGTTGGGCCCCAGGCATCACCAAACCTCTGCATACCACTGGTCTCACCCATCCACTACTTTTGCCAGTGTTCCACTTCTGGTGTATTTCTATCACTAATAAGTATTTTTACTCTATTTGCCTGCCAAAGAACTTCTAAAAAGTCGGATGGTGCTGCCAAAGCAGCTTATAAGAGTAAAAAAAATCTCATCCTCTTTCTCTTCTTCCTGTAGGATGCCTTAGAGATATCTTTCTCCTCTGCTGGACCTCTTGGTCTTCAGCAAAAGTAATGTCACATTGAACATAATACATAGTACTCCACATATATTACCCTAAGCTTATGACTTCATGCAAGCATATCTAATTATTCTACCAAACCAACAAAAAGAACTTCTGAAACTTACAATCTTTCATAGGAACTTTGTACATATAGGTAAGAAAAAGGTTATCTTTAAATGCATCCTCACTTGCCCATTTTTGCATTTTTATACTCGCACAATGAATTGTTAATTGTATGTTCATACTTTTCTCTGAGGAAAGTATGATGGGTCTACACTAACCTATCAACCAAGAACATACCTCAACATAAGTAAATAATTCTGTAGTTTTCTCTTCACAATGTATTTTTCTTAATATCTCTTCATAGGTATATTGAAGAAATTTTGGATCATAGACCATACTTCAGATTTAATTTATTTTATGGCTTTCATCTTGTAACTTGTACAGATGTTTAAAAATTCTCTAAAAGGCTCTTCTAAAGCAGGGACTGCATATAAACTTTTTCCTGAAAAATACACTTTCAGACACAAACTTTGCTTAATCCGAGGGTATCTTATTCTGATACAAAAATTATTGAACTTGTCCTTAGATTTCCACATTTTCTTTCTACTTGGATGAAGGTAATTTTATGCCCGAAAATGTTTTCTGGAAGTTCACATCAAATGGTGAAGAAGAGAAAGATCCCTGGCATAAGTGTCTACCATGACTGTAAGTAAAATATGGTCAGTGCCTAGTTAATGTTTTTAATTTGAAATATTTGAATATTAGTTTATGTACCTCAACTCTTGAAAGGGATTAAAGTGATTCCCCACCCCTAGAGCTTTGTACAAGTAAAAACTTTTCTTACCCAGAAAAAAAGAACAGGCCTCTTTCTGCCTTCTGTCAGTATGGCTGATTCTAACCTTTAGTAACCTTTAATTTGTAAATATATTCCTCCTTGCACTTTCTCTGGTTAACATTTTCAGCTGACATGAAGTCAAGAGACTATATTGAATTCATTGCTAAGTTGGTTCACTGTGTTGTGCTAGACAATTTTTCTTGCCTGAATCTCCTACATATAAGTCTACCCTTTGCTCATGCTTAGAATATTGGTGCTCCTGCTTGGAGATTCTTGATAAAATCCAAAGAATAAGCAATATTTTTGGTCCTGACCTGGTGCCTTTTCTATAAATACTTTCATGGTGATTGTTTGGATGAGGTCTTTACTAGTCTTTATGAATAAAATACAGTATTAGATTGGTGACAGGTACTCCTCAATTTATAGTCAATTTGACTACATGTAACCATAAGTTCTAGGCTAACCTTTTTTCTCGCACTTCTTGCTTGTGGAACTCTTGTGGTTCAATGCTTTCCAGCCAACTTTGATCTTCAAAAACTTGAATGCAGTGTCGATCGTTATCTACTGCATTCCTGATTACTCTTCTATTGTTCTTGCTATATTTCTATTTCTTTCGCACACAGTAACTACTTAGTGGCTTTGCTACCTTGCTCAGTGTAAATTTGACTTAAAAAAATTTATTTTTCTTATTACTTTATCTATAATGCTTGACTTTCAACTTCTCCCTATTTTAAAACTATGTAAGGATCAAGTTTTCTCAGTACAGTAGTGTACAGAGGGTGTGTGTGCTCCCAGCATCCAATCAAAGCATGACAAAAGTTTGAATAGTGTTTATTTCATGTTTTAATCATATTTAAAATGTCTTCCTTTCTCAGTACTAGGCCCTCCCTACTTGAGTCTTAGAGGCATACAATCAAGGAGTTGTCCCAGAGCACCACCAAATATTACCAAACCTCTGCACATTGCTGTCTTAGTATTAATGATTTTTAAAGCATTGGGCTCTCGGTGTAGTACAAATGCTTAAACTTTCAAGCTTCTCTTGGCTAAGAATATGAATAACAATATTTAGTATTTACACTATTTACAAGAATACTTATTGTATTCCATGTTGAGACAAGCATAATTTAAGCACAAGCCTACTCAAAATCTTAGATATTTAACTTCACTACAAAATAAATGTACCCTATCCTTTAACTTGTAATTCTCTCAGTATTGATCTATATACCCACTTGAATATTTACTAAGCATAGCTTATTTTTGCTACAAAAATAAACATTTGGAGCACTAAGTGGGGATCACTCATTATTAGTAATTTAAAAGTTCAGCTTGCTGACCATTTACACTAAGATAAGACACTTGGTTTCTCTACTCTTACAATACTACATAATATTGACCCGATTTCTGGTTTATGCAAATTTCTGATCATTAATCCATTTTAAGAATTTTTATTTTAATTTTCAAAACTATCTACCCTTAAATGTTTATTTAAATGTTATAAATTTTTTTCATAAGTCAAACTTTCAAGATCCCACAAAATATCCAGATAATAAAAATGTTGAACAAGTCTTTTAAAAACTTGTTTTATAAAAATGAATGGATTATTACTTGAAGTAGACTGATTTATTCCTGTTTTGAAAATAGAAGTTGGTTAGCTTTGCTCATGTTAATTGTTTTTTGTTTTTTTTTCTTCCTATATTTGTCACAAAGACTCCCACACTTTGGTACAGTCTCCAGTGTCAGTGGACATGCAGATATTGGTTATCAACAGTTTAAATTACAGCCCTGACCATTACAATCACTTTTAGTACAATTACTTGGAAAAGATATAAATCTCCCCACTAGCCATGAATTAAATAGCCAAGTAGAGTGGTCTCTCTAGCTTTGATTGGTAGTGCATGTGTATAAATATAAATGTTGATATTGTAGTTGATTATATTCAGCATGAAACACTTTTGCTTTTGGGCATAGAATTCAATGTCCACTTTTATATATGCTCAATCCCTGATATTGAGCATCTGGCCCATAAATATAGCATATGTTAAAACACACACACACACACGTACATCTGTTATGTACGTGACTTCTCAATATTTTTTCCAAAAATATTTACCATATTATGGCATTTACTTTTTTATATATCCCAAAAATTTGATTTTCATTCCGTTTTAAATTCTATTACAATTTTACTTGATAGTGCACACTAAATCTAACTTAAGCTGAACAAACACTGGAAAAAAAAAAAAAAAAAAAAAAAAAAAAATTGAGACTAATTATGCTTGACACCCCCGCTTAAAAAATCTATTTTTTTTTATTCATATTCACAAATGTTTGCTTATAAAAGTCTCTTTATATGGTATCAAAATGGATACAGTTTAGAATAAAACAGCTGTTTAGGTTTTTGCTTTCTCTTATGAGATGTGAATTTTTTCTTTTGAAACTGGATATTGATATAAGCACACATTTCTTGAGGATGGGTCGACAATTTTTCCTTTCAAAAGATGGAAGACAATGCATCGAGAACAGAAGGCTACTCTTGAATATTGTAAGTTACAGTGAAGATCTTGACATGTGCTAGTTTTTAATATTCAATTTTTAATAGTCTCAATATTCTAGTAATGTGATATATTAGGTAATTTCATGAATTAGAATTCCTTTGTTAGCATATAAAATATTGTAATACAGTGTAACCCGGATATAAGATACCCTGATATAAGAGACTTCTTCTCCGGTCCCGACAACTCTTATATCCGGGTTACACTGTACACAAACCTTAGATTTTAAAAATCTGTTATGTCATTTTAATCATTGCCACTAAAGTTTAATATTCTATTGGTAATTGTCTGAATGAAATTAAGTGTAAGTCAACTTTAAATATTAAAAAATAATATAAGAAATTAAGCTATAGATAAGTTAAATGAAACTATGAGCTAAAATTCAAGCTCTTCTCTTTATTGTAGTCAATTGTCCAGTCTGGTTTTCCCACACATTTTAAATATCTTTCAAACAAGACCTGCCAACTACTTCTGATTGAACTTTTTCAGTTTATATTAAATTTTCAGTATTTTCTTTGTAAGAGGTAAATTGAAAAACTTATACTAAAAACTTTCATATTTCTATATAAGTACATGACATAACACATTTCTTTGGTTAACACGCTCCCTTTTCAACAGAAACTTTAGCAATTTGAAGAATCTTGTTGCCTTGCACATAATCCTTTCTGATGGCTCGGGTCAACCTGAACAAGATGTAGTTTTTAATTTTATTTTAGTTCATTAGTTAATTATAGGGTCATGCAGTCCACTTGAAAGTGGAGTTCCTAATTTAAATGGTATTGGCACTTTCTCTACCTGTCTTAGATTGACACCTCCCCCAGCATTGTAAAAGATAGCTCTTTTATTCTTTGAATAGAAATGTTTGTGTATGTGTGATAATGGTGTTTATTTACTGTTTGATAAGCTGTTGTCTTGGTACTAATTGCCTTCACTTGTAGCTTGGAAAGTATTTCCTCTCATTAGGTAAGAGTAAGACCCAATTTCTCTCATTTCCCTTCAGTAGCCAGAATACACTTTCCTTTCTACCAACTGTAACTTTACTTTTCTTTTCTTCTCCAATCTCTGACCCTGTTTATAGTTTTTCTTTTCCCACAATCATAAAAATTATGGTTAAAAAAATTTTTCTTCCAAAGGCCGATTTAAACTAGGAAAATTTTTTTTTTTTTTTTTTTTTTTTTTTTTTTTTTTAACCAATTAAGATGATGGCTGGAACATTGCTATCTAATTTCTTTAGTCTCTGGAGGGTTAAAAAGAAAAAAAACTGAGTAAATTAAAAAAAAAAAAAAAAAAAATTACTTCAATAGGAAATCTAATTTTTCTCTTTGAAGTCTCACCACTATCCACCGGTGTAGGGATCAAGACTTCATGGGGACTGTCATGAAGATCATTTTACGCCTTAAAAATGATCTTCGGCACCAATTTGTTTGTCCATGCTCTCTACTCTACATCTGCAAACGCTCAATCACTAATATTGGGAAGTATTTTTTTTTTTTTTTTATTCCCCATCATTATAGTAAATTATATATTAAATAAAAACAATTAAAAATTACATGAAATGAAAGTATCTTTATCACTTTTTTTTAGTTTTAACGGTACATCAAGGGTTAATTACACGACGGTGGTATTTTAATTTAATTCGTGTCTTTTCCACTATTTATTCTCTACTTGAAAATCTTTGGTTGTTATTCAGAAATATTTTCTCTGTAAAATTTAAATCCGCTTGTATTGTACTCGTATTAGATGTCTCCTGGTCCGCTGACAATACTCGAATCATATTCATTGCCTGTTTCTCTCTCTTTTTCTTTCTTTCTCTCTCTCTCTCTCTCTCTCTCTCTCTCTCTCTCCAAGTCGGGGTAGTGGAGACAGTGCACTATTAATAGTAAGCATTCGTCTTGCTATAAAAACCAAATAGCCTGCCTTCGTTTCACATTCATTCAGTGGCTTCGCTCCTAAAACATCGTTAGCAAACACTCCGACGGATTTCTTAAGGAAGGAGCCTTTAAAAATACTAAGATTTGTGAAGGAGATTTTTTTTTCTAATGTCACGAATTTTTGCTTGTTTACGACCGACCGACGGTAAGAGGACTATTTAATTTCTTACTAGTAAAAAAAAAAATAAATTCAATTTCTTAAAAATAAAATCTATTGTAAGAATATGAAACTATCCTCAACCAATATTGATTGGAATTACCTACTAGAGAGGAAGGAACGGAAGAAATATTTTTGTTTTGCATTTATTTTTATAGCATAATAATATGAACTAAAAAAAATGTTCACTCCCTTTTTAATAAAGCTGAACTAATTATGGTTAGTGTAGTAGAAAAAAGAAATCTACCATAAAAAAAAGTAAACTGGTAACCAAAAACTGCTACTTTCTCTTCCATTTATGAAGTGAAATGTCTTTGTGTGGCAGCACTTGGCTTTTTAACTCTTTAATTTTGCTGATGAAGAAAAATGCTTCCTCGTTGAACTGCTAAGGAAAACTGTCGCAATTTTTACTTTTATCTTTTACTTTTCTTGCATTGAAATCTTGCTGTATTAAAAAAAAACAAACTCATTTTTTTTTTTTTCTCCTTTAAGATAAAAAACAAAACTACTTGTCAAGTAAGTTTTTTCTCTTGACTTTTTGAGTTTTTGTGTGTAGGTTTAAAAGAAAATAGTTTAAAGGAGATATGATTGTTATATGTAATTTTTCTTTTGTGGCAAAGGCATCTACTTGTGGCTATGCACACAGTACGTTTGTCGGTGACTACTAAAAAGAGCTGTTTTAGCTTCTCGCACCTATGGGCTCTAATTACAACTCGTAACTACTAACAATACAAATACATATGTTCACTCGCTGAAAGTACCACTTCTTAAAACTAGGTTTGTCGAGTGATGTTCCGTGTATATGGTGGGGGTGACATCATCCTGTTTTTTTGTTTTTTTTTTTTCCTCTTGACACTTTCTCTTTAACTTAGCCTCTCATGTATCAGCTGATTTGAATGCCTTTATTTTTAATTTTTATTTTTTAATATATATCAAATCTTATACTATCAAATTAAAATTGTAATATACTTAATTTAATTAGGTACTAGGTTCATTTGTCCGTTAGTTTTACTTTTGCTTGTCTTGTAATGAACTTCGTTGGTTTATTTTTTAATCTTATCACAAATACTTGTCCTAAAGGAGACATTTTCCTAGACCAACAATTCATTTCTCGCCCTAATAGCGTGAAAACTGAACATACACATATTCAGATTTTTTTTTTGTTTCTTTGACACTTCTTTGTATCCGTGCGGTTTTTATTTACTTACTATTCCAGTTTCTTGTAACTTTTAATCAATTTTCCTTGTAACAGTCAATAATACAAAAATGAAGGCTTTGATTGAATGTCAGTGTCATTGAAATGTCCTAAATAAAAATGTTTGGTTTTCAGTTTTTGTTTGTTTTTTTTTTTTTTTTTTTTTTTTTTCTCAAAACTGAAAAACGACCATTATCCACCATTAGAATAAATGAAACATTGTTTTTCTGAATCAAAATACTCAAGTGATTATTGTAAATATAAATCTATTCAAAATTTTAAAGATATTTTAAAAAAACAAAAATGATGACTTGTTCGTTCCATGTTCCTCCTTCTTTATCCTACTGATCACGCATACACACTCTTAGTTTTAACAATTTTTAAGATTTCATACCGTCCTAGGAGTCGGTTTCCAGATTTTTCATTTCCAGAAATGAAAAATAAAATCTTGTATTTTTAAACTTGTAAATGTTGCTTTTTGTTTGTATTAATTTTAATAGCTGTATCAATACAACACAGGTGTACCGTGTATGTCAACAGCAAAGTTTAGTTATCTCCCTTGTTGATTGCAAGGAGCCATATTTGATCAATAGTTCTTTTTTTTTATGAAATTTAAAAGCTATAATACAAGTATCTTGAATTTTAATTAGAAATTCGCCTAAAATGGCTCTTACATTTAAAATAATAAACAGATATGCTAGAATTTCTTAATGCCTATTTTGGCGTGTGTGCATACCAACCTTCACTGTCGATAGAAAATACCCACCAACCAAAGAAAAAAAAAATTCTCCGAATCAATAAACGTAAGAGAAAATCTTTTGCAAAAGCAATTAAAAATTTCCTCAGATGCCAATTGCTCTTGTAACGCATGACTGATAATTTAATATTAAAACGAATATTTTTTTAATAAAAAACTACTATTCATTTTTCGTGCTATTTGATCTTGTATTTTCAGAGCTAAAACTTAACCGAGAATTAATATTGTTGTTGATCTAAATTTTATAATTCTGTGCAACCACCCCATAAAGGACGAATGCATCCACCAACAAAAATAAACCGTGAAACTACTAAAAAATGTCTATTGTCACTAAATATTTTAATTCCCTCATTTTTATTTTTCCCCCCTCTTAATAACGGTTCTTGTGTTAAAGCCTGACTTCTTTTATTTTCATTTACCTACAAGAAAATTCTATAGAATAAAACTAAAAGGCAAAATCTCAAATTTTACAAGCAGTTCTCCCATCCCCATGATGCTATGGTTTCGTTCTGTACAGTATGTCAATTTCCAATGTATCGTTACAGAGCCAAGTTCTATTTTTACTGAAATTGGCATTTATACAAAAATTTATGACCCCTTTCAAAGTAAGGGCTTACTTTTTAGTTATCTAAATACCAGACACTTGCTATTCGAGCTGCTTGATTTTGAAAAAGCGTTCCAAAATGTAAAAAATTACTTTGATCCTGTAAAAGAGCAAAAAAAAATACTGCATATTCTTTGAAACTCAGTCTTAATTTTGGCTGATTATCCTGAAGTGATTTTTTTATTGCGTAATTCTTTTTATTTTTCCCCCAATATCAGTAAATAAATACTACCTATGACTTTTTTTTTTTTTTTTTCCCTATTACTAGTAAAGTAAGCTAAGCACTTGCTTTAAATTTAGTCTCTAAATAAAACACGTCTTATTACTTTTGTTGGGAAATTTTTGTTTGCATCGCTTCGATCATGTAGTTTTTTTTTTTTTTTTTTTTTTCATTGGTCATTTCATTTGAAAAGCACACAGATGGTTATGGAAATCCTATATCAATTATTGCACAATAAAACAATTGGTCAACTAAAGTTTAACTCTCTCTTGCATTGCAACATTTTAAAATTTGAAAAAACCTGATCGTGTTGTTTTGTTTTCCCGCCTACCCCCATCATATATCATCCCCAGCAAGGCGATAATGCAACCAAGGTGCAAGAAGTTAAAGTGAAAGAGGAAAACTTTAGTATAGAAGGGACGGGGGTGTCGAGGAATTTTTCTCTATTGGACCAGACGATAGGTTCATATCTATTCCTTTTGGTTACAAACTTAGCAATTTAAAATTATTTCACTTTGAAATCTTCATATGGGTAGCTTTCAAATTTAGTAATGAAACTTTCTGAACTATCACGTTAAAACAGTTATATTTTAAAGTTGACAATACGGTTGAACCTTAAAAATCTAAATATATTTTTTAATCTTTTAATAATTGTAATAATTTTTCTATGGTGGAATAATGTGACAAACTTGAAATGCTGGGCTAATTTTTTTTTTTTTTTTTTTTTTTTTTTTTTTACTTCCAAATAAATTATCAAAGGTGTTATGTAACTAAAAATTCTGAAGAGTACTGAAAAATGATATTTTAAAAGCTCTCTTCAAATGTAAAGTTTCTCCTCAGATGTAAACCTGGATATCTCCTAGACTGCCAACTAAGACTAGGGAGCAATCTTACAATTTTAACTAGAAGAAATAGATTCATGCCATTTCTCAACTAGAACTTTGACTGAATCTATTCTTTATATATTTTCCTCTAATGTGAAAATTGAATACAAAATATGCTATTGACAGAATATTAAGAATTATTCCCTTAGAACCATTAATATATTTTAGATGACTGAATTTTGTAGTCCTCCAGATTCATCATCTTGCATATTCCCATTCCAAAACATTATTTGAATTTGTATTAATGAGAAAATCTAACTTCCAAATAACTTCAGGAAGTTTATCCTAGTTATGAGTTAATAACTAAAATAAAACATGAAAATTCAAAGAACAATTGAGAGATTATGGTAAAACTGAGTTGAAAGTTGCCAGATTTTACATCTGTAAATTTTGAGTTTAATTCTCAAATTAAGTCTGTCATGAATTTACAAATTAGACTGTTCAGAATCTTAGGGCTGAAAGTTAATTTCACTAATATTCTGATTTTTAATTTTAGAAGCTTTTTTTTTTTTTTTTTTTAAGCAGTGTTAACTAATGAATACAATTTGTTTATGCAAATCATTTGATACACTTTTGATTATTCAAATATAATGAACTACCATGCTTATATATA
The DNA here is from genome assembly GCA_963932145.1 of Acanthosepion lycidas. Classification (NCBI taxonomy): domain Eukaryota; kingdom Metazoa; phylum Mollusca; class Cephalopoda; order Sepiida; family Sepiidae; genus Acanthosepion; species Acanthosepion lycidas. Next base: position 43,961,747 of record OZ010599.1, on the reverse strand, counting down.
TATATATATATATATATATATATATATATATATATATATATATACATACATACATACCTACTTAATAGGAGTGGGTAAAGGCACTTTGTGTGACAGTTACAATGAAAGGCATTTAAATAACTGAAAATATTATAAACCTATTGGTCCAGTCCATGTATTGGGCAACAATTATACCACACAAACTAGATACTCCAACATAGCTACCAATATACAGATTTAAAAAAAAAAATTCTTTATCAAAAGAAAATGGCAAGCAATATGGGACTCAAAACCTAACTATATGATCTTCAACCCACTATAGGAGACTGAATCAGACATTTCAGAAAAGATTCCAAATAGGATGTACAAGTCTCGGATCTACTCGAAAATGAAACTCCCCACCCTCATCCTGCAACAGATGTCAAATACTTCACACAGTTGAACTCGCAAGTTTCCATCATCTCAGTCAAACAATATTATCAAGCAAACAATACAACTTGCTTTCAAAACACTTAAACCAAACAATCTTAATTTCTTAGAGGAAATCAAACTTTATAACAATATAGAACTCCCAATTAGTTTTTTTTTTTTTTTTTTTTTTTTTTAGTATACTTTGAAAACTGAAAAACTCTGACTTCATAAAGATCCCAACTAAAAACAATGTAAACTCATAAAAACTTGTAACAAACTGAATACAAAACAGCTTCTATTAGAAGCTTAATAACTGATTAAAAAGAAAACTAACCTGTACCAAAATTATCACTTATCCATATAACATCCAGCTATACACCCCCTCCTAAGTGCTATTCAAAACATTTATCTGGCTTTAAATAGACCTATAGTAGTTGATGGGCTGTTGAGTAGGAAAAAAATTGAGCTTAGTTAATAAAAAATACAAATATTTTTTACTCTTATTCTTGCCATGAGTTTTGGATTAACATTTTCAAATTAGCATGTATAAATAATACACTTTTTATTTGATTTAATTTCATAGTTTTGAGCTTTGTCTAAAAGGACATTTTCTTTTGGAGTAGTTCCACAAGAACTGCTGGTTATTTGCTCATTTGTAGTATTCAGTTGCTTTAATAACAAATTAAAGATGGTAGTAAATTCCATATAATTCTCAGTTCTACTTTAATATCTAGAACTGCTGCTGCTATGCCCAGACTTCCTGCAATTTAGCAATTTTGCTAAATGTCTTTAGCTTTAACTGATAGTCTAGTCTTTTACCATGTCAATTCATGGTTGAGGAGTGGGTGTATGAAATACAGTCCTTTATCTGGGGAGAGGAAGACAAATTTTTTTTAATCATTACTGAAAACCTATGGTAATATTTACACTTAATTTCTTTGACTTGTTGGATAGATGTAATTAGAAAAATTCTTAGTAATAAATCATTTAAGAGCTGATTAATTGTAATTTTACTGAAATGATCATTGATAGATATTTTTCTGGCGCTCCAAAGACTCGGCCATATTATTGGTCCTGAGCTGGTGGCTTGGCTTCAGTCACTTGCTTCACTGCTGGAAGGTTGCCTCTGTGCCTTTTCTATAAATAATTTCATGGTAATTGTTCAGATGAGTTCTTCACTATGGTACCTAGACGGTATGAATTTAAGTACAATACTAGACTGGTGATGAGATCGCATCATTTTACAGTTGAAGTAGCTAGATATAGCTGTAACTTCTATGCTAAGTTGTTTTTTGCACTTCTTGCTTGTGGAAATGCCTTCTGGCTCAATGTTTTCTATCAAACTCTAATCTACAAAAATTTAAATGCAGTGTCAATTAGATCTGTCTTCATGATTGCTCTTTTACTAAAGTTACCATTCCTAATTCACCCACACCCTGTAACCTCTTACATGCTAGTAGCTGTACTGACTTGCTTGGGAGTGATACCAATTTTAAGAGGAAAAAAATTAAAATATCTATAAACAGACAAGTAAGCTCATGATTATTGTGACAAGTTAAAATTCATTTCTATATGAACACTGGGCAAATGTTTTATAGCTTAAAAAAAAAAAAAAGAACCTGAAGATTTAAATGTTCTTTCTCTGGGAATCTGTTTACATTTGTGAAATCTTATAGACTGAATACGATTTGCATAAGGCAAATCTACTGATGTTGTGAGTATAATATAAAGGTGTTTATACATTAATGCATTAAATGAAATGCTTTGTTCCATTATGTAATTCATCTGTTAAAAATAAAATTTAAATTTGGAATATTTTTTTTCTCTAATCCTTACTGAATTTTCATTCCTTGATCTAATTATAAAACTTCTGCTCAAAACTATTTTTCAAATCTTATTTAATAACAGAAAATGATCATGAAATATAAACTGGAATATGGTTTCTGTTACAGAAATTTTTATTAGAAATGGTAACTTTGCCATCTTAAACCTTTTTGTAGACTGAAATCTGACCATTTTTCTATTTCTTGGAAATCCAGAATTTTTTGCTCTTTCTTGGTAAACTGCCATGATTCTTGACCTATGTATGAATTTACAACTTTACTAGAACAAGTTTACTAATGTCTTTGAAGAATAGATGAATTTTATGAGTATTGCAGTAACTTTTAGTTTTTTTTAAATAAAATAGGATTACACTAATGCATCTTAAAAAGGAATTTAAAATGCAAACATGGATACCAAAAAACTTGCAACTGAAGTTAAGATGTACTATGGAATATCCATGGGTCTTGCTAGATTTAATCCACTTTAAATGTTAGGGCCTACCAAAAATATGTATAATCCCCTTGTCACCAACTTATAAAACTGCATTGATTATTGCAATCTGAGCTGTTCACTTGTGCTGATAATTCTTGTAAAAGACAAATCTTCTCTATGGGCTCAGTTGTCTATCACTTATATTGAATGCATAAAAAATAGTTCTATATTCAAAACCATTTGTTCTAATAAGGTCAAGATATTATGTACACTGGAATATCTTGTGTTCTGTTTGAGTAAATGATCTCACTAGAAAAGAGCATGGTCAAAGATTTTGCTGTCAATAAAATTAGTAAAAACAATATTGCTTAAACTTTTTTACACATAAAATCATTCTTTTTTTTAATGAGCAAAAATATGGAGATTTTGGCATTAAATAACACTCGATAGGTACATCAGCTAATTCTAATTAGTTGCCTTTCATACAGTGTGACTTTGCATTGCCAGTGCCAGTAACCAAATGAGGCATGTTGTTTGACTTCAACACTTGCTAAATGTGATGTAATGACAAGTGGACATCATTCATACCTTATTCTGTGACTTGTATTTTATTGGAATATGATCTCTTGTCACAGTTCTTGATGTAAATGTGGATTAGCCTAATGCAGAAGAGCACTAATCTATTAGTGGTATTAATGTAAAGAAAAAAAATGCGATCCTTCTGCACTTTCTGATGCCTGTTTTTGTTCAGTAGATAAGCGTTTAGCAACAAAGGTACAAAGAACCTACTTCAATTAGAATTGTACAATTAAGTTCTCGATTTTCTTTACAGAAACATCCAAACTCCATTTTCTGCAATCTTCCCTGGTGTCCTCCATAAATTTATCTCTGTTGCCCATTTGAAACTCCTTAATCAGTTCAAGGTTATGCTGTAATTGAACTTTGTGTACTTCACTGGCATGAATTTGTTCATAGACATTGATAGCTTTCTTGTAACAGTGTGTCAGAAACCAGAATGTGAAAAACCACAAAAATATAGCTTGGCTGAATTTTTTTTTTTTTTTTTTTTTTTATTAGATTCATGGAATTTCTTAATGTGAGGTGTCACTTTGGCTGATAAGTTTCTCAATTGTCACTCTTATTGCTTTTCTAATGTTGTAATCTTTTCTGCCTTTCCACAACAAACAAAAAGTAAAATCTTTGGTCTGATTCACAGAGGGGTACTGCAATATGCTCTATAATTTGGGTTTACTGGTAGTGTAATGGTTAATAGCTTGTAACAAGAACTTGGCAAAATGAATTAAATTCACTTTTGTGCAAATGCTCTTGGGCATGGGGTGCACAAATCTCTAACAAAAAAACAAACAAACTGACACCTGCATATAAGGTACAAACATCATTTGAAGTGGAGGATTACTGAGTAAGTGGCACAATCCATGAGGACATGTTGGGGAAGACAATAGTTGGCCCTAGATTTGAACAGGTTAAAATTGCAGTAATCAGGGAAGCATCCCCCTGGGAGTTCTACAAGGTAGATGGTTGAGTGGAACTTGCATCTTGCCAATGGAACAGGAAAAGATAAGCACTGTTTAAAGTGGTTAAATACTAAGATCAAAGTGACGATCACTTTCTAATCCCCCCCTGCCCCCCACCACCATCACACATGAGGAACTGCAATAAACATGATGACTTCAGTCATCAGTTTAATTTTATATTAAGAGGATTTCAACGTTGGTTAAAATGAGTCATCAAGCCAACTGTTTTCTCTTCAGACATGGAGACGGCAATAAACTCTATCTTGTTATAGATTTGAACTTGGGACATTTATAAGTTTAAATATTCTCGGGATCTTACTTGAATTTTTGGTGTCTGGTTAACAATGTACTACTGTACATCCTCCATGACCAACCAGTACTTATGATAGTATAAAATTTATTGTATAAAATTCTTAGAAATTATTTTTTATTTTTTTTTTTTTTTTTTTTTTTTTCACCAGAGATCTGATAGTTATCTTAAATACTGATTTTTAAGTTTCTTTTCTACTGACCTCATTTCTTGCCTGCCCTAACTATACAGTCTTGTGCAAAGTTTAACTATTGTCAGAAATAAGCAGCAAAAGAATTTTTTCTTTTGACATGGCTACTATCATCACTCTCTTAGTAATGTCTGTTTTAAGTGATGATTAGAATTTTAATAACTCGAACATGTGAAAATTGTGTATATATGAATTTGACAAATATTAGACTACTTGTGTATTATTGTTTTACAAGAATTTTATAGTTAAAACATTCTGAAAATGCAAACCAACTAATGCAATGTTTATCATTTTACCAATTCACAAAGAAACCAATGAATACAATTGTTTTTATTCATCTATTTATAAAGATTTAGTAATCATGAAAATGTGAACCAACTATAATGAAATCTTTTACTCTTCAGCTTGAATCAATTAGTAATTTTGATGTTTTGCTAACTATTCCAAAGAACAGTTTGTTAAATTTTGTAGGTTTTTATAATTTTTTTAATAAGATTTCTTTTCAAACATTTTGAAATAATAAATTGTAAATATACATTGCTGAGTGACTATTGGTTGTTTAAAGTAGTAGTGTAAACATAAAAAAAATATTGATACCTTTTTGTAGGTATTGATATTAATCACTGCTTTTCTTATTTCTTTTTTAATAATGCCTTGCCTGAAGGAAAAACTAGGAAAAAAAAAAAACTGTTTATTTCCCATTACCAGAAGTCTAGTACTAATTTTGAATTAGGGTTTTGGAACAACCTCAGTTTTATTTTTGCCGGGCTTTTGTAAGTTTCTAGTTAAATATAATGCCAAACCTTTCTAAAATTCTTTCTTAGATGTTTATCTGAATTGGGTAAAAATGATTCTTGTGACTTGCACAGATCCAATCTTTGATTATGAACTTCCGCTGAAGATATAAAGAAATATTGAAATATCCACATTGAATGATTTGTAATCATTAAATAATGTGCTGGATAACTACATTTGGTGAGGATTAATTTTAGTCTTTAATGAATTGCTTCCTTGTCTTCCTTGCATAAAAGATTATGGGTAAATGATCAGGCTAATCCACTGGACATGAAGTGTTTTTTTATTTTATTTTTTTTTTTATTCCTTTTTTAATAAGGAATCTAATAGTGGAATTTCATTAATTTCCTGTAATTTAGCAAAATCATAGTGTTTTTTTTTTTTTTCTTCTATAAAACTAAAACAAAGCACTGTTTCTTGAAAAGCAATTTATTAAAAAAACTTGCCTTCTTTCTGCCCGGTGTGTATATATATATATATATATATATATATATATATATAAAAAATGTAACAGTTATTAACACTTGTTACTTATGAGCATATTTATATACAATCTTTTAATATTAGAAAGTCTCAGATTTTATAACTAAAATTTGAATTGTGCTTTAATATTTCTGCATTTTTATTTCTTTCACCTGGTGACTCTAGTTGTATGAAAAAAAGTTTAATTTCATGTTATCCAATTCTATAATGTTCTAGTAATTTATTCTATAATGTTCTAGTAATTTATTCTATAAAACAATGAATTTATTGATCATTCAGCCTGATCTCCCTTATTTATTAATAAGATTTTATTACTAGCTTGAAGATTGCATTGAAGCATGAAACCCACATGCTGCCTGGTGTTGACCTCAGTTTACACTGCATCTACGTATGCACAATCTCTTATACTGAGCACTTTCATACATAGTGTACCTTACAATATATATATATATATATATATATATATATATATATACACACACACACACACACACACACACACACACACACACACACACACAGTGTAACCTGGATATGAGATTTTCTCTGGTCCCAAATTAGAGCCATACTTACAAAATAGACCAAACCGGGATATAAGAGAAACCCGAATATAAGATTTCTTCTCCGGTGCCGACAACTCTCTTCTATCCGGGTTACACTGTATATATTGCCCATTGTTATTAGGTTGGTGCAAAAATAATGATGTAATAATGTCATTTTTTGTATTTTTTAACGTCAAAAAATTGACATTATTACGTGATTATTTTTGCACCAACCTAATAAAATAATTTTATATCAATATGCTAAATTTTTCATGAATCATAACCTATATGATTACAGGATTACTTAAATATTGCCTTTTATTTTCACTTTTCTCTTTATGGCACAAATTCATTTTAATAAAATGTAAAGCTAAAATGCTTAGAATTTTGCATTAAGTGCTTTAACAGTATCGTTAACATCATAAGTTAACTAAATTAGTTGCATGACCATTTGCTTCGACTATATGCAGAATCTTTGATTAATAAATTCTTATCTCTGGTGTTGGGTACCTCCCACGAGATTGCTTAAAAAAAAAAAAAAAAAAAGCATAGTATGATGAAAAAGATGCCAAACTTGATGAAAACAAAATTTTGTCTAAATGTTTAAGAGGAAAGATCAGTTTATTTTATTTAAATTTTTTTTCCTTTTTAGAACAATCTGAATTTTCATTTAAAAATTCTTGTTTTTCTTTGTATCACCGGAACTAGTAAAATAACATAATTTTTAGCACTTATTTTTTATATGACACACATTAATTTGGAAAATCTTGCAAAAAATAATTGTATGTTAATGAAACTTTCAGAAACTATTCAGATGATCAAAATTGTTTTCTTCTATTAGTCTTGGCAAAAATACTTATATATAACCCTTCACCCAAACTAATTTTATGAAAACTCTAGAAATTTGATAGTCCACTTTAGTAATTACAATAAAACACAAGCCTTTGAGGAATGCAAATCATGATCTTTTGTTTTTAATTGCAACCTGAAAATCAGCTCTGAATTGTAACGTACAAAACTTGAAACAAATATTAATTTCAAAGTTGCTTTTAGTTGTTTTTATGAATATGGAAAGCAAAACACATTTTTCAATTTTTAATACAATTATTTATTTTTTTAATTATAATAGATTTTTACATTTAAGTTTTTAAAATGTTATAAAATTAGTTAAAAGCTGCATCCACTTTCGTAAGTGTCCTTATGAGAATTTTTTTTTTTTTTTTTTTTTTTTTAGTACATTGTAAATTGTATGATTTTGACTAATCAGAAGACCTGTGGTAATTACATGTAACTTTGTATTTATAATTGGGCTCTAATTATAAAGTATGGAAGACCAACCACAATGCAATTAAGTTGTGTTATTCGAGTTAAGTATTGCTATCTGCTGTTAAGACCTTTGCTTTTGTGGAAACGTGATTTTTTTTTTTTTTTTTTTTTTTTTTTCAATTTAAACTGAGAAGGGTAACTAAAAAGTATCATCTTATGAAATTTATATTTTTATATTAATCTCAGTTATGGCATTTTTTTTTCCATAAATGAAATATCAAAATTAATAAAATGAATGGAAATACAAACACGGTAAAATGTAAGTGTACATAAAATTATAGTATTTTATGTACACTTCCCATAAAATTTCATAAGAAAGGTACCTATAAATTAATTAGATACCTTATGAAATTTAATCTAACTCTTAAATCTTATTTGAATTTCTTGCTTTTCCATAAAGCATCATAAAGGTGAAAGCTAAGTACAAAAAACAAATTAGAGCACTGAAAGTTTTCCTTAAAAATAACGAGGTATTTAATTTGTTCACTTAAATAATTTCACTTTTCTCCTTCCGTAGAACAAATTATCCTCCCAAATCCGTCAATGTCATTAATCACCTGTCAAATGATGCAAAAGTTTGACCTGCTTTGTTTTATTTTTAAATCACATCTTTTTGGTGCAGAAGCTAGGTTAAGCTTGGTTCAAAATATTTTAAATAAACATTTCTGATTTTCTTAATATAAGTTTTTAAAAAATTGAAAAAAATTGTTATTTAAAAGAATATCAAACTTTTTTTTTTTTTTTATTCCTAAAATGGTTGCCATCTGTCAATTCTGCTGACTTAAAAAAAGATTTTTAACAAACTTTGGATGTGCTAGGAACACTTAAAAAACAAAACAAAAATACTTTGATCTTTATGGAGGTGACTGTTAAGTGATATATTTTGTGTGTGTGTGTGTATATATATATATATATATAACCTGGTTAATGTTCATTCATTACTCATAAGTACAATGTCAGTTATTAGGCAAATGAATGACAGAAAGTTTACCCTTTTAGGACTTCATCAGGCTAAATATTTTTGTTGCTGGAATTGTGGAGAAAAGGGAGATAAAAACAAATCCCGAATTTGTTATAATTATGCACCAATAGGAAATACTGAATTTTTTAAATTTACTTTATTTTTTAAATTTACTTTATTTTTTAAAGGCCTGTCTGGGCATGTACTCTGACCACTTTCATTCAGATTATTTATGCTTTTTCAATAAAAAAAAAAATAATCACTTATTAATTATCCCACATTGTGATAATAGAAGATCTGCCAAGAAAGGTGAAATGTAAGGACCTGGACACAAATATACCATGGATGATCGAGTTATCAAAGCACTTTCTAGCAATTTTTCACCTTGGTAAATTGCTTTCTTTTAATTAAAGCAGCATTTTTTTTTAAAAATTGAAATTAGTCTCTCATTACAGTGAGCAACTAATGCATTGTATGTTTTATAAAAGATCTTTTTGTGTTCATATAGTCTTTTATTTGATTTCCTACAAATTTCTTCTATGTATTCCTTTGTCATTCATTTGCCCAACATTGTTCTGATCTATAGAAATGTATATATCTTTCTGCTAGTGCCAGTTTTGTATAAAGCAGTGATCAAGGAGTCTTTCACATAATTCCTATAAAAGAGGATGACTTGATTTGGTAAGGCCTTGTGAACCCTCAATTCATGCACAAAACAAGCCTAGAAGAACTCTTGCACCACAACAATGCAAGGCGACACTGCTGTCAACAAATGGTGCCTTAATTTGGTTCTTGCATACTCTGTACAGTCCTGATCTGGCACCATTAGACTGCTTGTTGCTTGGTGTTGAAAGATCAATATTCTTCATCTGATGGAGTTGTGCACATCTGGGGCAAAAGTAAAAATGGTAAAATCATAGATGGCATGAAAAAGTGGATGGAATATTTTGAAAAATATCTAACATTAAATGGTAACTGAGAAAATTCCAGATGCATTTAAGTTCAAATGTCCTTGAAAAATATGAATTCATCTGCAGCTGCCAGCTTATGAGTCAAATAGAATTTGCATTTAGAAAGGTCATTTATTCTCAAAAAAAAAAAAAAAAAAAACTGCTAATGTAATATTCACTTACAAATAATGAATTCTTACAAGTAAAGATGTTTTGTATTTAAATAGCCTAAGGGTTAATAAATGAAAACTTAATATTTCTCTTTGTACTTGATATTGATATCTGCTTCATTATTCTTTCTGGCTTAAAACTTAAGGTCACCAATCCTGTAAATCAATCCTCATATTATACATCTTGTAATTACAGGGAGATGAGTCAGTAACTTCTAAAAACATTCATTGGTTCATTGTTTTCTAATATAGCATTACTTGTGCTAAGAGGAAATACATTATGGCTTTTTTTTTTTTTTTTTTTTTTTTTTTTTTTTTTTTTTTGCCTCCCACTTCTCACTTTTAGTTGGTTGATTTTTTTTTTTTTTTCTTTTCTCCCCCACCCCCACAATGTTCCTTGAAAAATTTACCTTGCTTTGCATTCTATTAGGTTGGTGCAAAAATGTCATTTTCTCACAGTAACATGTGAGAAAACGACATTATTTTTGCACCAACCTAATATCACTTTGAATTAAAAAAAAAAAAAAATAGATTTCAAGTCCAGTGATCTGTTAATACCCAATTTGTGATGTTAAGTAATGCTTATTAATCACTTGGAGTGGTTTCCTAGATATGTAGAGATGGGAGATTAGAATCTAATTTGAAGCTGTGACAAATTTCTATGCAATTTGGAAAGAGGGTCTAAGTAGTTTATAAACTATAGAAACTTTGCAGTATTTTAATTCAAAAATGCACACAGCAGCCCCAAACCCAAAAGTTGTCATGGAAAAACTTGTCAAAAAATATTGGGAGTAATTTGAAATGTTCTTTTTCATAGGAGGTATGACAAAGAAAAACTGTCGACTTCTGTGGCATATAGGACCACATCCTTACTATGTTAAGTGTTGCAGCTGTGGTTTCTATAGCAAATGAGTTTTTGTGGTAGGTGGAGCTGTTATCACTGTGCTCGGCTGGATTTGATTTTAAAGGTGTCTTTCTCATAGATTGCCAACCCAAACTAAAGAACTTGGTCTGCTCTTTTTATTCATATCCGAGAGGGTGAAGATATGGATTAATGTCCCTTTTCCCAGGAGTGTTTGTGTGAAGCTGTATGCAATTGCTTCAGCTAGAATTTTAACTCTGTATGTTATTTTCACTTTCCACACTGATAACCTCTATGCACACATGGACATCCAAAACTTACTTGGAACGTTTTATCAATACTGGCAATTCCTTATATGACGTGTTCAGGTTAAGACACCTGTGCTATGTTACAACATTTTGTATTTATATGTACTTGTGCATTAAATGATTTTTAGGTGCTCTTAATGAATCTACAGGTTGAATAATCAAAACCTAGTCTTGCAGCTTATTGAACTAGATTTCAAATTCACAAACCTATTTGTAAAGGCCCTATCATGTTGAAACACCAGTTCCTGTACAATAACTTGAGTAACATTGAGCCTGGTCATTATTTAGATAGGTGACTATGGGAATACCAGATGCTGTAAGTGTGAATGAGTGGATATTGTAATGGATAAATGCTAGTTGAAAATCTGAGAACAGCTCAAATTATATTAGTGTTTATATACACTTGTGCACAAAAACCATTGAGGAAAAGTATGACGCATTTCTTCTCCCCAGCTATGGGTTAATTATTTTTTACTGATACAAATTTTAATTATCTACAAAAAAAATTCTTAAAATATAAATATTTTATGGATTTGAATAACTCTTAAAAGGTTAAGCAAATCGATCTACCTATTTGTAAACTACATATCAATGGATATAAATGATTTCTTTTGTCCTTGTCTTAAACATCAAATGATTAGAATTGCAACTCAATACTTTAATAACATCTTTATATTTGGCTGTTCATATTTTGATATTCATTGTTTATGCATTGGGTGTGTCAATATAAATTTTTTTTTTTTTATGTACTGCATAACAAGGCACTCTAGTTAGCAACTTTATGGAACTGTTGTTCCACCTCCCCCCCCCCCACCTGCCCTCTGTGGTCACATCTTGTTTCAGGTGAACTTTAAAATGGCCTTGAATTTGTCATGCAAATTTTTCCCTCATTTGTCATTTTCTCTTGTGGATGTTGAATACATAATTTGTAATATAATTTTATATTCTGTTCTAGAAAAGGTCATGTCCACTTTGACATTAGTTCTTATTGAGAGGTTAAATTTTTGAGTAAAGGTCACTTCTGATATTTGTTTATGAAATAGATGAACATGTGTACTAAAACTTGTGGACCGGTTTGTTTATAAACAGAAAATAAATTCAATAGTCTGGTTATGATTTTAAATCTAAAACCAGTTTATTAGCAATTTATACTAATTTAGTCCCCCCCTCCCCACTAGTATCATTTTGTAGTTAGTGCTAAAAAAAAAAAAAAAAAAAAAACTTCAGTGCCATCAAAATGCACAAGACTCTTAAATAGAAATCCAGAATTTGTGTTTCAGCAGGTACCCACACCCCTCTCTATTTATCGAACTCCTCCTAGGGTTTTGGAGATGGACCCTCATAACTGCATATATTCTGAAACTACATTACCCAGGGAACTTATCTAAGTATATTTCCCTTTGATCAAAGGGAGGTCCCAGGAGAAGGAACAAGGGAATGACTCCTACCCAAAATGTAGGAGAAAGCCAGCAGATGGAGGTCACATTGGCATGATCATTGAGTAATATAGAAATGCATGATATTTCTGCACAAATTATAGCAATGATTTAAAATCAAATATTTTTTTTTTTTTTTTTTTCTTACAAAAAGAGACTGGAGCGAGATGCAGTTAATTTGGCTAGTATTTTTATTTTTTTTTTTTATTTTTTTTTTTTTTTTTAAGAACATTTAAATTTTAAATCTTTTAAAATACTGTATTAATTTCGGCCTTTTAGCACTATATTTACTCTTTTCATAAAGGGAAAAGCTTAATACAAATCCTTAAATACCAATATTTGAATTTTTTTTTTTTTTTTTTTTTTTTCCCCCCCATGTTTTTGAATATGGGCAATCATACATGCCATGCTCAGAAAATAAGAGCAATGACTATAGTGAATTTAAAGTCAGCATTTCTAAAATTTAATGAAATGTTATATCACTGAGAATATTTTCCTAAATTAGTATTACGAAATACTATGAAATTATAGAGGCACTCCTTTCATTTTCTTAAATTACTCTACAGATGTTTAATGCTTCGTAGACACTGTCATCAGGCTGTCAACACATCGAAACTTAAATGTTTTAAATCTGATTTAATTATACTTAACTAATATTCCTCAGTTTCAGAAAAATATTTGATTTTGATTTTTTTTTTTTTTTTTTTTTTTTTTTCTAATAGAATTACATTGGAATGAAAGACAACTAAAAAAAGTGAACTAATCAGGTAGTTTTCAAAAACTTTATCAATTTAAATTAGTTTTTGAAATACAGCAAAGTATTTTGTTTATTGGAAATATTAAATTTGTTAGCCTGAAATTTAAAACTAAAATAAAAGCTTTAAGAATTGTCAGCAGTACTTCATCTTAAATATTTTTGCTCCGAGTATATTTTTTTTTTTTTTTTTTTTTTTTTTTTTTTTTTTTTTTTAAGACTGAATTAAATATTGCATTCAGTTTGCTTTAAATCACTTTCAATCTGACTGTAGACTGAATTTGCATAAATGATGGCATAATGGGGGTATGTTACCTGTGAATCATAAAGTAAGCAGTATTTTGATAGTATTAGAATTGAAATCTAAATTCATGAGTGTCTATTTAAGTGAATTAGATCCTATTTGGTTTCAGCAATACTTTACCTCCAACTAAACTCAGCACATATATACCACCCTGTATCTCTGGATAAATCAAAATCTTCAAAAAAAAAAAAAAAAAAATCCAGAAGCTGCTACAGTGAAAATTGAGATTTAATGTTCTAAAAATGAAAACAGCAAACCAGTCATAGATCTTTAACAATACTATCCTATGCAAATGAGTGAAATTGCAATAACTGAAAATCCTGTTTCTACTGATGTCTTGTAGAAAAATTTGCTTTAATGTGCACAAACAGGTTACTTGAATTTATTGATAGTATGTTAGTTGCATGACCAATCTCTTATGAAATCAATAAGTGTCTAAGCTTGTGGATTTCTTTTGACTTAGTCTGCCTAAGCTGAATAAAATATCTGCAATGATATAAAGTGATCAATTTCAAAGTTGATTCATGTGCTCTTAAACCCAACCCCTTTTAGTGTTGCGAAAAATGAAAGATTTTTTTAAAGAATCTAGAAAAATGTTACTGATTCTATATGTATAATCTTGAAGATTGAATTAATTTCTCTTAAATTCTGTGCAAAAAGATGGATTTTTTTTTACATTTTTAAATCCTGACTCTTACAAGGTAAAATACAATTATTAGGCAACTATGAATTGTACATGTAACTGATTTTCCTATAACAAATTCTTATTTACAAATCTGATTTGTTCAATATTTTTTGATTTTATTAACTGTCAAATTTTCAAATTAACTGTCATTTAGAAGTAGCAAGGTTGCCATGGTAATTTCCCCCACTCCAGTTCTGATGTTTTACTGAGAAGTGTTAATAAAATTTTCAACATCTGTCTAGTTTTCACATTGTCTATTTTGTTCTGAATATTTCATATTGGTCATTTTTTCTGATCTGACAAGGTGAATTTTTTGTATTTGTATATGAACTTGATTTATTTTAATTTTATTTTTAAGCCAAAGTACAAGAATCCTTTGTCTATTTGAAGCTATGGAATATAAACTTGTACTTCATAGTACACACTACAAACTCTTAACCATAGATGTTTAAGAATGTAATGAGTAATCCTTTATGTAATTTAGATTTGCTAGATGAAGTCATTAAATTGAAAGTTTATCATTGCAGCAGAAAATTGATGTTACAATTGCAACATGGTAAATGAAACTGCTCATTCATAAATTGACTAGATCTCTGGTTGCTTATCAACTAGCTAGACTTGTGATAGAATAGCTTATTCCAGAAGTACTTGATGCTTTAAACTTCTGAAAACTTAATGATGCAAAAGTACTGTCTTAACAATAATTAGTCCCATAATTTAAGCAATTTGCATTTTAGTCAAAGAATGAAGTTGAAGTTTGACTTGGTCATCCTAACTCCAGCACCTTAAAGAATCACTTTGCTTTTGGATATACTTAGTTTATACAGGATGTGACAGAAATACCTCCCACATAATAGACTTTAGTAGCAATGGTATCTTCATTTAGCTAATGTCTTGCCATTATTTCTGCTGCACCCTGTATATAAATATTACTGCTTATCACTGTCAATAACTCAAAACATTACATAACTTAACTCGACTAAGTGATCATTAATAGGTCAATATTAAATAAGCCTTATAGAATTAAATTTATGTGGGAGGGAATATGTCACCATTTATCCTTTTTTAGGATATATAAACTAAAAAAAAATCCTGCATTTCCAAGTGCCTTAATTTTTTTAAATTAGTATTTTAAGACTTTGTGTTCATTTGTAGTGGCAGTGATAGTTATTAAATTAAAACTTTAATAATCGTAAATGGAAATGCTCACTACAATTCAATGAATCTCCAGTATTTTAATTTTGAAATTTTATTTTATTTATTTATTTATTTTTTTTTTATTTGTGTGCATGCATGCATTATCAGAAAATAAGTACTGATATCCAATTTAAAACTTGGTAATTTTCTAACATTTTCTCAAAGCTTTCATAGATATGTACCTAAAAACTAGAAATATTAGAAATTTAAGATTGGGTAAAGGAAAAACAAATAAAAATGTCATTGACATTGTATTAAATTTTTTTTTTTTTTCAGTTCTGTCCCCCTTATTTAAATTTTCCAACACTCAACAGGTCAACAAAAACTAATTTTTCTGAATATTTCGGAAAAGTAAACTTTCAAAGTTTGTTCTCTCTCTCTCTCTATATATATATATATATATATATATATATATATATATATATATATATATATAAATTGATTTTACTGATGAAAAGATCCTAGTCAATTTTGTGAGTGTGTATAGTATACCTAATTTTAAGTGGCCCTTTCCTTGACTTTGCTAACGGATTCAGATTTTTTTACATCCCTTCAATGCTTCGGGCTTCACAATATAGTTGCTCACAAATGCCTCTAGGAAACTCGGACCTTTCTGTAACCTAACCAGCATAAGAATAGTTCAATGTGTTTATGCTCAACCAAGGATTAAAAGCTAGTACGAGAAATAACCTCCCGGTGCTAAATAAGGTGTGACTGTGACAACACAAGAGAGGTAGCCTCTTCTTCTTAGTCTTGCCATTCCTTTCATTGCTCTTACGAAAGCGTTTGTCATCTACACCATAATTCTCTCTAGTCTGTGACTAACTGCATCCTCATCATTGGCTGTGGTATTTTGTTCCTTTTGTGGTGTGTTTGTGGTTCTTCCTTGTCTATTCTATGTACATAACTTTTATTCCACTTCTTCCCTTTATGCCAGAAACCCCGATTGTCCGCCATGATGAACACTCCACACTTTCCTGTTACCTCCTCAACAGCTCATCTCTTTCTCTCTCACTCTCATAAACACCTTTCTCTCCCACCACCTTCTATAGCATTCTTCTCGATCTCTTTGCATGTTTCCTTCTGTCTTTCTAACCAACGCCCTCTTTTTGCCTCTCCTTCTCATTGTTTCCTCGTCCTACTCCTCTCCTTCCTATTCTGTAATCCTTGGCAGCCATTTTGCCCGACTGAAACACTCCCTCCAACAAACAGCAGCAGCAGCTAGTTGTTGTTGTTCGAGGTGAGTTTGCCAGGCATACATACCTAACCTACCTAAGTAAGTAAAAACGTTAATTCCAATCGATTTTTCTTTTACCTCTCGCCTAAACTTAAATCTACGCTTATTATACAGGACTCTCATTTCTCCCCCTTTTATTATAAATAATCCATATTCTCTTACTTTATTTTTAAGCTAGTTTAATCTCTGCCAGTTCATAATCCACTTTCTGTAAATGTTGAGTGACTAGCTCTGCTTCTTTTAATAAAGAAGCGAAGCAGTTGATTGGAATTTCAGTTACTGGCTTGCTAAACCGCCAACTGGTTAGGAAAAAAGAGGCTTAATCATATAATTGTCGGCACTTGTGGCTGTCTTTTATATAGGTTCATATTTATCCGTGTTTCAAAGTATCTCTAACCTGTCTACTACTGTACTCGTCAGTGGTTTGAACTTCAACAGTGAAGAATTATTTTCTGATCTTGGCCCATTACTTTTCCTCGTTTTCTTTTCTTCGTTGATAGTAGCCACTATATCGTTCATTCTATCGAATCTTATAACATGTTTAACTTGAAGCCAATCCTTTCTGTAACAATCTTTTATTATTCAAAAAAAAATCTTTCAAGCTGTTCCAAAAATGTTTTAAGTTATTAGGAAGTGATGACTCAAAATGTCTGCGTTATTAGATGTGAACAAATACACAAATTAAAAAATGGTACCCCCAACTGGTTTAACTTAAAACTTCTCTTGAAAAAAAAAAAAAAAAAGTAGGATTTCGCGTTTTGATGTTTTTTAGCTTTATTTTTTAAGTCATCTGTAATTGGAAACAAATCTTTTTAAAAAGAAAAACAAAACTGACAGTGATAATGGCGCTCTGTTAGGGTCTTTGCCCGACAAGCGACCTTCTAACATCGTAAGGTTTTAGTTTTCAGAGAAATAAAGAAAAATTAGACTGTATAATTGTGAAGTCCCGTTTGTTCTAGAAATAAGAAAACCGGTTTCTTTTTTTTTCCTCTTTCCTGGCTTCGTTAAGGACATAAAATTGTACAATCCTTAGTATTCTCGTAAAATTCTAGCGTATACGGTTATTGAGCTCTTGTAAATAGAAATCACTTACCGAAATTACAATATTTAAATTGTAAATATTGTGATGAGTTCTTTCATATAAATCTGATTTATAAAAATGAATTTCCTGTTCAGTTCAAGAATTTTTTCTTTAAGTCGCATTGTTACTAACACGCTTCGGCTTATGTATATGCACGCGCATATATACATAAACTATTTTAATCCGAGTGTGTATATATATATATATATATATATATATATATTGTTCGTCACGCCGATACTCTTCCTCATCTAAAGCCAAAAGGTACAAATGAAAAGAGGGGAAGGGAGGAAAAGAATTTTAAATTCCTCGGTCGCCATATTGCTTTTTTACCAGTCTATTTCACTTGATACTTGCGTAACTTTTTAGTAAGGAAAATTAGTCCTTTCTTTATTTGATGTAACCATATTCTGGTCACAATACCGATCTAAACTTGTTCTAACAATAATAAATGATGAATTCGTTTAAATAGCGGATGAATGTGTCCGCGTTGAGTATATAAAGAAAATAAATCTATTTCGTTAGACAGAAGAGTTCTTATGAAAGGGGCACTCACAAAATTTATTTTTTTCTCTAATCATTGAAGGTAACACTGTAATTTTAATTTTGTTTTTCCTTAATTGAAATAATTTATTCCATTCTTTTCTGTGCGTTAGCTTTATAATCCAACTAAAACTAGGAATAAAATAACTTTTCTATAGGAGTGATAATTTTTCCAAATATGTACATTTAAATTTTTTATTTAAATAAGGGTTTCAGTCTTAAAATTCATATTCAGTAAATCAGTCCAAATTAAGAATATCCATATTTATTTTATTTTATTTTTTTGTTCGTTTTATTCCACTCTTCCCTCCCTCTCCCTAAAATCAGACGATGTCTCTTGCAGAAGCTTTATTATTACTAATATTACTCTACCGATATATTGTGTATAAAAAGCAAGTCCTCGCGATAATTAACTATATTTTGAGTAAAATATTTTAATCTCTACATTCTAATTGAAACATTATTCTGTCTTCGATTTTATTCATCTTAAGCGGAGACCTCTCTTCGGCCGACATTTTTTATTTTTTAGATTTGCCTGTTTCCGGTTGGAAACTTAATCTTTTCTCATTTCCATCCAAAATTTTCCTTAGTTTTATTCGCATAGTTTTAAAACTGAAGATATTTCCCCATCTTCCACCGTATGCTATGGTTAATCTGTTGTGAAGAATTTAATAAATGGGCAACAGTACCATCTGATTACTGACTTTGTAACCATCTGACCCTGCTGCTGCTACTAGTTATTCACTTGCCCCACCCAAATGCAGTCAGTCTTTCTCTCTCTCTCTCTCTCTCTCCTCTTCGTTCTACCTACACGATTATACATCAGCTATTTCAACGACCTATTTTATTTACTACCTCCACCTCTGGCAATCTTGCTCCTCTTTAAAACTTGTATTCTTTCTTACCGTTAAATATAAAGTTGAATTTATAACCTACTTGACAATGCTACCCTTGTCTTTCGGTTTAAGATCTTTAAAAGCCTTTTTTTCCTCTTGAACTTTGTTTATTTGCAACTTTTACATATTTTGCCTATTCCTATCAAAACGTATTTCTATTTTTTTTTTTTTTTTTTGTTAAAGAACTAAAGCAAATTCTTTTGACATAATACTGGTGGCGACCGCCGCCCGCCACAAGACAACACTACTGCTTTGTGCGTTATGTTTTAAAATGCATATCGCACCATAAATAATGGTTAATGTTCATAAGCATGTGGGATATTTTGATGCATAATGTCTCTGTATAAATGTAAATAAATATACATATTGAAGTTCTTCGTGAACCAAGACTGAACCTGTAGTTTACTCGCCACCCCCCTCCCCCCCGCCCAGTCTTTATTCGACTTTTCTCGTTCCTTACCTATTCCCAGTCTGTTCTTTCTCCGACTGCTCGGTATTGGCTAGTCAACAAAAATAAAATCGTTATCACATTAAACATTTGGAAGCATAAACATTTCATTCACTTAACTTTTTCAAATTATGCTCGACTTCGAATCTGTTATTATTTTTATTTTTTTTCCTGTTGTCTTTCACTAATAATATTGTCAGGTTGTAAGATGTGGCTAACAAAGGAATAGCTGCATTGCTCAATGTAATTAAGTGATGCCAATTCCTTTCTAACAGCCATTTAAATTTTTTTTTTATTATAACTTCCCATTACCGGAAAGACTTTTCCGCATGATCAGTACTTGGGGAAGGCCGTAGCATTAGATCGATCATCTGGGGTTGTGGGGATGGCTGTCTAAAAGCTTAACCACTAAATTTTTATCAGGCTTTTTATTATTGCGCTTGATCTTCCCGTGACTATAATTATAAAATATCAGTTTGCCTTTTAAAATTATTTAAAAAAAATTAAAAACAAAAAGTAAAATTAAAAACAAAGCAAATTTGACATGTCTGGGAGAGTATTCGTTTAACAAATAAGATCTAAATCCAAACATGGCTCATTGACTATAAATCTGTAATGTAATAGCGAAAATATACGAGATTATTTAAAAAAAAAAAAAAAAAAAATTTTTTTTTTTTTTTTTTTTTCTTGTAATCGTTACAATAGTTTTTTTATTTTAGTATCTAAATATTCATACTATTCACGTTGTTGAAAATAAACTTAAAGGGTTCGGTTGTAGAACTGAAGACTACAGTTTTACATTCAATATTGTAAGTTTTACAATGTTATTGTTATAGCATTGCTCTCCCTTACATCGTGTTCACAATTAAAACTTTGCTATAAAGACAGAATTTTAATTTTATCATCTGACTTGCATTTCGTTCGTTTTTATATAGCGCGCACACACCCTCTAAAATCGGGATTTTGGCTGTGGCCACTACTTCAGGGAGGCTTAGTTCTGAAATTAAAATAAAGCATTAAGTTACTTTCATTTGGACTATTTTCGTTTCGCTCTAGAAATAAATGGCTAGACATTTGATTTGATAAACTCTCGTGCAGGTAATAAGTTTGTATGCTATTAGCTCTTGATCTTTCTTCTGATGTGAATATAAGAGCTTTCAAATAGATTGATTTTAAAAAAAAACAAAAAAAAACTAGCACTCTAAAGTGCTCATTTAAAAAAATTCGAATAATTTAATCATTCGG
>OZ010599.1:43820843-43938343 GCA_963932145.1 Acanthosepion lycidas | reverse complement strand
TCAACTGAAGCTGCTGTATTGTTCAGGTAAGCAAACCTTAAAAATTTAAGTGCATGCTGTATTTTAAAAAAAAAAGTTCCTAAATTTAGACTTGGTTTCTCCTAAAATGTAAGTCACCATTTGAATTAGTTATAGTATAAAATGAGACTAATTTTAGTTTTTTTTTTTTTAGTGCTTTAAAAAGTTTCTGTTGTGGATTGAAGAAAAAAAAATTGCATGCAGTTAGTTTTACAATTCAGTTTTTTTTCTTTGAGCACTGTACTGCTGCCTGGCTTCTACTTGTCTGTGAAGAAAAAAATCAGTAAAGTGAGCACCAATCCATCAACTTGGAGATGTGCTTCTTACTGCTTGTTAAGTCTTTATTAAAAAAAAAAAAAGACTGGTAAAGTGGTCCTTTATGTAGAAACAAAAATACTAAATGCTCAACTTAGCTCATATTTCATATTTTTGGCAGATGTCATTTTATTGACTTTGTCTTGATATTTTTTTTCCATTGGACTGAAGCTTATTAAAAAAAATAACTTCAATCATTTCTTGGCTTAAAATATTGAATTTTATTCTTGCCAAGCAAGCCAGATAAACAGTAATTAACTAGCTTTGTTTAATATTTAAATCTTGTTTAAAACTGCTTTGCTTTTTAAGTTTAAAAGTTTTGAGCATTGCTTTGTTGCACTGATAAGTGTCATTTGCTTTGATATACATTGGAATGTTGGTTATCCAAACACAGATTATCTGAGTTTCAGATGTTCTACAAACTTAAAGGTCCTACGAATACTGAATTTTATTTTATTCAAGAGTACAAATCTGTTAGAAGGGGATTTTGTTCAAGTGATGGCTGTCACATTCCTGAAGAATGTGTACTTTAAAGCTTTTTTTTTTTTTTTTTTTTTTTTTTTTTTTTTTTCTTTTTTTAACATGAAACGTTACTTAAAAAGGCATAACAAAATAAGGCAACCGAAAACTTGCTACATTTTTTTTTTTTCATTATTTAAATATAGCCTTATTTTGAGCCCTGTCCTACATTTTTGCTCATTTTATCAATTGAATGAATGCAAACCCTTTAAGCCTGCTTATGTGTGTTGCTATAACTTGGATAATTCAGTTATCTGAACAAATATTTTGTTCAGATAACTGACGTTCCGCTGTTTTGTTATTAGTAAATTATGAAGTCCTGTCTTTTGTATTCAAACTTAAGCTTTAATGTTTGCTTATCAGTAATGTCTTAGCAAAATTCTATTGGATTTCTTTACATTTTCTCTAAAGGACATGAAATTCTATTTTAAACTGGAAAATATTTTATACCTACTTTCAGGTGAGTGATTTTTGAATGAAGAAGCACAAAATCCAAGTTTTAATGTCTGTCATTCTATATCACTTGTGTTCACTTCAGAGCCTCTCACTTGGAATGAAGAGGAAATCTCACAGTAAAAAATTTTCTCCCTCAAAGATTTCATTATTATACTGAAGGTTACAACTTGCCAATTTTAGAATTGACATAAAATAAGTTAGTTTGTAATAAACTAAATCCTTTACAATCTCCATTTGTTTTTTTTTTGGGTTTTTTTTAAAAAAATTTTAGCCTGTTGTCATGCATTTTGACACTGGGGTTTGTTAATACCAAGCAGCAAATTTACTTCTGGAAAAAATTTGGGTGTTGGCCTTACTGGCTGCTGCTGTCATATGCGAATTTGGTTGATGTGTCAGCAGTGAGGAATATCCGGCTCTAGTTACCTACTTCATAAAGTTTCCTGCCTTCTTGTTGCTATTAGTTGCCATAAAACTGGGTCAGCTTTCAATAATAAAAGGGTGAGGTAATTGTACAGTTAATAATCCAGACTCAACTTTTTGAAAAGCCTTGTCTTAACCAAAAGCTTTAGTCATAGTTTATTACTGTGGTAATATACACGTATCTACCTCTATGTAATATACAGCTGGAGCAGCATGTGTTTATATTAAGTCACCATGATGTACTTGATGGTGCTAATATATATTGGTAATGTTAGGCACTTAATATTTGTTATAACTTTTTTTTTTTTTTTTTTTTTTTGCTTGGAAAAGTTCCCTCTTTATTACTCTCAACTAAGGCAAATTAATATTCTTGTAAAGGTCATGGTAGTTAACATTTGAAACAAGCTAGTTAAAGTGATCACTCTCTCACTTTATTCTTTCTTAGAATACAAGGAATTTATTGCAATCCATTATACCTCTTAAGTCAATCATTAAAATAACTAAGTTTATGCCTTTTTTATTTAGATTTTGTATTGCTGCTTTTAATGTTTACTACATTAACAGCTACTTGCTTATGCTACTACTGCACCCCCCTTTAGCTGAATATTTTTAGGTTTTCAGCTTGTCTGTTAGTTCATCTGTTTGGCAGTTAAAAGCTGTTTTACCTGCTTCTCATCACCTTCATGTTGATACTATTTTGACCAATCTTGAATATTGAAACCTAATTCTTCATATTGGCCTTTTGAAGTCAGCTATATCTTAGACACTTAAAACCTTGTTTAGTTTTATTTTCCCCTCTTGACTCATAACACTTACTTTTGCTTGACAGTGAAAGTATTGAACTAACTGACAGTTAAATTCAAATAGTTATGGAAATTAGTTATTCCAATCTTATCAAATTGGAATGCTTGTTGCATTTCCCTCTTAAACCTTTTAAAAATGACTGAATTCAGATTTATAAATTTTACAAATAAAACAAGACATTATTATAGAGGCACCTTTTTAGAATGTTGCTAAAATAGTAAATATGTAAAGATGTTTCTATTGAACTAGTTTTTCTTAGTCTTTCTGTTAATAGCAATTGGCATCATACAACCTAATTGTCAGTTTCAGTTTCCGTCACTTATGCAATAATTTAAAAGCTTGTTTTTAATTAAGTAATTGGTTCTAAGTAATGTTAATATACCATATATTGGCATACTACTGACTATAAAATCTGTGCTATCTATGTATGGAATTCTTACAAATACAGGCTTAAAGATATTGAAAAAATATATGTAACTTGAATGATGAATGAAAAAATGTATATATAAATATGATGAATGAAAAAATGTATATATATAAATATGATGAATGAAAAAATGTATATATATAAATGATGAATGAAAAAATGTATATATATATAAATATGATGAATGAAAAAATGTATATATATATATAAATATGATGAATGAAAAAATGTATATATATATAAATATGATGAATGAAAAAATGTATATATATATAAATATGATGAATGAAAAAATGTATATATATATAAATATGATGAATGAAAAAATGTATATATATATAAATATGATGAATGAAAAAATGTATATATATAAATATGATGAATGAAAAAATGTATATATATATATAAATATGATGAATGAAAAAATGTATATATATATATAAATATGATGAATGAAAAAATGTATATATATATAAATATGATGAATGAAAAAATGTATATATATATAAATATGATGAATGAAAAAATGTATATATATATAAATATGATGAATGAAAAAATGTATATATATAAATGATGAATGAAAAAATGTATATATATATAAATATGATGAATGAAAAAATGTATATATATATATAAATATGATGAATGAAAAAATGTATATATATATATAAATATGATGAATGAAAAAATGTATATATATATAAATATGATGAATGAAAAAATGTATATATATATAAATATGATGAATGAAAAAATGTATATATATATAAATATGATGAATGAAAAAATGTATATATATAAATATGATGAATGAAAAAATGTATATATATATATAAATATGATGAATGAAAAAATGTATATATATATAAATATGATGAATGAAAAAATGTATATATATATAAATATGATGAATGAAAAAATGTATATATATATAAATATGATGAATGAAAAAATGTATATATATATATAAATATGATGAATGAAAAAATGTATATATATATATAAATATGATGAATGAAAAAATGTATATATATATAAATATGATGAATGAAAAAATGTATATATATATAAATATGATGAATGAAAAAATGTATATATATATAAATATGATGAATGAAAAAATGTATATATATATAAATATGATGAATGAAAAAATGTATATATATAAATATGATGAATGAAAAAATGTATATATATATATAAATATGATGAATGAAAAAATGTATATATATATAAATATGATGAATGAAAAAATGTATATATATATAAATATGATGAATGAAAAAATGTATATATATATAAATATGATGAATGAAAAAATGTATATATATATAAATATGATGAATGAAAAAATGTATATATATATAAATATGATGAATGAAAAAATGTATATATATAAATATGATGAATGAAAAAATGTATATATATATATAAATATGATGAATGAAAAAATGTATATATATATAAATATGATGAATGAAAAAATGTATATATATATAAATATGATGAATGAAAAAATGTATATATATATAAATATGATGAATGAAAAAATGTATATATATATAAATATGATGAATGAAAAAATGTATATATATATATAAATATGATGAATGAAAAAATGTATATATATATATAAATATGATGAATGAAAAAATGTATATATATATATAAATATGATGAATGAAAAAATGTATATATATATAAATATGATGAATGAAAAAATGTATATATATATAAATATGATGAATGAAAAAATGTATATATATATAAATATGATGAATGAAAAAATGTATATATATAAATATGAATGAAAAAATGTATATATATATATAAATATGATGAATGAAAAAATAGGTTGGTGCAAAAATACGTCAAAAAACGACATTACGTCATTATTTTTGCACCAACCTAATTGGATTTTTTTTTTTTTCTCCTCCTCCTCCTCTCTCTTCTCTCCCTCCTTTACATTTAAAAAAAAAAATCTTCAACCTGGTCAGATTGTTGTAGACTGTCAGCATGTTTAAAAAGACTTCAGGTGTTTTTATTCCCCCCTCTCCTAGTCATGAAAAATTTGTGGTAGCATCTCTACATAACTATGGCATTACCTAACAGTAAGATTTCTCCAGTCATTCTCCCTAATTAGTTCCTATTTGTCTCTTGCTGTGGTGAAGCAAGTTTATTTAGACATCAGTTTTATATTAGTTATTATCTGTATCTACTTGCACCATGGTTAATTCTTGTCATATTTTGTAGAACTTTGCTTAATTTAATGTGGTTGAAGAAATTGCATGGATAATATACTTAAGTGCATGGAATAAACTTGTTAGCATGTTATTTGTGCAGAATCATTTCAGTGTAAGCAAACTGGTTTTGGTTTTAACCTCTTGAGTTTTTTTTTTTTTTTTTTTTTTTTTTTTTTATAGTCCCTGGCTCAAAAAAAAAAAAAAAAAAATTGTCTTACTCTTGTTCTATAAACAAGAGGATGAACATTTCCTGTAAGTTTTACAAACTTTTTGGAGAAATTTAGTTTGTGTGTGTTTTTCTTTTCTTTTGTTTGTTTGTTTGTTTTGCTTTTTTTTTTTTTTTTTTTTTTTTTTTTTTTTTTTTTTCATAATTTGGCATCCCTTATGTGGAAAATACTTATCTAAACTAATACCAAACTTAAAATTTGGAAATCTGTACATATTAGTGTTTGTAACTGACTTATCCAATCAGTAAATAGCTTTAATTTCTATTTTGATTTTACTGGAAATTCTTAGGCCCCACTCCCCTTTCAAACTGATGTAAATATTTTTAATAATGAAATGAAACCTCATTGCCCAGGTTTGGCTTGGCTGTTCACGGAGAATACAGGTAGATTTTTGATATTTTTAAAAAAAAAATTTCTCCCCTTCCTTAATGGATCGTTTGCATTAAACTACAAAAGTATTAACTTTTATTAATACTACTTCACTAATTTGTTTCTGTGACTACCAACTTATCCTAAACAATTATTCAAATGAAAACTTAGTGATGCAGAAATTGTTAAAATTACTAAATCAAGTTATTAAATCCACACACACACATATATATATATATATATATATATATATATATATATATATATAATATACACACACACACACACACACCCAATTACAAGCTTTCTTTCCCTCACTTCTGTGGTGTGTATTTTATAAATATGCACAGTGTTGGAAATTACTTACAAACTATGCTACTGTGACAAACACTTGTCACCTTTTTAGAAAAAAGGTTTTTGAGTTTAGCATGGCTTCCTTCTGTCCCTCTCCCTTTCTCTTCAGCTTTTTTTTTTTTTTTTTTTTTTTTTTTTTTTTTTTTTTAATACCTAAATTTGCTAGTTAAATCACCTCAAAAAAAAAAAAAATCTTCAGATTCTCCATAACTCTTCACTAATGCTATTTATTGGCTGTAGATTTTTTTTTTATCAATTCTCCCTCCCTACAAAAAAAAAAAATTGCTTGTTTGATTCTGCTTCTAAGCAGTTCTCAATTTTTCTAGTGCCTCTTGGATATTCTCATCTGTCCCCAAGTTTGTTGTCTAAATTCCCTAAGAATATAGAAATGTCTCCATAGTGCTTCGAATAGGTTTTGCATTACAGAGCCGTAGCCAAATCCATGCGTCTTTACTATTGCTTGCCTAAACCTTTCATGGACTGAAACTTTCCTTTTGCAGTGGGAGGGAGCTTTCACAATTACAGAAAATAATTGTTCAGAGACTCATAAGTGGTGGCAAAAACCTAGGGAAATCTTGCTTTAATTCTAATGAATTTTTACATTATAGCATTTTCAAAATTCAGAAAATGTATGGATTTTGAATCAGAATTTTATATTAACTTAAAACTTGAATCTATTCATAAAACTAAACTGTATTTTGTCCTGATCACTGAGCTGCATTCATATTTATATTAAGCTTAGTTTGTCTACTAGAAAGTCTTAAGTTTGTATTTTAATTTATGAAATATCTGAAACTGCAGTTTCTTTTTCTTTCTTTTTTTCCTTTTATGTATAGAAAACTTAATTGGGGAATATTTTGAGCTGCAATTTAAAAAAAAAAAAAAAAAAAAAAAAAAAAATTCCTGGATGAGAAAACTAAACATCATTCATAATCTTATTTAAATATTAATTTAAATATGGTTAAACTAAAAGACCAGCTTTTTAAATTGATTCAATTTGAAACTTAAAATTGCTGGATAAGTATTTCTTTTTCACTTTTTGAAAGACTCCTTTAAATATTTTAAATGTTTCATTTATTTTAAAAAAAATTTTTTCTTTACGGAAATGTTGTATTTATTTCAGGTTGAACTGGCACTATGGGATACAGCGGGTCAAGAGGATTATGACAGATTACGGCCCTTGTCTTATCCAGATACAGATGTAATTCTTATGTGCTTCTCAATAGATAGCCCTGACAGTTTGGAGAATATTCCTGAGAAGTGGACCCCAGAAGTGAAGCATTTCTGTCCTAATGTGCCAATTATATTGGTAGGCAATAAAAAAGATCTGCGCAATGATGATGTGACACGCCGAGAATTGGCCAAGATGAAGCAAGAGCCTGTTAAGGCTGAAGAGGGCAAGTCAATGGCTGACAAAATTGGTGCTTTCTCTTACTTGGAATGTTCAGCTAAAACTAAGGAAGGTGTACGAGAGGTGTTTGAGACTGCAACCAGGGCAGCTTTACAAGTCAAGAAAAAGAAGAAAGGCAAATGTATTTTGTTCTAGGAAGGTTTTCATATTTTTATAGTCCAATGATATCTGAAAGATTCAATGGTCTTTCCAAATGTATCCGTGTTTGTCTTTCTTGATAAATATTCTTGACAGTTGCTGATTGTAATGGTATGCACAACCATTTCCAAAACCTTTAAACAATAAAAAAAAAAAAAAAAAAAAATTTTTTTTACAATCCTTCTGGAATAATTTTAATGGTGAATAATATTGCCAGCATCAACAGTGGTTCTTTATAAAGAAAGTGCTAACCAGTTTTCAACATGAAATCCTGCTACTCTTGTCTGCTGTTCTCATTTGCATTTTTTTCTTACCAGATTGTCATGAGACAAGGCTTTTTTTTTTTTTTTTTTTTTTTTTTTTTTTTTTTTTCTCCTTCCTTCAAAAGAAAATGCAGCACTTGCTACTGCCCTCACCAGCATGACATGACTGACCATTTGACCAACAGACCACTATTCCTTCAGTATTTTTTTTTCTCTCCTCTCTCTCTCTCTCCCCTTCTTCCTTCTGGTTCCTTCAATGATCCTCCACTCCAAGCAAGCAGCAGTAACAAGATAGACATTCTGGGCATGTTCAGCTGTGACCTTGGCTCTTTTGTGCAATTTCACCTCTTTCCTGTGTCTGTATGGCCACCCCCACCACTTTTTTTATTTTTACTTTTTTTTTTTTATTTAGGTAGGGGGTGGGGTGATGCATGTATTCATGTTCTAGAAGAGGTTGCAGTTGGATGGTAAGTGGGGAAGTGGAGTTTGACCATCTTTTTGGTTGGCATTAGCAGTGGCACCACTGTTTAAAAATAAATAAAATTTAATTTAAAAAAAAAATGTACTGATGGCAGCAGCATCAGTAGTAGAATCTTGCATTATTCTCTGGAAACTCTCGATCTGGATACAAAATAAGCAAATCCTACTGGATACAAAATATTTTAAGTTACTAATGACGCCCATTTGCTCCTGTTTTATTTTTGTTTTGTTTTTTTTTTTTTCCTCTCTCTCTCTCTCTCCTCTCTATTGTCATATTTGGAGGCTATCCCTAAACTAAACCCCCATCTTTAATGCTACTAGACTCCCTCACTTGTATTATGTATCACATTTAAATGTGCTTATTTGGACAAGGCCTGTACAATAGATGCAACCTTGTATATTAGTTGCTGCTGCTAAGATCTAAATTCTATTAATTTTAGAAGCCTTCTCAACACTTACTAACAGTTTCACATTCCACTAGATTTATTAGAGAGTGTTTATTCTCTCCCTCTCTTCTATCTGGGATTTCTGTAGATTTCCAGTTCTGCTTCTGTGATCAGTTACTGCATTTTGTAATTTTAAATTCTTGGCATATTCTGCTACTTGATACCTTTTTTTTTTTTTTTTTTTTTTTTTTTTTTTATGAAGCAATTATAGTTTAAAATCAAATATATTGCTGCTGTCCATGGCAACTCCATTTTCAGTTTTAATGGCCTTAGTGCCTTATAAAAATTAAAGTTGTCTTCTGGCTTGCAATGAAAGCTGCTGCAGTGTGTGACAACTGTTGTATGTCCCAAAGTTTGCTCGCTTGTGTCTTGTTTCTTGGACTGGCAATACCAACATTAGTCCTATGTTAAATCTTAAGGAAAATTCTTAGTTGGTATCCATACCTTCCCTAATACTTGAACATTAAGAACTAAAATTTACTATCTCTGCATATATTCTTTAATTCAAGAGAACAAACGCTATTCTAGACGGTGAAACACTAAAAGATGTAAATGTTAAATTTGTTTACCTTCCCAAACTTATTTTAGTAATTACCAATGCAGTGATGGGGTAACACCCCACTCTCTCTCCTAACGAAATTTATTTCCCTATATCTAATATTAATTGGATGAAAAACTTGTTATATAGATTAGTCAGAAGTAATTGTCCTCTTCCAAATTTCTTTTTTCTCCTTGCTCTTCCTTCACAAAAGTTGCATGGGATTCATCCAGCATGCAAAAATAAAATGCTATACCCCTTTTGATGAAGGGGCTAACAATTATACTTCTGCTTTATGATGGAGATAGGTAAATGCTACTTCTGATTACCTCCATCATCATCATCATCATCACCACACACACACATATATATATATATAACTATTAAAGGGCAATTGGAAGTCATTTAAAAGCCAAAGCTGATCTGTCAAACTTTCATTCTGAAAAATTTTATATATTTATGCAGAAAGTTATTTTGAAACTTATTCAACAGCTTTAACTCTGGCGAGAAAAGAACTGGTATATTTAGTGAGACCTATATCTCTTAGTTTTTTTTTTTTTTTTTTTTCTCTTCCTTCTCTAAAAGCTTTGCTTGCTTTATTTGCACCCCCCATTGCTCTGACTAGGGCTCTATCCCTACATGGTCCATGTCTATATGGATTTTCTTAAAGTATTAGTCTATAATTTTTGTCCCCCCCCCCCCACCACAACTCCAATTTAGAATCGACTTTGTTTAGGCTAATGTTAGTAAAAAAGGAAAAAAAAAAAAAAAAACCCCATCAAGAGTTAGTGGAGGGTAAGCCTCTTAACAAAACTTGTGCATCATTATCATTTGTTTGGCCATTGGTTGCCACTCCATCCCACTCCACCCAACATAACATATACCCATGCAACTGGGGAAAAGAAAATCTAATAAAATTAGCTTCAAATTTCGATTTCACTTGATTGTACTTTTGCCATTCCTTTTCTGCATTCTTCCTGTACCAAAGGAAAAAAGGAAGCTGCTAATTCATGAAACTTTTCTTTGCACTACTTAAATTTAAAATTATTTTTTCCTACTGTTTCTAGTTTCATATTTATTTTACAATCTTTCAAATTACTTTATTTTGACAAGTTTTTCTGTACCCACTTAATTTCCATCCATCAATTTTAACCCTGACTGACAGAGAGCATTTTGGTTTACCTCCCAATTTCCATAGTTTTGTTTTTTAACTTAATTTCAATAAAGCCTTTTCCTCAGACGGTTACTTTCCAAACTACAACAGGTTGTAGTGGACCCCCCTCCCTCCTCTGTCAGTTTGATTGGATGACACGCCCCTTTCTCCCTCAGAAATGTGGACAGTATGAGCCGAAGTTTCATTCTTCATTGTTGGTTAGGGGCTGACCTGCCCCATCCTTACCTGTCCTTTCCCTCGTCAACTTTCAATCCCCCAGATTGTAGTTAAAGTCTCTTCTACTTTGTATCATGTGCTCGAAATAAATTTTGGCTGGTATTCTTCAATGTGTTTTGCTTTTTTTTTTTTTTTTTTTTTTTTTTTTTTTCTTTTCTTTTTTTTTTTTTTTTTATATATACTACCTTTTCACTGTTTAATTTACATTTAATCTTGTCAATAGCTGACTGAAAGTCATTCACCAACTTTTGACATGTTATTTTCATACCCTTTTTTTTTTTTTTTTAATCTATATTTCAGTGTGTGTACACTATCTGCTTGTAAGATAGAATTAATTAGAATTATTTTTTTTATATAAGTGCTGAATTGAGTAGACAATCAGCTGTGTTAAACTAATACATTCTCTTTATTCAATGCCTTTGTGCTTTAAGAATATGTACACAGCCCCCCCCCAAAAAAAAAACCAAAAGTTGTGATTATTAAACACCTATGACAAAATCTTATCAATCCAGCCCTGCTGGTGTTGATTACACAAAACTTTTCTCTTCCATTTCCATATATATATATATATATATAATGAAGACTTGAGCTTTGAAAGGCTACAGTTTGAAATTAATCAGTTTCCACAAGTAGATCGTTATTAGTACTGATTTCAAAATCCTTGCTACTTAATTAGTATTAAATTTTAATTTCCTTTATCCATCAGTTAGCTTTTCACCTAGATGTAATATCAGTTGAAGTTGGTTAACCAGCTTGATCATCTATTCCTAGAACTTGTTTCCTCTGCATTCCAACATTATATGGAAAATGCTAAAGTTAATGATTGAAACTCAGGCAATATTCAAAATGATTGTTTGCTTTATTAATGTGAGATTTTTCTCTTTCTCTCTCCATGTGATTTCATATTTAAAAGGTGAACAAAACTTTCAGTTGCAAGGCATTTTATTATGCTTGTTTTCAGTTGATATTTGTAAGTCTTTTCAAAATCTCAGGACTTTAAACCAGGCTTAAATTTGATTCATTGTTTGTTTTGTTTTTTGTTTTTTTTTTTTTTTTTTTTTTTTTTTTTTTAGAAACCTAAAATGGTGAGTATAATTCTTGTAAGTTTTTATTCTGACTTTCGACAAATAACAGGCACAGAAAAGGCTAACGGTTAACATAAAATGATGGCATGAAATCTTTCACATTCATGAGATAAAACATTGAAATTTATTTAATAAAATCGATCATTCAAGAATATTCAAAAACTTAAGTTTTTTTTTTTTTTTTTTTTTTTTGTTTGGCGTATTTTTAACGTCAAAAAATGACATTACGTCATTATTTTTGCACCAACCTAAGATTGTAAACCAGGATTCTAGCTTTTTGATAGTTTAAAAAGGAGTTTTAATGTTGCTCCAGCAAAATATCTTAAAATCTGTAAACTGCCAAGTTCAAAAACTATTGAAAAGTAAGGCTGCATTAGGTTAAAAGGAAATGTTCTGTTGTAGGAGAACTAATCCTCACAAGTCAACATTACACTTTGTTAAATTTTTAATGGAGTTTTGTTTACTTTCAGGTTGAACTGGCTCTCTGGGATACAGCTGGCCAAGAGGATTATGATCGGCTGAGGCCCTTGTCTTACCCAGATACAGATGTGATTCTTATGTGCTTCTCAATTGATAGTCCTGACAGTTTAGAGAACATCCCTGAAAAGTGGACACCAGAAGTGAAACATTTCTGCCCCAATGTACCCATCATTCTGGTTGGCAACAAGAAGGACCTTCGCAATGATGAGAACACAAAGAGGGAACTAATGAAGATGAAGCAGGAACCTGTACGACCAGAGGAGGGCCGGGCAATGGCTGAGAAAATAAATGCCTACAGCTACTTAGAATGCTCTGCTAAGACCAAAGACGGGGTCCGTGAAGTGTTTGAGACTGCAACTAGGGCAGCACTTCAAGTGAAGAAGAAGAAGAAAGGGGGATGTGTCGTGTTGTAACTGGACTTTCATTTTTTTTTTTTTTTTTTTTTTTTTTTTTCCTCCTTTATAATATCAATATCTCTCGCCATTGTTAACAAAATTACACAAAAGGAATTTATTTCCTGTCATAACATTTTCCTCCCCCTTCCCCCCAACCTGACCTAGGTTTGTTTTTTATGGCTTGCTGCTTTTCCCTTTTTTTTCTTTCATTATCTTCTGTATTCATGTTTTAGTCCACCTGTACAAGTGCATATGATGATCTATCATCACTGGTCTACATTTGAGTTTGGTCTCTGCAGGATTTCAATTTCTTGGAACTTTATCCTTATGTATATAAATACCTGCTTACATGCACCCCCCCTGCTTACATTTCATACTCACATGATGGCCTGTAAATAAAGGTGGCATAATATATCAATAACATGAAAAAGAACAAAAATCAAAACCAATGGTTCTAATAAATTAAAGAACACATTCTCATACATGTTTGTAGGTATGGACCTTTTTGTCTATTACCAAAGGTGTTCATTTCTGCTCACCTTATTTCTAGAAGCAACAATTGAAACAACTTGTTGCTGTGCTAACATTTGGTTTAAACACTGATAAAGAGCACAAATCTTCAAAGCAAACAATTGCATATAATTTAAGCTGATGGCTTGGAAACTAGAATTTTTCTATTCTCGGATATCTACAGTATCTCAAAAATGACTTCCCAATAACATTTTATTGTAGACTCATTTTAATGAAATACTGTATGTGTGTGTGTGTGTGTATATATGTACATACATGGTCACATTTCTGAAAACATTTCATCTCTTCCACGACAATTTCCTCTGACTTTCTCTCCATCATTTTTTTTCAAGTTTGGTTGATCTAAACATTCTCTCTTTCTGCCCACCCCAAACATGGCAAATGCTTTTCTTTTTCTTCCTCTTTTTATCCAAATCCCTTCTCTCTCTTCCCCCTTATCTATAAAAATGATTTTAAAGAATTATTTTCCTGGTTCAAGTGATTCTTTGTCCAGCTCCTTGACGCCTGTTCATACATAGTGAATCAGTGACGTGGAAAGTTTCTTTCTATAAATTTAGCAAATTGGAAAATTAAAATTAAAAAAGAGGAAAGGAGCCATTGAAGTTTTCCTCTCAGTTAAAACAGCTAAAATAAAATTTAAAAAAGCTTTTTTCTTGTTACTGAATTTTTTATTTTTATGAATGACATGTTGCTTAGATAAGCTAAATTCTAATAACTTTCATCTTTCATGAAATACTTTCTTGCATATTGCCTGCTAACTGGTTTGAATTCAGGTGCAGTTTCCCAGCAACATCCATGTTGCTTCTAAGTGATTACATATCTGGGATTTTAATCTGACTGACTTAGCAAAGCTTAAAACTATACAAACTAGTGTCACCCCTCCCTCTGCCTCCACTCTAATTTGAGGCCAATTTATAGTAATTTGTATAGGAAAAAAAAAAATATGGAAAGCATACTGTCAGTTATGGAAATCTTTTGAAATCTGATATTCCATTGCAGCCATTCACCCCCCCCCACCAAATCTCAGTGCTTGCTTTGTACAATTTGGAAGCTTTTCTTTATATCACCCTCCTCTTCTGCATGCTGGTTTGGCTTTAATTATTAGCTTTATATCAGTTTTAGTCATTTGATCTATTAAAAAAAAAAAAAAAAAATAGCTGCAGCTTATCAAACTAAAAGTACCAGTGCATTTTCATTATACTGTATGGAAAATACGAAATATATTTACAAAAATCTTTATTTATAGTGTTAACAAGATTGGGCCCCAATTTATTCATACCTGCTACTAATTTTTAAGTCGTCAAACTTCTGACACTCTTCCCGAGTTATGGATCACCTAAACCTTTTTGTCAAATCAGCATTTCAGAAAGCTCTGTGCAGGAAAGTGAAAGAAGAAAGCATAGTATCTTTGGTCAGGCTTTTGTGGAGAATTGTTTTTTAACATTCCTAAACAAATTTTATTAGAACTCGAACAAAGAAAAGCCAGCATAACATCCCAAAATGTATTAAACTTTAAGCTTATTAATAACATTGTCAATTTTCTTTTAAAAACTGATTTATTTCTAACTGGATATGAAAAAGACTATTTATTTCTTAGTATGGCAATGTTCTGAAGGCTTGACATTTATATAAAACATTTGTGTACAGGAACTGTAAAAATATTCAATAACTTGTAAACCCCACCCCACAAGAAAAGAAAAATGTATCTGTTAATTATGGTCTTTAATGATAATGGAATAAAGTGACCACTGGGTCACTACTTTTGTATCTTAGAAAACTCACTGGAGTATTTTCCCTTTTTACATATATTTAAAAACCTAATTTAATAAAAACTACACTTGCATTGCTTTTGGTTTTCAGTTTTCTCTACCAGTTTACCTTTTGAGTGGCGGAAGAAAAAAAAACTTACTATCTATAATCTGGAAAACATGGATACATAAAGTATATGGCTTTGTTTTGTTACATAAACAGTTAGAATGTGAAAGACCAGCTTTTTATAAGCAGGAAAAAATTTAGACAAATTAGTAGAAGGGAAATAACTCTTGTCGCATTTGTTTTTCTCTACAAGCAGTTAAGTATTTTTACACATTATTCGGCGATAATATTCACTGTTATAAATATTAAGCATAGCTTGAATACTCTATAAGAATCCACCAGTAATTACATGTTAAGTTACTAATTTATTGGTTCATCTAAGAATATATTGCATAAGC
This sequence comes from Acanthosepion lycidas, assembly GCA_963932145.1. NCBI lineage: Eukaryota > Metazoa > Mollusca > Cephalopoda > Sepiida > Sepiidae > Acanthosepion > Acanthosepion lycidas. The sequence continues at coordinate 43,922,818 of OZ010599.1, read as the reverse complement.
TCACCCAATTGCAAGAAAAATGAAACCCACCTTGTCAGGTGGGCCCATTATTACTTCATAGATTATTTCAATAATAAAAGAACTTTTACCTTTTTTGCATTTCTCCTTTAGAGGACTTTCGATATGCTACACAAATACATCAGCTTGTGCAAGAGAATGACTTGCATTTTGTTTTATGCTGTTTACAGAATCCATTCAGATGTGTTGACCAAATCTTGCTATGGCTGATAGTCAAGTCTTTGACATTTCCACTCATTAACATCTGCTATAATCCCCTATGATCAAGTTTCCTGAGTTTATAATGTCTTATCACTTAATCTACAAAATTTATCTAGATTTCTTAACAGATATCCACTTTCAATGTTTCCAACTTGTTTTACTGCATCAATCTGAAGACATGTCACAAGTTCTTTTATTACCCTAGAGCCGAATTAATTATCACAAACATATTTTGAAATATTGGAGTATGCCAATCATCTTAGGGAGCCTGTAACTGCTGCATTGGTTAGTGTGGGGGATGGCTCATTCTAAGCTGCTTACATTGCAACTGACACCTTTGCAAAACAAATTAGTGTGGCATCAGTGGTAATAGTACAGTCCTGTGTTTTCAACATTTAGTTGTGTAGTCCAACATTACCTGCTGTAAGAATGTTTAATTGTAATAAACATATATACCTTGGTTTTATTGATTTTTTTTTTTTTTTTTTTTTTTTTTTTTTTTTATTTTTATTACACCACTTAAGTGGAGGATTAGCTGAAAGACACTACTGGCAGTTTGTAAAGGTGTATGATGCACACTTCAGCCATACATTTTTGATGTTCTTCAATATGGTTAACCAGTTCTTTAAAATGGAAGCTGTTCCTGGAACAGACTCTATATATCTTTCAGAGTCCATCTATGTGAAAGGAGCAACACTTAATTTGGACCTATGTTACTGCCTCATATATTCTGATATCCTTGGCCACTTCTACTGTCCTCACTACATGATTGATTTGTTTTCTACAGCTTAGCAACCCTTCCCATATTATTTAAAGCCAGGAATTATATGCTGCTGCTTTTTCTAATAAGTCTTAGCTGGCGGGAGAAGAGGTGGATTCATATCTTTTCCAACAGGAAATGGGACTCGGCTCTCTGGTTTTTCAACTCCCAGCTGTTATCCATTACACTCCACACACCTCCAAGCTTACAACACCTGGTATTCCAGAGTGGTCACTAGTCAGGCTCAATATTGCATAACTTCAGTGATCATATGGAGCTGGTGTTTCAATGTGATGTAGCCATAAGCCTTGCTCACTAGAGTCTTCAATACTATTCAATGTATTATCCTGTAAGACAAAGTTATATATTTAGAGATTCTTGAGAGGAATATGCAATGTTATTGTCCCTGACCTAATATCTTGGCTTCAGTCACTTTCCCACTGCCATAATGTACTTTCACTGTACCTTTTCTGTAAATATTTTCATGGGAATTGTTTTGATGAACTTCTCCTCTATGGTACCTAAGCTTTATGAATTTAAATATAACGTGTGATTGGTAACAAGGTCTTATCATTTTACTGTTAAAATTGCTAGATGTAAAATTAAGTTCTATGCTAACAATTTCATTTCTTGTATTTTTTACTTGTAGAACTCTCTTCCAGCTTTTTGCTTCCCAGTAAACTTTGATCTTCAAAAATTTAAATGCAATATCAATTGTTATCTTCTATCTTCTTGATTCCTGTTCTTTTACTGTTCTCCCTCGTTAATGGTGTTTGTGTATTTTTTTTTTTTTTTTTTTTTTTTTTTTTTTTTTTTTTTTTCTTTCTCTCTCTCTCTAACAATAGCTCTTTGCTTCTTTGTGGCTTTATTGCTTTGCTTGAAGTGAAATGGGCCAAAAAAACATCTGTTTTTTTTTTTTTTTTTTTTTTTTTTGGTGGAGGGGATTCTCTGTTCCTCAAGCACTCCAAAGTCACACGGTAGGAGATAAAATAGACAACCCTGACAAGTAAGACAATATGAAGTGTTTAGATATTACCCAGTTTGGTGGGGGGTGATGCATACAAAAGACAAATCCAAGTGAAGATAACTGAAATCTTACAGTAGATGAAACTGGATTGAAAACAAGAGAAAAATGTTCCACTTTACCAAACATCTTGACATGCTAAATCGACTTTGCACTAAGTGAAATTTGTCTTGAATAGTACCTCTCGCATTCCATTTCATTTTTTTTAAGGATTTCGCATAAGCTCGCAATTTTTGTTTCTTTCGTTTTTCTACGCTTAAAGGCTAATTCCTGTGAAAACAAAGTTTTCATTAGTCCAAAGAAAATTTCACATAGGCTCGCAAATTTCTTTCCATCGTTTTCCTCATCTTGCCTGAATTTGAAGGGAGTGTGTAAGGAAGTTATATTGTATTCACCACAAGATCGCTTTCTGGTATCTTTCGCCCGTCAGCATAGTAAATATTCCTCAAATACCAATGCAAATTTTTTATTTTATTTTTATTTTTATGGCATAAGTTCAAATTATGTTGGAAGGTCATTTGAAAACTTCAGATTTGCTGCATCTGTAGCGGACCATGGGTTTACGTGTTGTTAAATTAGGAACGTGCATTTATTCCTGCTAGAAGGTCCACTACAAGAACATGGCAGTCTCACAGATTGAAGCTACCATAAAGAAGTGTAAAGAAAACCATCAAGACCCATATATAGATACACATCTATTATCGTTGCTCTATCAATGCAAAATCAAACTCCTTCAGGCACCCAGATCACATTCCATCTTGCAGATAAGCATGTAGAATAGTAGTTTTCGGGTATATTCATCCATATAATATTGTTATACTTTCTTACATCAGAATGAAAATTGTTGGGGATTCCTTTCGCTGCATCTGTCCTATTTTAGCCCTGCTAACAGATATTCAATATGACACTCACCCCAGCTAATCTGAACTAACGTTTAGGATAAATGCATACAAAATTTCAACTAATCTAATTACAATTACGCTAATTGAACCTTTGCATGTCAAACTTCAGTCTAGGTTATTACTGTGTTAAGTAACCTTACTGATATCTCGCCTCGACTGCCTACTCAATCATTTATGATGAAGAAAAAAATAAACACATGGAGGGAAATATTGAAAGAAAAAAATGACGTTTTATTTTCTAAAAAAAATATGTCAACAAAGTGTTAAATGCCTTTCTCTCTCCAACCCTGTAAAAGAACATAGAGTACGTTAGAAAGGGCTTCCCTGATGATGCCCTACAAAAAAACATTGGGTTAAAACAAGACTCTGCTGATTGGCTGTTATGGTTCATATGACCAGTTAAGCTTGACATATCAGGAACAATTGTTTAATGTTCTGATCGCGAACATTTTCCGTTAGACCTATGATTATTAATTTTTCCACAAATATTTTTTCGTTTAGATTTCAGTTACATTTTATCGCAACTTTCAGATCGGCATTCTTCAGCCGTTAGAAAACACCAATGATTAATGAGACGTAATAAAAAGCAAAAGGTGAAAAAAAAAATACTAATCGAACAAAATGATAAGATGTAAGAAATTAAAAAGATATAACTGAATTATCGCTTGTTTCTTGTTTAGGATTGGGTTTCCGGTTCCTTCTAAAGTCTACTTCAGCTCTGTACTAACGCTTGTTCTTTCCTACGCTAATGTAAGTCCACACAATAACCCTCTACCTTAACTGGCTCTTGTGCTTTGTATTGAGTGAACATTAGTAAAAAAAAAAAAAAAATTGGCATATACACTATTGTGGTGATTCATGTACTAGATGAATAGTCATAGGAGTAACGAAATTATTCGGAGAGAGTCGCAGTCGAAGTTCGTCACGCTTAGAGAAAGATAAATACGAAATTCTCGCTGGTCGAAGGCAAGACCTAGTCCGTTAGTCTGTCGTGACGAAAGACAGAATTAGCCGTGGAGATGATCCTAAAGAACATAATATTCTGAAAGCACGATTCGTGTTTTCTTTCTGCCCTGTTCCTTTGTTAAACGTACACTGACCTTTTTTTTTTTTATTATTTAATTTTTGTTCATACTGATGCAAACGCGAATCCAATTACGGAGTGGGGCAGAAACTGGCCAGTCGATGAAAAACTGCTCGGGTGTGTTTTAGTAGTGAAGGGTGAATTTGAAATCGGGTCATCCAGTTCATGATGTGCGTTAATGGTTTCAAGAGAAATATGGGAAAATTATAAAATCAACAAATAACTATGTGTTTTAAAAAAAAATATTTGTTTATAAATTAATTAATTTTTCCCTATGTTTCGGCAAATTCTTCAATTACTTTGTTGTAAAAACGTATAAGTACCGCGCTCTACTTTTCTCTTCTTTCAAAAGGTATTTATTCAAGGAAATGACAAACCGGAATTATTCAATTTATATTCATGTTGAGAATAAACAGCTACATTTATTTTTTAGTTTTCTCCATCATTTATCCTTAACTCTTCAACCTTCTTTCACTCGGTTTTTTCACCTTCTCTGTACGTGTGCATACAATTGGAGCTGGACTGATATACAGAAGCAGGAGTCTTCTCTGTATGCACGCTTAGGCAATCATATATCTTTCGATACATGGCGAGGCAGATTTTTTTTCCCGCAGTAGGTTGCCATTTCTTTCTGTGGTAGACCAGTTGCCATCCAGGGCTATAGAACCCAGTCTGTCCTGCTATTTACCCATAACGGGGTGGGGGAGAAGAAGAGGATTCATACCTTTCCCAAGGGTATTAGCACGTAAGTGAATGTAATGGATTCGAACTCGGCTCTCCGATTCCTCAATCCGAGCCGCTATTGATTACTCCACCAGGAAGTTTTAAAAATAGTCGCGAGCGCAAAAGGGTTAGTAAAAAATAATTTTTTATTACATAAAATTTGTTTAACCTGGAAATAAATCTAAAGCATGCTGTTGGGGGTTCGTCATATGTTGTTGGTGCACAATCTAATTTAGGTAGCTGTGATTATAAGTTATTCCGGTTACTATCCGGAATAGGACAATCTTTGTAATTTAGAACAATGGTTTCGTTTTTTCAACGCTTGACATTTTTTCACCAATTCACCCCAAGCAAGGCGATATTACCACTAAAACGCAAGTGGATAATAGGAGTGAAAGGGAATATAAAAACTTTAGAAGGAACCAGAAACCCAATCCTAAACAGGAAACAAGGGATAAACCTCTACTGCTGTTCAAAAGACCGGGATGAATGTGAACCGGGCCATTGGCAAACCTGCCTACTCCTATTGAAATAAAATAAATAGCAAATACATTTTCAGAGTTTATGGGGAGACGTTAGAAGTATAGAATTAAAGTATACTTCAGAAGGAATCAAGGGATAAACATCTACTCATGTTCCCCCCAAAAAAATAAAACGGGGAGGTGTGTGTGCATTTTGATTCTTATTTTTTATAATAGTTCATTGCACCAATCTCCTTGAGATCGGGAAAATTCGAAATCTAACCTTAATTAAGATGTTCGAATCTTAATTAAGGTTAGATTTCGAATTTTAACTTCGATTTCATTTCAGTGTTGCCATCCAAGTCATAATTATATCAACATTACAGAACGCTAGCTGCCATATTTTCTTCTTTGTCTTGTAAGGGGTTCGTAATATGTTGTTGGTAGCTGTGATTATAAGTTATTCCGGTTACTATCCGGAATAGGACAATCTTGAAATTATGTACATTGAAAAAAAAAAAAAAACGTAACGCAGTAATGGTTATGGAATGCATCAAAATTAAACAAGAAGATTTTTGAATGAAACTAAAAATACATAAATTATTTTAATAACAAGTAATCATTTATTTGATGTCTTCTACACCGTGTGCTGTGTTTAATAAAACCCTTGAGAAGAAGGGAAAAGTTCACTTACACACATTGAGGTGTGTTTAATAAATCCCGTGAGGAGAAAGGAAAAGTTCCTTACACACACTGAGAAATCCCTTGAAAAGAAGGGAAAAGTAGGTACTTAACTCTGTTGGAGAATCTACGTCGGCAAAGCAGAAAATGTCGATACAGTCGATGAGTGATCCATGTCTAAGTTGACAACACGGAATACTCTTCTGTAACTCTTTCCTTTCTTATCTTTGGTATTTACAGTTTCCAGATATCAGGTTCTATCTCATAATGAAGCTCTTCAAAACTACGAGGGAAGCGATGACAGGGGACGAATAATGAATTTTATTTTCGAATATTTTAAAAACGTTACAGGAAGTGCCACTCGGAGCATATGCGTAAATGTCTGATTTTGGTCATTCGATTCCTGACTTTGAAACGGTAACTTCTGGTCGACCCGACAATGCAGTTGCATGCGTTATTATACATGGACCATTCGCCGCTGGTACGTTACGGGCCTACAAAGGAGAAGAAAGAATTTTTTTTTTTTTTTTTTTTTTTACAAATAGTGACCCAATAGAAGATACAAGACTCCATCAAGGTAGAGGGTTATAGAATGGGGTTGTCGTATGAACTGGAAGAGTAAGAGGTAAGAAGTGAAGACTATGTAGACATGTAGGAAACCCTAAACTTGAAGAGGCTAAGATAGTAATAGTGAGAAATTGTTTGAAAAAAGGAACGGCGGTTTGAATTGAAAGAGTAAGTGGTAAGAAGTGAAGATTATGTAGACATGTAGGAAACCCTAAACTTGAAGAGGCTAAGATTGTACTGGTGAAAAATTGTTTGAAAAAATAAACGGCTGTTTGAACTGGAGGAGTAAGAGGTAAGAAATGAAGATTATGTAGACATGTAGGAAATCCTAAACTGGAAGAGGCTAAGATTGTAGTGGTGAGAAATTGTTTGAAAAAAGGAACGGATGTTTGAACTGGAAGAGTAAGGAGCAAGAAGAGAAGATTATGTAGACATGCAGGAAACCCTAAACTTGAAGAGGCTAAGATTGTAGTGGTGAGAAATTGTTTGAAAAAAGGAACAGCTGTTTGAAATGGAAGAGTAAGAGTTAAGAACCGAAGATTATGTAAACATGTAGGAAACCCTAAACGTGAAGAGGACAAGATTGTAGCGCTGAGAAATTGTTTGAAAAAAGGAAGGGTTGTTTGAACTGGAAGAGTAAGAGGTAAGAACTGAAGATTATGTAAACATGTAGGAAACCCTAAACTTGAAGAGGCCAAGATTGTAGCGGTGAGAAATTGTTTGAAAAAAGGAACAACTGTTTGAACTGGAAGAGTAAGAGGTAAGAAGTAGAGATTATGTAGACATGTAGGAAAACCTAAACTTGAAGAGGCTAAGAGTGTACTGGTCAGAAATTGTTTGAAAAAAAGTAACGGCTGTTTGAATTGAATGTGTAAGAGATAAAAAGTCAAGATGATGTAGACCCGTAGGAAACCATAAACTGGAAGGGGCTAAGATTGTAGTGGTGAGAAAATGTTTGAAAAAAGGAACGGTTGTTTGAATTGAAAATGTAAGTGGTAAAAAGTGAAAATTATGTAGACATGTAGGAAACCCTTAACTTGAAGAGGCTAAGATTCTAGTGGTGAGAAATTGTTTGAAAAAAAGGAATGGCTGTTTGAACTGGAAGAGTAAGAGGTAAGAAGTGATGATTATATAGACATGTAGGAAACCCTAACATTGAAGAGGCTAAGATTGTAGAGGTGAGAAATTGTTTGAAAATAGGAACGGCTGTTTGAATTGAAAGAATAAGAGGCAAGAAGTGAAGATTATTTAGACATGTATGAAACCCTAAACTTGAACAGACTAAGATTGTAGTTGTGAGAAATTGTTTGAAAAAAGGAACGGCTTTTTTAATCGAAAAAGAGTAAGAGGTAAGAAGTGAAGATTATGCAGACATGCAGGAAACCCTAAACTTGAAGAGGCTAAGACTGGAGTGGTGAGAAATAGTTTGAAAAAAGGAATGGCTGTTTGAATTGAAAGTGTAAGAGATAAGAAGTGAAGATTATGTAGACCCGTAGGAAACCCTAAAGTGGGAGAGGCTAAATTGTAGAGGTCTTACTCTCCTAGTTAAAACAGCTGTTCCTTTTTTCAAACTATTTCTCAGCACTACGATCTTAGCCTCTATGATGATTATATAGACATGTAGGATACCCTAACCTTCAAGAGGCTAAGATTGCAGTGGTGAGAAATTGTTTGAAAATAGGAACAGCTTTTTGAATTGAAAGTGTAAGAGATCAGAAGTGAAGATTATGTAGACCCGTAGGAAACCCTAAACTGGAAGAGGCTAAGATTGTAGTGGTGAGAAATTGTTTGAATAAAGGAACGGCTGTTTGAACTGGAAGAGTAAGGATCAAGAAGTGAAGATTATGTAGACATGTAGGAAACCCTAAACTTGAAGAGGCTAATATTGTAGTGTTCAGAAATTGTTTGAAAAAAGGAACGACTGTTTGAACTGGAAGAGTAAAAGGTAAGACGTGAAGATTATGTAAACATGTATGAATCCCTAATCTTGAAGAGGCAAAGATTGTAGTGGTGATAAATTGTTTGAAAAAAGGAACGGCTGTTTGAATTGAAAGAGTAATAGATAAGTAGTGAAGATTATGTAGACATGTAGGAAACCCTAAACTGGAAGAGGCTAAGATTGTAGTGGTGAGAAATTGTTTGAAACAAGGAAGGGCTGTTTGAATTGAAAGTGTAAGAGGTAAGAAGTGAAGATTATGTTGACATGTAGGAAGCCCTAAACTTGAAGAGGCTAAGATTGTGGGGGTGAGAAATTGTTTGAAAAAAAACGGCCGTTTGAACTGGAGGAGTAAGAGGTAAGAAGTGAAGATTATATAGATATGTAGGAAACCCTAAACTTGAAGAGGCTAAGATTGTAGTGGTCAGAAATTTTTTTAAAAAAGGAACGGCTGTTTGAACTGGAAGAGTAAGAGGTAAGAAGTGAAGATTATGTAGACATGTAGGAAGCCCTAAACTTGAAGAGGCTAAGATCGTAGTGGAGAGAAATTGCTTGAAAACAGGAACGACTGTTTGAACTGGAAGAATAAAAGGTAAGAAGGGAAGATTATGTAGACATGTATGGAACCCTTAACTTGTAGAGTCTAAGATTGTGGGGGTGAGAAATTGTTTGAAAAAAGCAATGGCTGTTTGAACTGGAAGAATAAGAGGTAAGAAGTGAAGATTATGTAGACATGTAGGAAATTCTAAATTGAAGAGGCTAAGTTTGTAGTGGTGAGAAATTATTTGAAAAAAGAACGGCTGTTTGAACTGCAAGAGTAAGAGGCAAGAAGTGAAGATTTTGTAGATATGTAGGAAACCCTAACCTTGAAGAGGCTAAGATTCTAGTGGCGAGAAATTGTTTGAAAAAAGGAACAGCTGTTTGAACTGGAAGAAGAAAAGATTATGTAGACATGTAGGAAACCTTAAACTTGAAGAAGCTTAGATCGTAGTGGTGAGAAATTGTTTGAAAAAAGGAATGGCTGTTTGAACTGGAAGAATAAGAGGTAAGAAGTGAAGATTATGTAGACATGTAGGAAATTCTAAATTGAAGAGGCTAAGATTGTAGTGGTAAGAACTCGTTTGAAAAAAGTAACGGCTGTTTGAATTGAAAGAGTAAGAGGTAAGAAGTGAAGATTATGTAGACATGTAGGAAACCTAAACTTGAAGTGGCTAAGATTGTAGTGGTGAGAATTTGAAGATTATGTAAACATGTTGGTAACATAACTGTTAATCCTATACTTGAAGTGGTTAAGATTGTCATGCTGGGGAAAGTGCATGAAATAAGGTACGGCCCTTCGAATTCCAATTCTACTCTGTCTTCTTTTCTATCACAATCGATTTGACTACCTCCAAACTCCACATACAATGCACGGTCACTCGACTCGTTCGATGTCTGATGTTCCTTTTGTTGAGTGGCTGAGGCTCGGAAATTTGCATAAACCTCTGAACTCCGAGATGAAATTTTTCTTAAGTTGTAGCTTTTGCTCATATTTTCTTACACGCGTGACACGCACGAGTGCGTTCCAGGACCTAAGCCTTTTTTTCCTTCTTTAAAAAGCATCCTTTCAGTTGTCTTTTCCACAAAGTAGCGGTACTTGGGAAGAAGATGTCCAAGATAGACTTTCTTCTTACTAATAGACTCTAATCTTTCGTTTCTTTGTACGTGGCATGGCAGATTTTAGTTGTGAAGGTTAGAACACGTGAAACTAAAAGAACAGTTCACGTCAGAACACTTGTCATGGAAATAACGATAGAGTAACGAGAGGCTTGCGACTTTTCGTCCGTGGTAATGGGGTTGTAGGATTGAAAATAATTTGTCACCCAAAAATCCGCATAGACGCTTTTGATCTCTATTAAAACTGGAAAGTGGGAACTGTGCTCCTCCTGCCCAGATATGGTAGCAATACGCCATTTTCGTTCTGATCTGGATCTTGTAAAGGCAGAGTATAATAGAATGATTTAGCTACTTACTGGAGCGGTTCAGGGATACAGCCATTTGTCCAACATCTTTAGCGATGGATCGTATATATATGTTCCACTTTAGGTCTGGGTTGAACTTCAACTGTAACTCAATCGAGCAACCTTATTGGAAAATAACTGGGAATCATGATTTATACACAGTCAAATATACTGAATGTGGACAGCTTTTTGCTTGCATTTTATGCTTATATATGGGTAAAAATATTTCAAAGAGGTTTATTTTCGAGTAAACGTTATATTAAAGTAACTACGTAAAAAAATCTAAAAATTATTCAGTCAGAAACTAACATCAAAACTCTTCCTTTGATTTAACAAGGTTACGACCATATCACATTGAAACACCGGTTCTCGTATGATCAATGAAGTTAAGCAATCTCAAGCTTGGGAATACCAGATCCTGTAAGCTTGGATGTGTGGGTGGTGTTATAAAAATCGGAGAATCGAGTTTCAATTCCATTCGGGTTCGTTATGTTCATTTGCGAGCAAATACCTTTGCAAAATTTATGAATCAACTTCTTTTCTCGCGCCTATTCGTTAATTAGTCGGACATATATCAGTAAATTATTATTATCTCAAAAAAAAATATATATCTTACGATGTAAAAATATTTTCTTGACTTAAATAGCCTGAAAAGGTTGACAAGCCGTAAAAAACAAATCAATCAAATTTAATTAAATAACGAATAGTATAACTATTAAAAGGAACTTCAAAAATTGACATTACAGAACTTTCAAATATGTTGAAAGTTTTCCACCTTTATTTTGATAAATATATAAGAATTATCGCAACACTTACGAGATGGTGCTTACTAAAATCTGACCAAGTGATCGAACATGAGAATTTTTCTTTTTAAAGGGCGTCTTCGGTGGGACTGAGAGCTTTTCAGTACCCATCTCAAGGTTATTATTGTGTCTTGGTTACTGTTGTTTAATCCCCACCCGCCCGCCAATTTCAATTGGTTTGCTACATTTTTGCTCCACAATATATAATTGCCCAACAAAGAACACTGACATTCCTAAAAGTCACTACAACGAATTATGGCCCATCCAGAGTGACGTAAGCAACAAACCAGCCAAAATGAAAGATGGGGAAAAATCAGAGAAGCAATTGTTTTTATAAAACCAAATACTTTTCTATGCTGTAAATGCAAATAAAAGACAATATGGCCGTCAACAATTGTGTTCTCTCGAATCATTTAATTTGAAATTACTTTCATTTGTTCTGTTCAAATAAAATCTTATCTTTTCTTCTTTTCTTTTCTCTTTGAAAAGCCGTGAATTGTTGCATCACCTGATACAACTAAAAATACACTTGAAAACATAAACATTTAGAATAATACAACTTTACACTGTAATGTTTAAGTGTGACAGATCTCGAAATTACTTGAACAGACTGGTACACTCGCAAAAGAATATTGAAAACTTTTTGGGGAAATAATTCTTGTAGATTAACATTTTATAGACCTTGAGGTCATGAAACTTGTTCGAATAAAAAATACTGATATTTTATCGATTTAGAACCTGGGCTTAGGTTGGTGCAAAAATAATGTCGCTTTCTCACATAGTAACATATGTGAAAAAACGACACTATTTTTGCACCAACCTAATATATTGAATGATTGATTTTTCTACAGCTTATCAAATCTTTGCATGTTATTTAAAGCCAGGAAGATATTTTTACATTATAAGAACGGGGGTGGAAGATAATAAGAGTTTAGTGATACATGTTTTACTACTTAACCAATATTTGGGGGAGAAGAGGTGGATTCATACCTTTCCCAGCGGTATTTTCGTGGAAGTGAATATAACGAGCCCAACGGGAATTGGAATCTGGCTTTCCATTTAACAAGTCCGAGCCATTATCCATTACACTAACCGCACATTCAAGTTTACAGTACCTCGTATTCCCAAGAGGTCACCCATTTCAGTACTGATTAAGCTCGACGTTTCTTAACTTTTCAGCGTGATGTGGCAGTAAGCCAGTAATCGTGTATCGGCTCATCAGAGAAAAAAGTCAAAGAAAATCATGCAAGAAAGCACGTATTTTTCTAATAAGATTTCTCGAATATTCAGATCAGCAAACGAAAATTAATAAATATACTGTTTAATTAATAAATGGAGCATCTACTCAAATACAAATATCCACTAAAAATAACATTTGAGTAATATATATATATATATATATATATATATATATATATATATATATATATATATATATTTAGTTTATGAAAAACTAGGAAATCAGTATGGGTAAACCTAAGGAGGATAAAATCCAGAGAGCTGAATGTAAATCCAGAGCAAATAATTTAAATAAAAACAGACCATTTTAAGGTTCCATGTAATAAATTATTACACCACAACCCTTTTAAAGGACTGCGGATCATATATATATATATATATATATATATATATATATATATATATATATATAAAATAACAACTACAATATTGGGAGAAAAATATATATATATATATATATATATATATATATATATATATAATATAAGAACCACAACCTTTTTAAAGGACTGCGGATCATATATATATATATATATATATATATATATATATATATATATATATATATATATATATATATATATATAATTATTTATTTAAAAATATGATTCCATATGATTAAATAAATAATTATATTCATGCTCTACTTTTGTATCGAGCACTATTTTTTTAAAAATAATAACAAAAATACTAAAGAACTTTGGATTATTTACCTAACCAGTTCTTTCTTATTTTCTATATATTTTCACACACACACACACACACACACACACACACACACACACACACACAGATATATATATATATATATATATATATATATATATATATATATATATATAAGATAACAACTACAATATTGGGAGAAAAATGCATGACTAAGTGTAAAAAAGTTTTCGTGTGACTCGTTTCGTCCTTTAGAACTTCATCGGACTAAAGTTGTTACGTTCATATACTCTTTTATTTAGATACCCTGAGGTTTCTCCTATGTATTTTTGTGGCAAGTATTACAGGGATCATGTAAATTTTTCCTTCAAGTTATAGCCCATTGTTTTGTTTAGTATTGAGTATTGACTAAGTCTTTTATTGTTTTAGATGTAGTAGTAACATTTTTTTGTTGAGTTAAGATAAGTCCTTTTCCGTTGTAGATAGAGTTGGTTGGTTGGACAATATTTTTTTTTTTTGATTTTTCAGGAGGGCCCTTTTTTCTATTTTGGAATATTTTTTAGCCTTTTGTTTCTCACTGAATATAAAATGATTAGGTTAGTGAAGAAGCTTGTAAATGTATTTCTCATCTTCATGTAAATGTTGAGGGCTGCAAATTCTGAGTGCTCTAAAGTAAAATCCGATGATTATACCGGATTTTATTTTGTTGTTATGATCAGAATAGAAATTCATTAGATCGTTTTTGTTGACTGATTTCCGGCGGGCCCTCAAGTTTTAGGCTATTATTAATGCTGTGTAGCATAACATCTATTCTGTTGTATGTTCGGCTTTGTTTAGTTAATCTACAAGGTCAGATAAATCAGCATCACTAGGGGTATATTAATAGAGCAACATATATCAGAAGTATGTCATTTGTTTGGGTAAAATATTTTTGGAAAGGGCCAATTTCGAGAAATTCTAAGGAGTTATGTTACGGATTTGAATCAACCCACAGCAAAGAAAACGGTGAGGAAAGGTTTTTAAATATAGAATATTTTCATTTTCGTGTTTTTACAATTAAATTTTTCTCAGCGTGTATGAGTGTTAAAATTCTTGAGTTCCTTATTCGTAGTTGCTTATTAAGATGAAAAGAAATGTGATTTCTTCGCGTGTACGTGTGAAAAAAAGAGGCAAGGGAGAAAGCGAGGAGGAAAGTGTAAGTGTCACGTAGCTTGGCGAGGAAGAGTGTAAGTGTTACGTAGCTTGGTGAGGAACGGTGAATGAGTAAGGGAATTTCTTTCAAGCCGTAGTCTTGTGAATCTGTTGCAGTATGTTGCCGCTCCTTCTTCTTACTTCTTGTCTGGTCTATTGACTTCACTTAAATACTCTTCAAAGGGATCACGAAGCATGTTTTTATTGTTGGAGGTAACGCGACCCATTGGTTGAAAAATGTTAAATACATATTTTCAAAGGATTCATTTATTAACTGTAAGAATCCCCCGACTAAGAAAGCATTTTTTGTCATTTTGTCTTTGACTGTCTTTGCTGTTTATTTCCGTCTTCGTACCACAGATACATGCCATCACTCCACTAAGAGGCAATCCCATTGGTAATCCAAATATTTGTTTGTAACAATCATTATTATATGTGAAATAGTATAGATTGGTGATGAAACGACAGAATTTTATTATCTTAGCTATTGGTAGGGAGAGGTTAAACTTTGATTGTGTTAAATGCTTCTTTAAGAGATTTAGGTATTTTTCAACGAAAATGTCCAGAAATGGCCAAATCATCCACAATAAATGTACGCCTTGTGCTAGGAAATTTGTCCGGGTTTCCCGCATCAAAGAGTTGAGGTTAAAAATTGGGTTGAGGTTTAAAAATTGCGATAAAACGCGAGTAAAACAGCAAGATTAGAGCGGACAAACTCTCTCTTTTAGGCGCGTACGAATAAAGAAAAAACTCCTGCTCGGTGAGTAACGATAAAAGAAGAAAGTGTTTATTTACATATACAGAAACAAAAAGGAAAAGGGGTAAAAGGACAATTAGGAGAGAAAGAAAGGGAAAAGAGAAAATGTTCTTAACAGAAAAAAGGCTTGCTCAAAATATTTCTCTGAGCGCCTAAAGAGTTTTTAAGCGATTAGAATATTGTTAAGGTTCAGATAGAAACACTCACAGTTCTTGTAGTAGGAAAATTGTTCGCAGATATAGGAATCCTGCAGTTGAGTGAGTTCGTAGGTCGACAACAGAAGTCCAGTGGGCTCGTCAGAAGGAGTGGTGAAGGGATGCAGCTTTGGATTGGTCTTGAATTCTTGACAGCCCTTTAGTAGGTAGTTCTTCTTTAGTTGAAAGAGGTTCTAGAGCTCCCTAATGTCGACCTCACAGTCGGTGGGCAGGATTCTCACTGGCAAAATAGGCAAGAATCTCCAAATTTATGGAGTTTTGGTAGGCTACGATGGATCGGGGACTTTTCCCTCCAAAATCGTTGTACAAATTTGATGGCCCCTCTATTGGTCAGAAAACACATTCTTATCTCCGATAAGAATCAGGGCCCTGTGTACTGAAAACAGGTTAAAGTGAAGAAGCGGTGAAGTTTCCCCCAGACTTTATGGCACCATGAAAAGAATAACGGTGGTGGAATTCCTATTTATATTTTCCAGCTCTCTCGTTAGTCAGAAAATATATTCTTAGCTCTGATAAGAATTAAGGCCTTGGGAGCTGGTTTTGAAATTAAAAAGAGGTTGGAGTGAGGATAGAAGAAATAGCGAGAATGTGAACTTGTAATATTATTGTTCTCAAACTAAATTCCAACACCTGGCTTTTACAACATTTCACCATTAATGGAAGATCTTCTATTATCACAATGTGGGATATCTAATACTAAAAGTGATGGAAAGAGAAAGAAAAAGAATCTAAATGAAATCGACTAGATTAATTTTTTAAAAAGTTTTAAATTCCCAGCGTCTCTAGTTCACGCACATGTGCAATTACAAATGTGCAACGTAACAAATTTAATCCAGTGAAGTCCTAAAGGGCGAAATGCGTCACAGAAAAAAACTTTTTTTCCACTTTGTCATATATTCCCCTATATAGTCGTCGACTCTCCCGTCGAATTCGACGTATGAGGGTCAAGCAGATCAGATTCCAGGAAACAACAGATTTGATTATAGTGGTGAAGGCTTCGTGCAGGACCATCCACACTTTTTGAAGCGCCGAATTCAGAGACCTGGTGCACTAAGTGCCACAAGGTCCCCAAACGACCCTCCGCAGGTTTTGAATTCAGAGCTGTCCTTCTCCTAGACCAGTTCCCATCCAAGGCTATAGAACCCAGTCTGCCCTGCTATTTACATATACATACATACATGTATACACACACACACACACACACACACATATATATATATATATATATATATATATATATATGTATATATACTAGTACTACAAACACCAACCTTTTCCGTTACTGCGACTTCCATCTAGAAGAAACCTTCATGGATGGAAACCGCGGCAGCAGTAAAGGTTGCTGTTTGTAATATTTTCAATATTAACTAGCTCTGTACTTTCGATTTTCTGAACTGTGTATTGAGCACTTTTTTAACAGCCGTTTCCCAGACAGGATAAATCTTGTCTGCAAAAAGAGTTTTATTACATTTTTCATATATATATATATATATATATATATATATATATATATATATATATGGAGAGAGAGAGAGAGAGAGAGAGAGTGAGAGAGAGAGAGAGAGAAAGAAAGAGAGAGAGGGAGGGGGAACAGACAGGAGACTGATACAGAGGGAAAAAGAGACGAGACAATTTTTCTTTCATAATACTGAAATTCTTCGCCGCTTTCAAGGGAGGTAACTTTGGATTTAGCCATCAAGAGTTGTATTTGAATCCTTGAAAAATATATTATGTGAATTTTAGTTTACAATGTAACAAGATAACAATAGGAGAGAATGAATCATATAAGAAATAATTTACGAGAAAAAACAGCGAAAATATTATCGGACAGAAAATGTGCACTTGCACACACGTACATGCACACACGTACATGCACACACACACACACACACACACACACACACACACACACATTGATAATGTCAATTGTCAACTCAACATTTCCCTGTCTTTTAAATCGTAATGGAAGTAATTGTGTGTAACAGATGAATATTTAGGAGGATCATTTACAAAATTTTCATTAACGTGAAATTGCGGATACAATTTAGTAAAGTAAACAAATACATTAAAAGAAGCTTCCAATCCATTAATTTTGATAACAACAATTACTCGGTAGCTAAAGGCAGGACTTAAGTTTAGCATTTTTAGTAAAAATGCTAAACTTAAGTCCTGCCTTTAGCTATTGCATTTGAATCCGATGCTATTAAAACGTAGATCGGCTTCTCTTGTCGGGTAAAAAAAGTAAAGTTAAAGTCTCTGGGCAGAGTGATTTTAACATTACTTTTTTTTACCAGACCGAGTTCGATTTGGGCTTTAGACATTTTTGGACTTACTCAATATTCCTGGTAGTAAGAGAAAAAAACATTTAACTATTTTTAGCAACGTATTTTACAAATTTACTTAAAACTTTTAAAACCGATTGAGCACTCAATCTGGATTTTGTGCACTAAAAATCAAGGAGAAAAGAATTGTCAGGGGTTAGGAATTAATGCAAACGTTACTAATAAATATAGAATAAACTCTGTCTTGCATATATATATATATATATATATATATATATATATATATATATATGTGTGTTTGTGTGTGTGTGTGTGTGTGTGTGTATGTGCGTATGTGTGTGTATGTATGTATATATATATATATATATATATATATATATATATATATATATATATATATAGTCTCCTCCAAAAGTATTGGGACTCAAGGCCAATTTGTTTTTCTTGTTCACGGAAGACATTTGGGTTTGAGATCAAAAGATGAATATGAAACAAGTGTTCAAAATTTCAGCTTTTATTTCCTGGTATTTACATTTACATGTGTTAAAAATCTTCGGACAAACCGCCTTTTGTATCAGATCACCCCATTTTTAGGTGAGCAAAAGTAAAGGAACAGATAATCTTAAAGTAAATGACATCAATATTTGATTGCATAATCATTGTTTGCAATAAGCCTGTGGTGCATATTCACTCACACCATAGAAGTAATAATAGAATTATAGGCTTGTTTTCAGGAATGTAAAAACAGGAAAAAATAGATGTATAAAATACAGTGAATGCCTGACAAATTGTATGGTAATTTCATACAATTTTATTTATGCATTTGTGTATTGGTTCGTGTGTTTTGCATTATAATTGTGATAATGTTCCTGTTATAAAAGGGAGTTAATCACTCCGTAATATCACAAGAAGTCCTATCACGGAGGGAAGTTACACACGTGTTGTCATCCCGACATTTCCTGGGCGTAATTTTATTATTTTTGTTTATTTAATTTATTTTAAACGGGGTTTAAATTTTATTTTATTTATAATTTTCATTATTATTATTTTATTTTTATTTATAATAATAACAATGTTCCTACAAGTCTGCGACCCATTGACATCACCATTGACATTGTTTATATTCTTCATTTTTGGAGGAGACTATATATATATATATATATATATATATAATGTCATCCACAGACAGACTGTTTCGCAGCTCATCAGACATCCGGTTGTCTCTAGCTAGGATCGAAACCCGACTGAATTGGTATCAGGCGGATATTCTACCACTAAGCTGTCGGTTGGGATGAAGGTGGATTTTTGGCATATTTATTTTAGGAAACACGCCCAGTGACCGACAGTGACTCAATTCGGCTTGCGAAGAGTCTCACTATATAGCTATAATAGTCACTGTTTACAAACCCATACCTCAGCCCGAGAGTGCTCAACTGGAATTAATTCAGGAGCTAATATAATGTCATCCACAGACAGACTGTTTCGCTGTATCACAGCTCATCAGTGCGGCTAGACATCCGGTTGCCTCTAGCTAGGATCGAAACCCGACTGAATTGGTATCAGGCGGATATTCTACCACTAAGCTGTTGGGATGAAGGTGGATTTTTGGCATATTTATTTTAGCAAACACGCCCAGTATATATATATAAAGACAAAAGAAAAACGAATCTTAGCCGACGTGTTTCGTCCTCTAGTGTATTTTATCAGGGTAAATGTAAGAATTTTATTATGCAACAAGTATTTACAAACAAAAGTAAATGGTTGCTAGTTTTTCACTATTTTTAAATTTAAGAGACGCTCAATTATCATCCTCCATAATTTACCTAGACTTTTCAGTTAACTTGATGAATATTGATGAGCGTCTTTTAAATTTAAAAATTTTGAAAAACAAATAACATTTTTATTTTTGTTTATTAATACTTGTTGCAAAATAAAATCATTACATTTGCCCTAATAAAGTCCATCAGAGGGCGAAACGCGTCAGAAAAGAAATAAATTATAGACATTATGACTGCTAATTTTTAACAAAATCCGTTCAATTGATGTTAAAGGATGAGAGAAATATGCTTTAGCTGTTTTTTTTTTTTTTTTTTTTATATAGCTAAAAAACAGTAATTAAGGTTTAAATTGCATTTTAAAATTGAAAAATCTTTCTTGAAGTTTTTTGTTTTAGTTTTAATTCTAAGCTAATTGATTAAATTTAATATTTACAATAAGTAAAATACTTTTCTATATTTCAAACCGAATTTGTTTGTAATGATTTTTGTTTTTAGAATCACTAAAATCGGTCATATTAACGCAACTTAGTTATTTTTATTAAAAAACAACTTTTCAAAGATAAAATTTACTTTTCTGAAACTTTTTTGAGAAAGATTAACTGATTTCAAATTTAATTAACCTGAATTAAAACAAATATTACTTACAAATATTACAAAAAACATTTTTTAACGCGTAGTTGGGTATTTTTATGAAGCGTTGACAGATTTATCGATAACTTAAAGTTTGGTATTTTTAAGTAAAGAGCACATAACTGTAAAAGTTACTTGACGAATACAACATGAACGCCATTTTTAATAATTTTTTAACTACCCAGTAATTTTATAAATTTTGGAAAATATTCTAAGTAATCCAATATTTTATTGAATTTTAGGTACTTTGGCTTCATAATCATACTCACGCTTATTGAAGAAATGTTAGAAAATTACCAATTTTGATTTTATTATAATTACCGCCCTTATGTCCTGATAATGTCGTGTACTGATTTCCATATTTACAAAAAATACAAACAAAAAAATTTTAAAATATTTAAAAAAAATCTTTTTTAAATACTGTGGGTCTATGAATTGTAGAAAGTTTTTCCATTCATGATTAGCAAATATAGTTTTTATTTAATAACAATATCACCTAACAGATACAAATTCACACAGAATTTTAAAATAATTAAAACTTTATAAATCATTCTAATTAAAATTTTAAAAAATGAAATCAGTTCTTGCAAAAATTCATTATTCCTCGGAAATTTTTTTCTGGATTATTCTAATATCCTTCCCAAATAAATCTCAGGTTTACTTGTGATGTACTTCATCAAACGCTTTTGCATAATCAATAAAACCTAAAGTATTACATCCTTTTGCATTTGCATTGCCCGTTCTGATATTTATGCGTTTCAATATCGCATTCTGTGTTATGGCGTTTTAAACGAAACCGCACTGTTCTGTTCTTGTTCTATTTCCGGTCTAATTCTGCGACGCGCTCTGCGTTTTAAACGAAACCGCACTGTTTTTGTTCTATTTCCGGTCTAATTCTGCGACGCGCTCTGCGTTTTAAACGAAACCGCACTGTTTTTGTTCTATTTCCGGTCTAATTCTGCGACGCGCTCTGCGTTTTAAACGAAACCGCACTGTTTTTGTTCTATTTCCGGTCTAATTCTGCGACGCGCTCTGCGTTTTAAACGAAACCGCACTGTTCTTGTTCTATTTCCGGTCTAATTCTGCGACGCGCTCTGCGTTTTAAACGAAACCGCACTGTTCTTGTTCTATTTCCGGTCTAATTCTGCGACGCGCTCTACTCATCAGAATTTGGAATGATAAGTTTCGTTAGGTAGCTCATTAGGCTGATTGTCTGATGGTGTTCACATTCGTTTCTACATAGCTTTTGGGGCATCGCTATGAAAATGGATCTACTTAGGACTTCTGGTATATCACTATTGTCGGATATTTCATTTATTATGCCTGTAATTTTGTCAGTGCTGATATCATCTGAGGCTGTCTGCATCTTTTGCAATTCCATCTGGTCCTGCTACTTTGTTCTTCTTCCATTTGGCCAGTGATGATTTCACTTCAGATTTTAATATTTTTGGTTTTCCATATTTTTGTGCATTGCTGATTTTTCTCTTTCATCGTGGAAGAGTTCTCTGATACATTGATACGGTTATTTGCTAAAATTGTCCAGCTTTAGATAAGAATAGCGAACCTCAGCCTGTGACTTTTCTTCACAAGCTGGAGGGCTATGGTGCCGAATTTTAGATTTGATCCAATCTTAGAAAATCGTTTAATGAATACCTTATTGAACGGTCACTCCGCGAGAGTGGGTCGTTCTCCAGGGCTCTGTCTTTGGACCTACTTTGTTTATCTTCATCAACAACCTTTCCGATGCCATCAATTCCCAACTAGGTATCTATGCTGATGATACAGCTATTTAGTCATTTTGTCTTAAAAAACTCCGATAGTTTTGATAAAGTAAAACTGGTAGCTGCATCTAGAACCTGACCTTCAATCTATTGTTAAATTGGACAAGAAATTAACTAGTAAATTTTAATGTCTTCAAAAGGAAACTACTTAGAGAACCATTTTTGCCTTCCATCAGTATGGCCGATGCTAACCTCCAGGAAAGAAACTCATAGCACCTTTTCGGTCTAACGTTTCCCACTAACATGAAGTGGAATGATTATATTAGATCAAATGCTGTGTTTGCTTCTAGAAAAGCTGATTCACTGTGTCGTGCCAGACAATTTTTCTCGCCAGAATTCATCTTGAATTCTACCTCTAGCATCTACCATTCGACCCTGAATTGAATATTGCTGGCACATTTGGACTGGTGCTCTTGCATATATCTAGAGACAAAATCCAGAGAAAGGTCTGTAATATTATCGGTTTTGACCTGGCATTTCGGCTTCATTTCCTTTCCCACTTCTGTAACTGCTTCCCTGTGTCTTTTATATAAATATTTTCATGGCAATTATTCTAATGAATTTTATATTTAATACTGTGACCTCATTTTACTAATCATTTTACTATTGAAATATCTAGATATAACCGTTTTCCTTAAAACTTTGTCGTTGATCAAACTTTCTGTCTGTGGTATCCTCAACATCCTTTTGTAGAACCACATTTCTGTTGCTTCAAGACTCTTCTTCATCTTTGAAAAGATTGTCCAGCATTCACTGTCATATAAGAGGACAGATATCATGTGAAAGTTCAGTTCTCTATTCTTTGTTTCTAACGATTTTTTTTTGTTTCTTAATACTCTGCTTAGTTTTGGCGGAAGAATTATTGACGAGTCAACGGCCAGCTAACTAGAGACGGTATCTCAATAAATCGCCATGGAGAAGGCATCGGGAAACAACTCCACTATCAATCCGAAGATCGTTTTTGTTATTACAAGTTTTAAATTAACTAAAAGCAAAGAGGAAACTTCAAAGTCTGAGATGATAATGTGGGAGTCAGTCACATCATACCAGCATGAATAGCCTCATGTTCACAGGAACAAAAAAACATACAAGGAAACAACACTAAAAGCATGCTAAATCGTAAATTAAAATCATATAATTTTATTTATTTTGTGTACTAGTGTGTGTATATTTTAATTATTTTTTTAATTTTTACTTTAGGACACATTTTTAGAATAACTAGAACTCTGGGATGCACTTTAAATTTTAATGACAAAAATTAATCATAAAATTTGCAAATAGGACAAAAATAAAGACGTCTCCTGAAATAAGCATTTATGTTTACGATATTACATTGTATATTTAAGAGGTACAGTTTTCATTTAAAGGGATTTATGAAGAATCTGCTTTTTTTTTTAGAGAGAGAGAGAGAGAGAGAGAGAGGCTGATAACAACTGATTTAGATCTGTGAGGTCCCTCACATTATACCATCAGGGATAGCCTCGTGCTCACAGGAATAAAAACATACAAGGAAATAATACTAAAAGCATGTTAAATTATAAATTAAAATCATAATTTGAATTATTTCTATGTAGTGGTGTGTATGTATCTTAGTTATATGTGTTTTAAGGTTGCATGCCATAGAGGAAGAAAATCACTTGGTTTTACGACAATGTGCCGAGGGGAGGAGAGGATATGGATGTCTAGACCCTCCGAGTGTCGATAGCGAAGAAAATGATTTCAACGTTTTTTGGCGCGAAGTCCGTTTTCAGACATGAAAAGTTTCTGTTGCATACTGGGAGAACTTTTATTATTTAGTTTTATTTATTTTATTTTAAACAAAGTTTTATTGTCATTTGTTTTATTTTATTTTACTTGTGATATTATTATTATTATTATTATTATTATTATTATTATTATTATTATTATTATTTATTTTCTTTGATTTCTGGCGTTTACACATTTCTTTCCGGGTCCCGCCCAGAGACCTAAGGTTAGAAATGGCATCATGACACTTTCCAGTGACAAAAAAAAAGTTACAGAAATAAAGCCCTTCATAAAGTGTGGGCTGTACTTCTCAGAACAATTTTTCGAATCTCTTTGAGGCATGGACTTCCAGGAATCCCTTCAATTAGTCTACTGGAATCTTTTCAAACCAGTTCTAGGGCTCCAACTACAACAGGGATTGTTATTATTATTATTATTTTATATTTTTTATATATTAATAATAATGTATGTCCCTACCTACAATAACCAGGAAATGTTCAGTAGAATTGATGATTTGTATACTAGCAAAATTCGTTCAAGGACCGAAAATTTTCGTCAAATGAGTTTTAAAAAAACATCGTTCTAAATAGAATCATCAAACAATGAATTATGGTCCATGACACTGAAACATTCAGCGAGTGTCGTTTTCAAGGTTGGGTAATCTCTCAGCTGTTGTCATATTGTACAGGGTGTGAAGAATCTAAATAATTTAACTGTCCTTTTTACGTTTCACCAACAGAGCTGCAGATATATTAGTGAAACGTAAAAACGACAACTAAATGAATTCAGTTAAATTATTTCTCTTTTCTTTGATTGTTTAACTGATTATTCATTTTAATGACTGACATATTAAGATTCTTTTTTGTTTGTGTCCTACCCGGGTTGGTCGTAGAATTTGCTGCACCACACTAAAAATATTCAAAATCAAAAACTGGATAACTTTTACAAAGTATAAAGATTACAATTACAGCATTTTTTCTTTTCTTTTCTTTTTGACTGCGGAAAAGACAATAAAAAAACAGCATGAAAAAAAAAAAAACAGCATGAAAAAAAAAACAGTATGAAAAAAAAATCATCTATCAGTTAAATGTCCGATGTATTCTTTTATCTGCTGTGACACTTCAGGACGTAGGCGATCATGGCCCTCTACATCTTCCCGTCCCTTGCAGCTCTTAATAAATTTTGTCTTTTTATTATTTCGACGAAATCCTGTTCTACATCCATTTACTCAAGCTAATTAAGTATGTTACGCGCTGCTTTCCTCTGTCCATTTTTCCCCCAGTCTGTTGCGTGAGTACCAGAATTTCCAGGCCATTCTTCCTGATTACGTGCCTCTCAAATTTCAACTACCTCTACATGATGTTAAGTATAAGTTTCCTTTTGGGGGGTCTTTTCTGTTAATTCCCCCCAAATAATGTGAAGTTACTTATCGCAAATATTCATTCACCCCAAGAAAATATAAATTATAAATCAAAGTTTGTTTGATTTTTAAATTGGCGATCTTTTGAAGATATAAATTTTAAACCAAAATTTGTTTAGATTGCTTCGCAACGACTCCAACTCTCAGAATGAAAAATTACCAAAAATCAGGGGTTTATTTACGTTTCATAAGTGTGGATGATATTCCATGTACTTACAGGAAATTTTTTACAATTTAAAAAGAAAATGTAAAAATCCGTTTTTAGCTTGTTTATCGGGGTGAGCGCGAATGGGGACCCCACACTTAGAAATAGCGCACCCGAATCGCCTGCATTTGGAGGGACCGTAAAGATCAACCCAGCCGGAATGCAATGGAAGGGAGAATTTGGTGTGAATTTTAGTAAATATAAATTCTGGGGGTTAATTAATAGAAAAGATATCCTTTTTGTTTCCATTTTCTCCAAACCCGCATCGTTGCTCACATGTTTGGTCCATGGTATCCTCAGCATCCGTCTGTAAAACCATATTTCTGCTGCTTCAAGTCTCTTCTTCATCTTTGAGTGGGGAATTCAGACAGAAAAAGACAAGTGGAATGAGAGGAAAAGAATGGCAGGACTAATTTTGTATGGTACTTCATTGTACTAATTCACATAAATGCCGACCCGCAAAATCTTGCAGTTCGAGCAAACTATCCTTCCTGTCCCCGTCTAGGTTCGCCAATGGTCTAAAGTTGCTCCTCGGATAAAAGCGATGGACGTAAGTGTGAAACTTGAGAAATTTATTAATAAGCAATAACTTCTTTTTATTATCAAAAAGATAGAACCTTGGGGAACACCAGCGTTCGTGATAAAGAAGACGGAGGAGAAACCGTTTAGGACGACCTTCATTTCACGGTTTGACAGGAATGATTGTATTAAGTCAAATAATGTTTAAAAGAGGCAGAAACACAAGAGTTCGAATTTTGATTGTAACTCATTGAGTTCACTGAGAACATTTCGCGAGAATGGTATAAATCACCCCCCACCCCACTCTGCCATTTCCAGTTATCTTGATAAAAAGCAGCTACAACTCTTGTCAACCTTGACAGGTCTAGTGAGTTAATAACTCCCTGGACAGACCAAAACCTTTCTAACTGCTGACATTTTTTAAGATTCACATTTTATCTTATTTCCCGTGTAAATCCCTTCAAAAAGTAACTGTTTGGTGTTGCAGATTATCCATCCCAAATTAAAACATTTAAAGCGTTACATTATCTCACACTTCATCTGCCGTGTGCCTTCAGAACGTGGGCATCATGGCTCTCCACAACTTCCGCTGATAGATTCTCCGGTTACTGAAAATTATCAACAATTGTGAACTGCTCTGTATATTTAGTATTCTCTATGACAGTGAATGCTGGGCAATATTTTCACAAATGAAGAATTTGAAATGATAGAAATGTGTCTCTACCAACGAATGATGGGAATATCACGCGCAGAATATGTGAACAATGAGCAAGTCTGGGACACATAATTAGGAAGTAGGGCTTAAAGAATTCACACACTCACAGGACATACTGAAGGCGAGAGAAGCAAGGGGAACAAGCAAGTAACTTAGAATTAAAAGCTAGAGCAACAAAAGACAGGAAGTTGTGGAAAGCCATTGTTACCCTACACTTAATAGAGTATGTCACAGAAAATAAAAATAATGGAAAGTATTTCAAATGTACTCTTAAAAACATTCATTTATTTACTGCAAAATAATTTTTTAAAATTCTGGGAGTTACCCCGCTTTGTCTGCAAGGACACTAGCTAGGGGTTGTTGTATTCAATACGATGAAAGCAAGAGATATAAATCTTCTTCTTTGGAGGTAGTATCCCATGCAGCAGACTTCTTAAATGCCACCCGACCACGTGGGGCACTCTCACACACAACAGCTAATCAGATATATGTTTTTTTAGTTTTTTTTTTAGTTATCTGAATATGCGTAAAACTAATCTTCTCTTTCTCTGCTTTTGCAAGCGATGTTGTTTTTTATACATACATACATACACGCACACACACATACATATATATATGGGCACCTCGAGGTGGATAAGCTAGCTTGTCTTGCTAGAACCTCACTGGGTTCCCAATAATTTCGGCCTTGTGCCACATCTAAGCTACATTTGGAAAATCACTATATATATATATATATATGAAGAAAATATACGGAAAAAACAAACAAAAATCCTATGCAATTATGCTTTTTTAATGTTAATATAACAGCATAATAAATTAATGTTAATAAAACAGCATAATTGCATATTAGGATTTTTGTTTGTTTTTTCCGTATATTTTTCTTCATACCGTCGGATCTATATCCATATATTTGCTTATATATATATATATATATATATATATATATATATATATATATATATATATATATATATATATAGTGAAATCTCCTGTCGTTATCGCTGTACGGCAACTTAATGCTTAGAAATGAACAGACTACTCGCGCTTATTATTTCATTATAGTGGTAAAGTCTTCTTCAGAACCAATAACACTTTTTGGAAGAGCCGAATCGGAATACTAAATACAGAACTGGTACCCATAGGATGTCACAAAGTTCTCAAACGACCCTCCTCGGATTTTGAATTCAACACAAGCAAGTACAACAATTTAAATATCTAGAAAGTCTTTTAACAGAGGACAAAAAGTGAAACATCGAAATCCGAAGACGCATTGGGATAGCGAAAGCTGTCTTCTAAAAGCTAAGGTATTAAGAAACAGGTAAATTTCGTTAGAGACGAACGAAATAGTACTGAAATGTTATACAATATCAGTCCTCCTATATGGTAGTGAATGCTAGACAATCCCCTCACAAATGGAGAATAGGCTTGTGGCAACAAAAATATGGTTCTACAGAAGGATGTTGAGAATGCCATAGACTGAACATTTGAGCAATGACGAAGTTTTAGAAAAAATGAAAACGAAAAGGACACTTATACTTAACATCAGAAAGCGACAGTTGAAATTTTTAGGGAACATAATGAGGAGAGAGGGTTGGAAAATGTAACACACACAGAACATACAGAAGGCAAAGGAGAGTGTAAGAGAGGAAAGCATCACAAAACATGCCGTAGGAGAGATATCAAAAAGACAAATTTTAATCAGAGCTAAAAAGGACAAGAAAATGTGGGGAGCCATGATCGCCAACACCCTGAAGAGTCATGGCACATAGAAGAAGTGTTGTTTATTCTCATTGCAATATATACATTTTTTATTATTTTATACTAATGTTTATCCAATACAAGGCCCAAGAGCTCTTCAAGGTAGAAGGTTACTGTGGCGTGTTGTAACGTAAGAAAAGGCAAGAAGTGAAGTTCATGAGGGTATGCAAGAAACAATTCACTCTAGAGGTCAAGATTGCAGTAATTGGGAAAACATCCTCCAAGTAGCAGTTCCTGAGAAGCTGTCCGAATAGGAATTATTTCTTGGAATACAAAGGGAATGGGGATGATTCACCATTTCGTAAGTGGCATGGCGGGTCCCAGTTGTACAGGCCAGGGGTGGTGGGGCTAAGGAATGTAGCTCATCAGAACAGATTCAATTGAAATAGTATTAGAGCAGCAACATGCTCGTGACAATTCAAGTCTGTGGAAAACGGGTTGTAGAGTGGAAGATAATTCATCATCCACAAATCCGCGTAGACACATTTGAACTCTATCAAAACAACAAGTGTGGACTGGACAATTCTATTCCAGTTATGGCAGCGATACTCCATTTTTGATCTGGCTTTTTTAATTTTAATAATTTTGGTTCTTTTTCTTCTGAAAAAAATGTGTACGATGTTTAATGTTGCTCTTCAAAGAAAAATTACTCTCAAACGTTTCAAAGAATCCGAGAACGTTTTTAATACGGATTCTTTAATTTAAGCTCAGAAATAAGAATTATGGATACACATTTTTATTTATTAGAATTTTTTTAGCAACACGCGGCGAAATACTCACAGTATTTAGTATTGTTGAAGTTATCATTAACATTTTTTGTCTAGATTTACAAACTCCTTTTCGTACAATTCCGGAAACCAATCGATGATTGCGGTGACCAATCCGAACATTACCCAAGTCCAGTGTCAACTATCATGCAGGTGTCAATATGCCACTGGCCCCGGCGATTTGCATACTTTAAACCCTTGCATTTTGCAACGTTTCGGCAGCGAAAAGTGTAGCATAAAATTGTTGAGAAATTGTTGTTCGTCTTCATTGTCAGTGAATGGAACACGTTTCTCATTATAATAAAGTCAGTTCAGTGAGTTATGTGCCATACGTGATACACGCTTAGGCGATCATGTATCTTTCGATAGATGACTGACGAGGCAGTAAGTTGTCATTTCTTTCTGCGGTAGACCAGTTGCCATCCAAGGCTACAGAACCCGGTCTGTCCTGCTATTTCCCAAGGGTAAGTGAATGTAATAGAGTTGACTTGAATTCGAACTCGGTTCCCCGATTCCTCAATCCGAGCCGCTATCCATTACTCCACCGTGCCTCCCTATCTTCACCGTGCCTCCCTATCTTCACCGTACCTCCCTATCCTAATAAAGTAATTAAATAATAAAATAACCTTTAACAATAACGTAATATTGTATGTATCGATAGTCTACCGGTTAAGAGTGCGAAATGTGGAACCGGCGAAACGAACTGAAAATCCGGCTTAGTCTTTTGCGTTCATTTTCGCACAAATTCCTTTGGGTAAGAACGTGACTTCATCTCATCTCACATACACCAGGTATGTTTTAAATAGCCTTGAAGACATAGGTCTGTAGCATTGGGTGGCAAAGAGAATGAAAACGTTGAATTCCAAACTATGGAGAAGGCAACGGCAACCCAATCTGAACTGCAAATGTTGGAGTAGGCAACGGGAAACCGATAGGGATCGAAACTGCATCCGCTTTTTCCATCTCTGGGAGGAGTTGCTTCCCTGGTGGGAAAGGAATTTCACTGTTTGAGGACCCCCCCCCCCAAAAAAAAAAACACAGCAAAACAGATAGCAACTCAAACACGTGTACCCAATAAGAAATAACGTTTATAGTAATAAGAATAATAATACTGGCAGTGAAGGAGAAATAAGACTTTAGAAGGAACTCAATTCTCAAGGAATCATGGAATAGACCTCTACTCTTGTTCAAAAGACCGGGACGGAGTGTGAACCTATCTACTCTTATTGCACACACACACAAACCTATCTACTCTTATTGCACACACACAAACCTATCTACTCTTATTGCACACACACAGACACGCACACAGACACACATACAGACACTCAGACACAGACACACACACACACACACACACACACACACACATATATATATATATATACTCTCACTTACGACACTCCAGTTGTATTCGACGTATGAGGGTCAAGCAGATCAGTTCCTAGGAACCGACAGTCCGACACCGCCACATCAGATTTGATTATAGTGGTGAAGGTTTTGTGCAGAACCATCCACACTTTTGAAGGGCCGAATACAGAGACCTGTCCTGTTATTTACCCATAGCAGAGAAGATTCATAACTTTCCCAAGGGTATTAGCACGTAAGTGAATGTAATGAGATTCGAACTCGGCTCTCCGATTCCTCAATCCAACCCGCTACTATCCCTGTTTATTTTCTTAAACAATGAAATTAATAGCAACTCAAACACGCTTACGCACTAAAAATAACATTCATAAGAAATAATGTTGGATTAAAAAAATCCATCTAAAATTTACTGTTGATTATGTTACGGGTACAAAACTGAAGCGCGCAGATATCGATTCGTTCCAACAAGAAATGTGCTTTCCTTAAATAGGTAATTCAAAACGTTGTTCTATCAAGATGGACACCTCAAAAATATATTTCGTTTGTTGTTCATTGAAATCAATATTCATCCTTCCCGTTCGTCCTTGCTATAATCAAAAACCACATCCGTCAGCAAGGCTTCTGATCGGGAAGTTTTGAGGAGGGTGGAACCACTTCTTAATTTCTGTTGTTTTCAGATCCACCCTGCGCCGGGATGATCGCACCTGTAAGGTTCCTAGCTATGGGCAAATAGTTAACTGAGACCAAAACACTATGAAAGTGTAGAAATACATTTTTATAGTTAAGATGCCAGAATCGCGTCAAAAACTCTGAATCCATTCTCTTTCTCTACCGACGAAAATCAAGACCTCCATTTCCTCTCTTCGGAACATTGCTCGTTATAATACGAAGCGACTTCTTTCTTTTATCACTTGCACCCTTAAAATACTTGTAACTAAAATATACACACCAGTACGCAAAAATAAATAAATATACACACCAGTACGCAAAAATAAATAAATATACACACCAGTACGCAAAAATAAATAAATACACACACCAGTACGCAAAAATAAATAAATACACACACCAGTACGCAAAAATAAATAAATATACACACCAGTACGCAAAAATAAATAAATACACACACCAGTACGCAAAAATAAATAAATATACACACCAGTACGCAAAAATAAATAAAATTGTAATTTTAACTTACAATTTAACATGCTTTTAGTATTATTTCTATATATATTTTATTCCTGTGAACACGAGGTTATGATATGAGTGACCCCACAAATTCACACACAAATTGGCAGCTACGACTCTTACTGCACTTATAAATTCAGGATACGAACATTTGCACTTGTCAAAGCAGCATTCATGCGAACTTAATCTAATCACTTACGCAATTATTTCGAAGGGAAACATCGACGTTATCAGCAATAAGGAAAATACCGCCACCTTCACGAATTTTGCCATTGTACACTTCTCGTGATACCAAAACATTTATCTTATAATTTCGTATCGGCTTCCGAGTTGTTGACCTCATTCGTAGTATATAAAAGGAGGATCATTTCTTCTTCTCCAGGTGTTGTTATTACTTTCAAGCCTACAATGAATGAAATATTGTGGTTCCTTGCAATTGCAATTGTTCTCCCTGTGAGCCAAGGTAAGCTAACTTTAAATTCACCGTATATAAATCGAAAATTTAAAACCAAAATTTTAGTCAGATTATTTTGATGCGTGTCAAGTGCCTGGATTTATGTCGGGTGACTCTATGAGTGCTATTGGTACCGTGTAAAGTCAGTCCTGCCTTCTGCATGGTCGAGTCATCGACAACTAAAACGCTTCACCCATCAAGATTCTCTGGTGAGTGGGAGGCTAGACACCCAGCAGTTTTAAGACCAGGACCTGTCAAAGGGCAGAAAACCTTCTGATACAATGGAGTAGACTTGTATCCATAGTTGTACACAGCCAGTGATGGCACAGCGGTGGGCTCCCTAGACTGAATTCAATGGTATAGAGGCGGGGTGAGGGATCCCCAATGGAATCATCGGCACGTGTCTATGATCAAGGCGAGCCTTTCAGTTGGAGAATGTCGACTATGGAAAGGGATGCCAAGACGTACTATGCATGAATGAATACCACGTCGGCTTGCAACCCAGATATGTGGAAATAAATGATCATGTGCTCAGCTGCGCAACGACCCTACAACCACATCCAGTCAGGGGACTGATGATGATGGTTATGACGCTGTACATAGATAATAATTGTATTCAGTTAGAATCTGTGTCTAATAGTAACTCTTGTCTTTTTAACAGGAGTCTTGTTTAAGATTGGGTTTCCGGTTCCTTTTAAAGTCTTCTCATTCTCTTTCACTTCAAGTAGCCCCTTGCATTTTAGTGGCATTATCGCCTTGCTTGGGGGAATTGATTAGTATATATATATATATATATATATATATATATATATATATATATATATATACATATATATGATTAACGTGGTTACGGTTTGTCACATAGCTGACTGATGTTACCTTCAGTATCCCGACTCCAGAGTTTTCTAGACGGACATGTTCGTGCACTCTTCAAGAGGTACCAGCAATTTGTTGCTTATATTTTTCAATTTTTTCTTTTTATACACATTTAGTACTGGTGTAAATTTTCTTCTGTATTCTCTGTGTTTGAGTGTGCGTTCGTCCTTGCGCTCGCGTGCGCACGTCTGCACGGAAGTGCGTCTTGATCATTTTGCCCTTTTCTTCGTTTTTTTATATATCTGTATCAGGCTTAGTATGCTTTTATTCCGGCTCTAGACAAATGACATATTTTATTTATTTATTTTTATTTATATTTATTTATTATTTTTTGATAAAGTTATATTTCGTATATTTATGTTTTTATATAAATAATTGGTATTAATGCTTAGATAATATATATATATATATTTATATATATATATATATATATATATATATATATATATATATATATATATATATATGATACCAATGATGTTTAATGCTTATACATACTCACACATACTTACATACATATATACACGCACATATACACACATGCATGCATATATGATACCAATGATGTTTAATGCTTAAATAGTAAATACGTATACATACTCACACATACTTACATACATATATACGCGCACATATACACATATGCAAAAATGCATGCATACACATATTTATATAATGATCACTGGGCTATTGTTTCGTTTTTTAATTGGGTTTAGTGATATTATAATTATTAATTGTAGGAGGTTAAATTTATAATTAAATTTATTTATTATTGTCAGAATGTATTAGGTTGGTGCAAAAATAATGACGTAATAATGTCGTTTTTTGACGTATTTTTAACGTCAAAAAACGACATTATTACGTCATTATTTTTGCACCAACCTAATATGTGCATATGTCTAGAATTATACGCCTGTGTATACGCACACGTACACAACCATTCGCGCGCGTATATAGGCATACGTATGCGTACATATATACATACAGACGCGCGTACGCGGTTACATGTACACTTAAGTCTTTGCTTAATTAGTAATAAATTAATGCATAAATGGTGAAGTTATTTAATTTTTTAAATTTAATTTTTTACGCATGTATATATATATATACAAACACACTCAAACACACCTACGCATGTACAGTACGCACGCTGCACACACGCACGTATATATAATTATTAAATAGGGTATGTAATTGAAATAAGTGTATGCTTATATCATATGTTATCGTTTATCGTTTATTTAATGGTTTATTTTTAATTTTATTTAATAGTTACTAGTTTATTTGTTTTTGCTTTGGTGTTAAATATTGAGTTATTAATTATACTGGGTTAGGTTTGTTCATTTTTTGTGTCCTTGTAAGTGTGTGCATGCCCGCATGTATATGTATACACACGCGCATGTGAGTATTTTAATATTTGTTCGTGTATTTGTTTATTATTAAGTTACGATTATATTATATTTGTTTCTTTTATTTATTTATTTAAAGTTTGTGTTATATTTTTCTTAAGTTTATATTTATTTTTATATTTATTTTTTTATTCTTAGATGGCAATGTAAATATTTATTTATATGCCTACATTTACTCATTATTTTAGTTTGCTTGTTTAAGAGGGCTTTTTTTTTTTTTTAACTAATTAATTCTAAGTTTTCCTCTAAGCATTACTTACAATTTTTGCTGTTAATACGGTATGGGACTGCTTTTTCATAATTTCTCATTTGATTTTGGTGGGGATATTGTTTTCTTTTTGGCTCCATATGTATTTTGATAGGGTTGTATTGTTTGTGTATTTTTCTTCCGAATTCTTTGAGAGCTTTTTTTTTCTGTGACACCTATGTCAATATTTTCGTCTGTGCTAATGTTATTATTTACGGTGGCTTTGTATATTATGTTATTGGTTAAACATTTATTGTTAAGTAGGTAATCATCTTTGTTTCTGCAGTTACATTTAATGATGTCATTTTGCTGTATGTTATTGTGGTTGTAATTGTTATTGGCTTTGTTGTGTAATTTTTATTGTGTTTAGTTATTATTTTCTTCATGTTATCCATGCAGCTGTAACTAATTTTGATTGTATTTTTCTTGATAATTTTTTTAATAATTTACTGT
Organism: Acanthosepion lycidas; assembly: GCA_963932145.1. Taxonomy (NCBI): domain Eukaryota; kingdom Metazoa; phylum Mollusca; class Cephalopoda; order Sepiida; family Sepiidae; genus Acanthosepion; species Acanthosepion lycidas. The sequence goes on along the minus strand of OZ010599.1, from coordinate 43,887,994 downwards.
TTTTAGGGAAGTGTTTGTCAATTATTTTGAAGAACATTTTTCCTATTTTTGTTTTTATTGTATCGTTGTAGTGGAGGAACCAAATTATATTTCTTTTTCTGTTGTTTTTGTTTGAAGTATTTTCGTTTTTGTATTCTAGTTCGTTTGAATATCCGTTGTTTCTTAGGGCTTATTCCTATGTTGTTGTTTTTTTTTATTTTCACTGAATATTTTTAGGCTACTAAAATTTGTTGAAATTCTTTTATTTATATATATGGGTATTTGGTGGTTAGAATATCTGTTAATGTATATTGGGTTGATCTTAGATTTCATTATTTCTCTATATAAGAAGAGGATTCATACCTTTCGCAAGGTTATTAGCACGTAAGTGAATGTAATGGATTCGACTGCAATTCGAACACGGCTCTTCGATTCCTCAATCCGAGCCGCTATCATCGTGCCTCCCTTTAAGTGTATTTACTAATTCACATCCTGAATTTTTTTTGAAGGATTTTGTGATGCGTACTGCATAGATTCCAATTCCAGATCGACGTGGCGTAATGGTTAGCTAGATCAGTTACGACTGAAAAGTGAGTTCTCTCTATTTACCAACCTCCCCGCTAGGCAAGATGTGGCACAGGGCCAGTTTTTAACATGGGGCGTTCCGAGCCCGTAGGCTCGGGTAAAAACTGCCCGTAGACCCTGTATACATGAGGTCGGGTTTGTCTACTTCCCCAAACGAGACTCTGCCCTTTGGCATAGCTTCGTCTGGATTCCTCTCTGCCCGGAGGCAGAGAGTTCGACAAGAGAGGAAGAAGTTCACTGAAAAAAGTGTGTTCAATCCTCATTGATTGCATACCTCCTGTCTTGTTATACGTGCCGCCATTTTGAATGCCTACGTCAAGATCCCCTCTGTACATGGAATTCAAGAAAGGAGCCGGGTACTTTGTTTTCTACTAGTAGATTAATTTGGTACACGGTACCAAGAGATGGACACCAATCACTTAAACAGTGAATGTTTAAGTGATCGGTGTCCATCTCTTCGTATCAGTGCTTTTATATACCCAGAAACTGTCCAAGAAAATAGTTTCGAGTTCTCATTTTCTCCTTTGTTATACTCCAGACGAGTTACCGAATCCTTTGTTATTGGGGTCCTCACCAGATATGCACAGCTTCGTGTGACGATATACTTCTATTTAATCTACACATTCGGTGTATTTGGAGCACCTTGTCATGGTGTAATGGTTAGTAAGCTTGTCTTGCTAGAATAATTATAACTGAGTAGTGACTTCGATCCTTAAAGAGTACTCCATACTTTCGGCCTTGTGCCACATCTAATCTACGCTTTAAAAATCACCATTCAGTGGTTTCGGAGCTTCAAAGGCGAACCTGTAATGGATGAGAAAAAGGAGTCTCCGTTGATGTGGCCATGTGGTGCTGTAATGTCTACATATTTTGTCAGTTAATTTTTGTTCAACGTCATATGGACCCTTTATGGACCATTTAAACCTGCAATTTAATTTTCTCAGGAGCTTTGAAGCAATAAAAATATACATTATTCTGTTTTCATAACTGCATGCGTGGTAGATGACAGCATTTGTGCATATACAAGTTTGTGTGGACATAATTAGTATTAGGTTGGTGCAAAAATAATTTCGTTTTTTAACATATGTTACTATGTGAGAAAACGAAATTATTTTTGCACCAACCTAATAGAAGCAATGATATGTGTGTTTTATGCTTTTCAAGTTATATATTGGAATACAGTTTGAATTAAGAAATTGTAGGGTATTATATGGATTAATGTCATGAAAGTACATGTTAGTTGTTTGCCTGGTTGATTTTGCTTAGCGCCATATCAACCACTATGGGTTACTTAAGGCCAAAATCTAAATAATTTGAACACAATTTTATGGCTTTCTACAGATAAAATATATTGCTGGTCATGTATTTTCGGTCTTTTTTTATATAAAAATGTATTGCTGATATTTTTACTATAAAAATGTATTTTTATACTATCATAGTGTTTTTATTTGGGGGATTCACTATTTGCCCATAACTGCCCATAACAAGTGTTTCAACCCCGGGTCAGAGTGGGCCTGGGAATAACAGCAGTTAAAAGATGGTTCTAGGTTCCTCAAAACCTACAATCTCCCGATCAAAGGCCTCACTGATGGATGTAGAGATAACTAGCATAAATTTTATATTAGAGGGCTAATCAATTTGCTTGCGTTAGCCGAGTGCGATCTAAAGTCCGTCGGATCAGATGTTGTTTTCTCGTTTAAAGGGGGTGCGGAATTTGGAACCCTGTCGGCGAACATATCCTCTTTATTAATCCTTTTAAATGCACAAGTCGGTAGACGTAATTCACATTGTACGAGTCGATTTCAAATTCAAGTCGATACCGTTTGGCTCACTTCGCTGTAATACCCTTGAAAAAGCCATGAATGTGCTTCCAGCTATGAGTTAAACAGTATAGCAGCTTAGGCTCACTTGCCTTGGCGGTAACTAGTTTAGAAAAAATAAAGAATTATAGATTGAGATGAAGATTGGTTTGGTTTGTTTATGGTATATCAACCTCAATGGATTATTTAATGCCGACAAGATTTTTATTGCTGGTATTATTTTAAAAAATATTTCCAGTAATATTTTTTCCAAAAATGTATTGCTGGTAATATTTCTTTTTTCAAAAATGTATTGCTGCTAATGTTTTTTCTTATTTCCAAATTATTGATTATGTTTGTTAAGTCATTTTCAAAAGCAATGAAGTCGTTTTCTTTGGTAGGCATTCCATTGATGTAAATCCAAATTTGTTAATATTATTGGTGGTATCGGTGTTGCCATCATTGCTATTGCCTTTGTTGTTGAAATAGAATACTTTCCATCTTATGTGTTTTATGAAGTGTTCTATTTTTCTGTTAGTTTGACTTTGTAGTCATATAGATCTGATGTTGGTATATTTTTCAATGATTAGTTAAAATGCATGGGTTCCATATTGATGTAAGTTATTTTATTTCTTTTAGGAAATATAATACAGAATTGAATTTTGTGAAAAAGTGAACCGGTAAAAACAAAAATCTGCAAAAGTGCTCAACTGAGAATAATTTTTCAGGATATATATATATATATATATATATATATATATATATATATATGTATGTATTATACAGTCAACGACGAAATTATTCGTACACCCATCATTTTTTCAATATTTGTAGCTATTTCCCAGAATCTAATGCCCGAATGATGTCAGGTTTTTATATGTTAATAAGCACAAAAAAAAAAGAATATAAAACTCAATTTTCAGAACAATAGTTTAAATACAACAGGCGAATTATGCAAAATAAGAAAAGACAAAATTATTCGTACAGTATGAAAAGTAGAAAAACTGAACAATTTTCACAATATTAATAATCAATAGCATGGCTTTTAAACTTTATAACTCGCTGCAATCTTTTGAGTGTTTGATGATGTTTGAACAAGTCTTTTCTGGAATTTTATTCCATTTTTCAATGGTTACACGTTCTAATTTTTTAAGGTTTTTTGGTGAGCGACGATTTATTCGAACTTTCACTTCTTGCCATAGATTTTCAATAGGATTCAAGTTAGGACTCAATGAAGGCCATGGCGGAACTGTAATCTTTTCTGAAGCCACGCAGTCACTGATTTAGACGTATGTTTGGGATCATTATCTTGCTGAAAAGTAAATCGCCGACATAGATGAAGATTTTGCACTGATAGTTGTAGATTTTCTTCCAGAAGTTTGATATAGTCTGCAGATTTCATTATTCTTCTTATTGAAATTAATTGTTCATTCCCCCCTTGAACAAAAACAACCCCAAAACATCATCGAGCCGCCTCCATGTTTTAATATTGCCACTGTGTTTTTTGGGAGAAAAGTCTCACCTTTCTTACACCAAATCTTCTGTACATAATTATGTTAAAAAAGCTCAGTTTTTGTTTCATCACTCCATAGTACTTGTTCCCAAAAGCAATTTTCTTTGTCCAAGAACGTTTTTGAAAAATTAAACCGATCAGCAATGTGACGTGGTTTGTGAAGAGGGGTTCGTCGTAGTCGGTTTCTATACAACCCATTTCTATTTAAACAACGTTGTATTGTGCGAGTACTTACGCTGAAACCCATCGTATCTAAACTTTTGACGATGTCTTTCAAAAGAACTCTTGAGTTAATATTAACCTCGCGATACAATTTTCGTGCAGTTCTCCGTGATAATTTGGGTTTTCTTCCAGCCCAGGCAAATTCTCTGTCGTTCGAAACTGTTTAAAAATCTTTATAACGGACTGTACGGTAAATCTAGAGATATCTAATCGGTTTGTAATAGTGCTATAACTATTTCCCTATTTGTGGAAGTTAATAATTCCCTGTCTCAAGTCAACGCTAAGCTCCGCTGTCTTTCCCCATTGTGTTGTTAATGTAAGAATAACAATGGTGACACTTTATGCATCATGTGATGTTACCTGCTGAAATTGTCACAAATATTCTACTGAATAAATAGTCTAGAAGGCTTGACCAATAAAATAATTATGTAAATTACTTATACTTACATGAAACATTCAATTTAAAATGAAATTTTCTACTGTATGAATAATTTTGTCTTTTCCTATTTTGCATAATTTGCCTGTCAAATTTGTTGTATTTAACCTATTGCTCTGAAAATTTAGTTTTATTTTCCTTTTGTGTGCTTATTAACATATAAAAATCCTGGCATCATATGGTCATTAGATTCGGAGAAATGGATAAAAATATTCAAAATTGATGGGTGTACGAATAATTTTGTCGTTGTCTGTGTGTATATATATATATATATATATATATATATATATATATATATATATATATATATATATACAAATATAAAAGTGAACATAGAAGTCAACACTTAGAGGCAACAGTCTGTTTCATGCTATATGCAATCGTCAGGCATATAGCATGAAACAGACTGTTGCCTCTAAGTGTTGACTTCTATGTTCACTTTTATATTTACACACGCTCCATCTCTGATATTGAGCACTTTATTCCATAAATATAGCACACCTTAAGACTATATTTCTTATATATATATATATATATATATATATATATATATATATATATATATATATATGTATGTATGTATATGTATATGTATATGTGTGTGTGTGTGTGTCACCTTGCTTGGGGTGAATTGATTTAAAAAAGACAAAAAACAAACAAGTATAAAAACAATTCGCCCACGATTACCAGTAACACGGACAAAATATGTACTAATTCACCATTAAAAAAAAGCTTGTATAGCTGAATGCGATTAAAATACAGCAAGTGTCATTAAAGTTCTATGACCATTTAGTAGTCAATGAAGAAGTCCTAAGAATTGACGGAGGACCCACTTTTTTAAAATCATTTCACCTCAAGTAAGGCGATAAAGCCACTAAGATGCAAGGGGTTAATGAGAGCGACAAAAAAAAATAACAAAAAAACAACTGAGAAAACGTTATTGAGGAGAGAGAAGACAATAAAAGAACGGGTTTCAAGGAAACATAAGATGACGATGGACATTGCATTAAATTTTCGAAGATTATATTTGACAGAAAAGCAAAAAGCCAGAACAGTTCAACAGGCGTGAAGCTCAAAAGAAGGAGCTATCAGCATAGAACTACATCTAGCCATTTCAACAGTAAAATGGTGAGACTTTGTTGCCAATCTAGTACTGCGCTTAAATTCGTGAAGTCAAAATACCAATTGGTGAGTGATGTTACTGTTGCCAATGTGGTGTTACCCCGCTTACTTTCCTAAAAAACCGTCGATAGGGAATGCTGCCCAGGCCTATAAATAGTAAGCGACATTCTGTTACTCTTTTTTTTTTTTTTCCTATTTTACTCAGGGACTATAAGATGTAGGTCGTACGTAGATAAGAACGCTACCGCTGAGGCGTGTTCGCTTCCCTTGGTCTTCTTGACTTAAACTCTCTCACACACATGCATATGTCTCTATGTGTCTATCACACACGCTTGTTACACTTACTTCTACACAAGCACCTTCACTAATTTAGATGTTTCCTTCTTTTATATTCATTGTTTTGTAATACGCAACAATATTCTATTATCTATGTATACCTTTGTTTTGTTAATACATACTTATCCTTTGTTTATATATATAGTTTTGTTCTTATTTTGTTCATTTTTTACCCGATCCAAGTCTGCCATTTTTGTTGTAGGATAAATACACCAGGGGACACGTGTTTAATAACCAAAACACACGACAAGCATACTCCTGCAACACCAACGAACCCTACACGCTTAACCAGAACCAAAATAATCAAATGTGTACAATAACTTAATCGGGCGGCTTAAAAGCTAGCTACTGTGGAGGGCTCTTGAATAGGCCTTCATCACAATAGGTAGGTAGGAGTAGATGCGATAGGCAACAATAAACTACAGAAGAACTCTATATTGATTGCTGTATTTAAGTATTGCATTCATATTTAAGCTTATCTTTTAAAAATTCAGCGATAATTCTTCTGCCACCTCTTAATTTAAAGAAATTTGATGTACGTAGGTCCTTACTTTCCGAACAAGCAATAATTTTTATTTCATCAGTGACTTTCGCTGTTTTTCGCAGTTATTTTCGATTATACCCAAATTTATTTCCAATTTATAAAAACTGTTATCGTACAAAAAAGTTATCCCAAAATATCGCTTAAAAATCGCCGAAAACAATCGGAGTAATGAAAATTTGAGAATCCAAAATTTCGAGATTGCGGGTCCGGATCTGGCCGGAATGTTTTTAATTTGCTCACGGAATTGGCCTGATTCCAAAATGATATGACATGTTGGGCTACAGCCTCTTGGCGCAAAGTTGAAAAAGTGTGACAAAGTGACACACTGATATTCGCATGTATTATATAGATAGAATATTATAGGATGATGTAAACCATAAAAATATTATTTCTTAAGTTAAATGTAAATTGATATATTTTTGCTTATGAAATTTAAAATGTCAAATTTTTCAGAAATGTCTCGCAATCAAGTGGTAAATATTTGCCTCATGTGCACAGTGTTTCAGATTCAAAGCAATGGAAGTAGTGAGAGAATTACCGGAAGTGAGTTTTATATGCTAGTCACATCCAGTCACGTTAGTTTAATTTATTGCTCGATTATCCTAAAAAACTGAGGTTGTTTAGTAAATGATGCATACCATAAATTAATTATTTCCGATATCGTATCGATAATGTTTCAGTTAAAATTGAAAATGGTTTTCTTATTTTTCGTTCATTATTTTTTTCTAAAAACTGTTAAAGGTGGATTAAAAGAAATTAGATTTACTAAGAATAGTTAATGATAGTCATCAAATCATAACAGTAATAGTAAGATTAGCCATTTCCTCATTTCCTTATAAGGAAATATTCGACATCCATTGACCGAGAAGCTAGTGCTACTTCTGGTTGAAATTTACAAAATTCTTTCTTTTAAAACAATTTCTCAGGAAAATATGTTTCTTAAGTCCACTGTGTTATCATTCTTTCTAGTACTGATGGCGGCTTTCATCCTAAATTTTAGTTTGAAGTAATGTGGAACGTGGGTATCGTGATTATGTCATTATTTTCTCTTCGCGTTCCATGTGCTATCCTTTTTAGTTGTTGCCGTTGTTGAAAGTCCTCAAGTGATGCGTTTTCTGTTATTTGATACAGTTCTTGTTTGTCATTTTTTAGCGATAGTTCACGAGGTTTTTTAAAAAGATGTTCCCCTCTAAGACCTACCGCGTTCATTCGCTCGAAAGCTAATTCTATGTTGAGCAACGATGGCTTTTTTTTCTTCTTTATGTGCCGTGTCACCTCATGACGTGTTATATGTTGTTTTCCTCTGTCCCTCTTGCTATCTGTCCCGTGAGTATCAGATTTTCCAAGCCGTCCTTTCACATTATGTGCCCCAGAAACCTTAAATTTCTCTTCTTGATGTTAAGTATTAGTTTCCTTTTTTGTTTCCATTTTTCGTTGTTGCTCACATGTTCGGTCCATGGTATCCTCAGCGTCCTTCTGTAGAACCACATTTATCTTGCTTCAAGTCTCTTCTTCCTCTTTTAGGAGATTGTCCTGCCATACAGAGCAGTTTAGTACTCTTTGAGTTGTTTCTAGCGATTTTTTTTCTATTTCTGTTTTGCTTTTGGAATGCTTCCTTCAGTCTGTTATGTGCCATGCGTAATACACGCTAGGCGATCATGTATCTTTCGATACATGACTGACGAGGCAGATTTTTTCCCACAGTAGGTTGCCATTTCTTTCTGCAGTGGACCAGTTGCCATCCAAAGCTATAGAACCCGGTCTGTCCTGCTATTTACCCATAGCTGATGGGAGAAGAAGAGGATTCATACCTTTCCCAAGGGTATTAGCACATAAGTGAATGTAATTGGTTCGACTGGAATTCGAACTCGGCTCTCCGATTCCTCAAATGCTTCCTTGTCACATTTTCCGTCCTCTGTTAAAATACTCCCCAGATATTTAAATTTCTGCTATCGTTTGATTTGTAATTCGCACTTTGGGCTTATTTTGAGAGTTTCTTTCAGCTTTGCTGTATGTTTTTACTCTGAAGTTACAATGAATTTTAAATAAGAATTTTAATTATGTTTAACTAAACGAATAATAATAGGAAGAAAGACAAAGAACACCGGCAGCAATAATCTGCATAAAATGAATCTTCCGATGAAATTATCCAATCCGCTTGGGCATATCAAGTGCTGTAAGCTTGGATGTGTGGATGGTGTCATGGAAAATGACACGGAATTGTTAATTAGAGAGCCGAGTTCCTAGTTGGGTTCGTTATATTCACTTACGCGCAAATTCCCTTGAGAAAGATACGAATTCACCTCTTCTCTCCCCCACCAGCTACGGGTTAATTAGTAAGACTTGTATCATTAATCCATTAAAAAATTCTTATAATCTAAAAAGATTTTATGGCTTTAGATAACCTGAAAATGGTTGATAAACCGTAGAAAGCGAATTAAACAAAGGCGAACTTAAATGATTTTGTGTTATTTATTAAAATAATTATTGTTGCTTTATTTGAAACCACAACTTCTTATTCTTTTTATTTCTACATATTCTTCTTCGTATGTTAAATTTAATTGCAACCTTTAGTTTAACTCAACTTTGATAGGGCTATATTTTTGTTGGTGGAAGGTAATTTAGTTGGAGCCAGATTTAAATAAGTGTCAACCACCACACATTTAAGGAGATTCTTCTTCTACGTGCGACATGCACATGGCTCTCCACAACTTCCTGTCCTTTATAGCTCTTAGTAAGGTTTTTCATTTTGCTACTTTTTGGAGATAATGATTTTTGGACACAAGTCCTACTAGTTAACCCATAACTGGAAGGAGAAGAGGTGGATCCATATTTTTACCAAGAATATTTGCATGTAAGTAAATATAACGATCTTGACTGGAATTGGAACTCGACTCTCCTATTCCCAATTTCGAGCCGTTATTTGTTACACCAACCGCACATCCAAGATCGCAGTACCTGGTATTCCCAACCGGCCACCCATCTAGGTACTGACTACTAAACTTCGAGAAAGAAAAACAAGTTAGAAATAAGAAAAAGAAACGGCAAAACCTCCAGTTTCCTGATCAGAGGCCTTGCTGCAGGATGTAGTTCATCGTCATACCCAGGACTATTTATTTTATTGTGAAAATATTGATTCCCATTATAAAATTTGGCAGTCTAAAACACAGTTTTCCTCAATAGACACGTTAAAACAAATCTCTATTCTTGTTTTAGTTATCGTTTTATCTAAGCGTTCGTGTTAATGTTATGTTTGTTTTTTTTTTGTTTTTGTTTTTTTTTCGGTTGTTATTGTTTTTTTTCGGTTGTTATTGTTTTGTGGTTTAAGCAGCTGGCAATATTCTCATTTCTAAAAAGATATCGTCTGATTCAATTACATCTTGTTTCGACTAAAAATAATTCATTATTTTTTTTTTTAATATTTAATGTGAAAGAATAAACTGGAGAATAATGGAGAAAATGAGTTGGCATTCTCGTCTTCATTCACTGTCCCATCGCCATAACATAATTTCTTTATGCCTTTTCTATAAATATTTTCATGGTAATTGTTAGAATGAGGTTCTCTCTTTGGTACCTAGACTTTATGAATTTAAGCATGCTACCAGATTGGTGGTAAAGTCTCATCATTTTACAGTTGAAATAGCTTGATGTAACCATAAGTTCTATGCTAAAAGTTTCTTTTACACTTCTCACTTATGGAATTCTCTCCCGGCTTCTTGCTTTCCAGTCAACTTTGACTTTCAAAAATTTAAATGCAATGTCAATCATTATCTTCTGTCTTCTTAATTCCTGTTCTTTTATTGTCCTCTCTCTTTAATAAGGTTTTCTTTTTCTCATTCTCTCACACTTGGTAACCACTTGCATCTTAATGGCTTTATTGCCTTGATTGAGATGAAATGAAAAAAAATTCTCGCCAGAATCTATCTTACATATTTATAAGTCTACCATTCGTCCAGATCTGATCTAGAGCTTCGGCTATATATTTAGAGATTCTTGATAAAATACAAAGAAGAATCTGCAATGTTATTGTCCCTGATCTGGAATCTTGGCTTTAGTCACTTCCCCACCGTTGTAACATAGCTACACTGTGACTTTTTTCTATAAATTAATGGTTATTGTTCTGAATAGCTTTTCTCTTTGGTACCTAAACTTTATGAATTTAAGCGCCGTACTAGATTGGCGGCAAAGGCTCATCATTTTACAGCTGAAAGGGCTAGATGTAACCGTAAGTTCTATGCTAACAGGTTCTTCTCTTGCACTTCTCGCTTGTCATGAGGAAAACTAAACGGTTTTATATTTCTACCATTGAACAAATGCATATTCATTTTCATGTGGATGTTTTGTTGTTTGCTATTTCCTTCAGGGGCTTTTATATATCTGCGAGGAAGTATTGTGTATTTTTTTTTTTTGTTATTTTTTTTTTAAAGTGTGGTCGTGATTAGGTTTTGGATGTAGCCCTTGATGAAGTCAGAGTTGTGGTGGTGGTGATGGTGGTGGTGGTGGTTTTTAATCATGAAATCCGTAATGTTGTTTTTCGGCAGTCTGGTGGCAAATTTTTGACCGAAGCTGACATGAAACTAGAAACCTTCAGCTTCGGTCAAAAAACTTTCTACCGGACTTTCGAAAAACGACACTACGGATTTCATGATTAAGAACCATGACAACGGCAACTTCACCAAAGGCTACATCCATGGCCTTATCACGGCCACACTTTAAAAAAAAACGAACCACACTTCATCACAGATATATAAAGGCCAAGGAGGAAATTCATTTTCATCCATAATCAAAACTTATCTTGTCAGTGTTATAGTGGAACACACCTATTTTATATTAATAGACTCTCTCACCTATAATAAGTAGGAGTAGTAAGAGTAACGAGTCAGTCTCTCAGTCAGTCGACTGGCTGATCAGTTGAACTCTCTGCCTTCGGGCGGGGAGGAACCCGAGGGAGGCTACGCCAAAGGGCGGATTCTTTTTCGGGGAGGTAAACCGACCCTGAACCCGTTTATACGGGTTCAATGGGCATATTTTTGGCCGAGCCCATGGGCTCGGAGATCCCACGTTAAAAAGGCCTTGAGTCGCATGATGACGTCGTGGGGGGGACTGAATATCGTTGCTCAGGGACTCAGTTCGGTTAGTCGAGGTCGGACGACAGTTAGTCGAATACTAAAGTATCAGCGACCACAACTAGATTACTCTGCGTTATACCTATTATATCAAGTTCCTAACGTTTTGTACGTCGAACCTATTTTAGAACCGACTGTGAAATCACTCCATAACAGTCAGTAAAACGGTACCTGAGTTTCTTTGTTTTTTTTAACAGTCCTCTTTAAAAGCAGCTGTTCTGGACCCAACTTTGAGTGCCATCCCCATATGGAAAGGTTTAAATTATTTCACTTGTAAAATCCTATCATCACGTCACGAGTTCCGTAACCCATTAACGTCGTAGGGGTATCAAGAGCAGCAGTGATGAGTCTAGGGTAAGAGTGCCTTTAGACTGGGTTTTCAACTCGGAGTTTTCCTTCTCCTAGACTGGTTGCCACCTCGAGTCCACTCTGGGGAAAGAAGAGATGAATTCCTACAATTTCCAACGTTTTAGGAATAAAGTCACCCGCATTATCCTGAAAATCCTTATATTAATTTTTAACTGCCTCACCATGCAAAACGCGTCATTTCTGAGATTTTTCAAAACTCAGTGTCTTTCACTTTTTGCCCTCTGCTGTATTCCAAATCAAACCAGAGTTTTTTCCAGGCGCAAACGAATGCGAGCTTCACCGAACAATCACTTTAATGACCCACATAAAAAACTAACGATTAGGATTCAACATTTTTCCAATGATTTTAACCCTGTACAAGCCGCCAAATCACTCGAAGTACAGGTTACAGACTAAGAGATCCAGTTTATAGGGACATGTGGCGAAGATAACGGTTGACCCGAGACTTGAACAAGTTAAGATTATAGTGATCGAGGAAGCATCCTCTTGGTAGTCGGTTCCACAAAGCTGCTTGGGTGGAACTTAGGTCTCACTAAGAGAATACGAAGGGAATTAGAGTGGTTCGCCACAATTGGCGTGGCGTGGCGGCTCTTATTTGCGAAGGTTAGAATTGGTGGAACTAAGGAATGTACAGGGTGTATCAAAAATATATCCTACATATACACCCCTCAGAAATACCCTCCACATAATGGTAAGACATTAGTGGCAATGTTGTCTTCATTTTGCTAATGTCTTACCATTATGTATGTGTGTGGTGGGGTATGCTGCACCTTGTAGTTCGTCTGAACACTTTCCATGGAAATAGCAATGTTTCGTCTGGAGAGTGATTGTAGGGTGGAAAGTAATTCATCACCCACAAGGACCTAGAGATGTTTTTGAACTCTATTGAGACTGGAAAGTGAAGACTGGGTAGCTCCTGCCCATATATGGCAGTAGTACTCTATTTTCGGCCTGATCTGGGTCTTTTAACGGTAGATGATAGCAGGAAGACTCAGGTAACCGGCCATTTTTCCAGCATTTTAGTGATGGATGTACGAGTTCCACTTGAGGTCTGGGTTGAGTTTAAGATAAGTAAAAATCCAAGGTCCACTCGGTGATGATGGAACGACATTAATTTCAGCCAGAAATAGGATAAGAACAGTAACTTTATTCAAAACGCTGGAACAAGAATTGTTTTTATTGATTTGTTTTTTTTTACGGTTTATCAACCTTTGTCGGTTATTTAAAGCCAGAAGATATTTTTAGACTGTAAGAATTTTTTTAAAGTTAATAATGATTTACTAATATAGGTCTGATAAATTAACACATAGCTGGGGGAGAAGAGGTTTTCTTATCTTTTTTCAGTGGTATTAATAAGATGAACCCAACTAGATTTGGAGCTCAGCTAATCCAAAGTCGTTATCCATTACACCGCCCGCACATCCAACTTTACAGAACATAGTATTCCCAAACGGTAACCCATCTAGGTTGTAACCAGTCTCGACATTACTTAACTTCGGTGAACAAGAAATTCGATTCTCAATATCGAAATGTTATTAGAGCCAGCAATAAAATGTAAAAGCATCTATACCCATATTTCATAGATTACACAAAGAAACATGACAATATTTCTTCTTCTTCTTCTTCTTCTTCTTCTTCTTTGTGCCGTGTCTCTTCAGGAAGTGGATGATCATGGCTCTCCACAATTTCCTGTTCTTTGTAGCACTTAGTAAAGTTTTCTCTTCTGACATCTGACAACCATTTACACAAGCTCGTGAGGTAGGTTATGCCCTACTTTCCTCTGTCTCTCTTGCCTTCAATAAATCCTGTGAGTGTTACATTTTCCAAGCCCTCTTTCTTCATTATGTACCCTATAAATTTCAACTGTCTCTTTCTGGTGTTAAGTATAAGTATCCTTTTTGTTTCCATTTTCTCTCAAACTTCGTCGTCGCTTACATGTTATTCTCAGTATCCTTCTGTAGAGCTACATTTCTATCACTTAAAGTTTCTCCTCCATCTGTGCAAAGATGGTCCAGCATTCACAACCATATAGGAGGACAGATGTTACATAACAGTTCAGTACTTTTTTCTATGTTTTTAACGAAATTTTCCTGTTTCTTAATACTTTGCTTAGCTTTTGGAAGATATATTTCGCTATTCCAATGCGCATTCTGATTTCACTTTCGCCTGTTAAAACACTTCCCAGATGGTATCTCCAATGTATAATTTGCATATTGACCTGTTCTTTTTGCTAACAACCATGCATTCTGTCTTCTTACAATTGATGTTTAGTCATTTCTTATCGTTTTCCCTCACAACCTTCTGTAGGAGTTCTTGTTGTTTTTTAGCGTAAACTTTTCTCTAATAAGATTTCTCGAACATTCAGGTCGGTAGAGGAATACAAATAAATATACTGTTTAATAAATAAACTGAATGCCAATTCAAATTCAAGTATCCAGTAAAAATAACGTTTAAAGTGATAAATATCTGTTGGAATAATAAGTAATCATTCTAAAATTCTTTGTTTACATTTGAATACGAAACTGTACAAATATGAAAAACGACGAGAGAAATTTAGCTTAAAGCACAGAAATTAGCTTCGCCTGATCGACTGCTCTTCGTGGCCAAGTTGGTTAAGGCGTGCCGGATTTAATGGTAACTCTCTCTGCCATGAAGAACTACCAGACAACGCAAATTTGTCTTTAATAAGTGTTGTAACCTAGGGAAGGTTACTGAGTAGCATAATCACACGAAGGTTGGTAATGAATATTTAGAACAAGAACTACACATTTAAGATTCGCCAGTGGCGCGTAGAAGTAGTCAACTGCTAGAAGTGAGTCAAGTAAATTCCACAATGAATCTCCAACTGCAGACCAACATACAGTATTTACTACTGTATTTATGCCCATTATCGTCCGTAGGTATGCTACAACAATAAGATTTCTTGAACATCCAGGCTGCAGGAGGAAATAAATAAATACAGTGTTCAATAAATAAACGGAGCGTTTACTCATATACGATTATCCACTAAAAATAAATATCTTACGTCAAGATTGTGGCTGCCAATAATGAATTCTGTTAGAATTTCTAGCTCCCTCAGAATCGCCTCACTGTATGTAAGTTCAGTGAGAAGACACATCTTTGTATATATACTGAATTCTTTTTCTATCCGTATGCAGTTAGGAGAGCTTAATTTATACGTGAAAGATATTCGAGTAATCATAACCTCTACTGGAACGGACATGAGGATAGATAACGAGTTTGATAAATACGCAATAATAGAAAGAGGGATACAATAAAGATGTGTTCACCTGTCCGATTTATTTAACCTGTACATCAAAACGTGTTGGAATTTAAAATAATAAAAAAATATATTCTGTTAATTTTTCTTATGTACACTTATTTTGTAGATACGCTGTATTTTATTCTAAAATAATAAAAAAAATGTATCTAAGTGTCAAAATATTAACAGACGTGTTGTCTGCTAGTTTAATGATTTTTTATTGCAGACGTTTATTATCGTCTGCTTTAGATTTTATATTTTGTATACTAGCGGGGAAAGGAAACTGATCTGTTTATTTTGCCCATATAGGGTCTTCTCGTACGTATGAAAATTAACTCCTTTGAGCTTAGCCACGCCTTGAAGATGTTCATAAAAGAGCGAGTTCGCGCCTTTCGAGTAGTATTTTTTTACAGCAGCCAAAAGGCAGAGTGACGTCATCATCTCTTCCTCCTCCAACTCAAAAAGATACATTAAAGCAGCAGTAGGAATGATCAACGTCTCCATGACAACCGACATCCACAGAACGGAGTGAAAGATCTCTTAAATTAAATTTACAACCCGTTACTAAGACACCTAGTGGTTGTATTAGACTTTTTATAAAAAAAAAATACAACAGCTCAGATGAAAATAACTTTTTGTTCCGCTAGTAAGTACAAAAATAATATTATTTACATTTTTATATTAAAATAAACGGCTGGAAATTATCCCATAGCACTTAAACCTACTATTGGCGCAATTCAAGTATTACGTCTACAATACATGTAACTGTTCTTTATATTTTAAATAAAATTTCTCTTTCTTATTTCTTTAAACATCAGCGTTTTGTTGTTTGTTTTCCTTCGCAGTCTTGTTTACATTGTTAACCTTCATATCGGACTTCTTGTTACTTATTCCCGAACGAGGGGAAGTTCGTGATAATACACTATCAAGCTACCCACCTTTGTTATTCCTAGTTTTATCGTCCCGTAAACGTTCGAGATCGCAGGTGTCAACTTCCAATTTGTTTTTCCGATAAACAATCCTAAGAGAGCTAGAAGAATGACGAGATTTTGTTATCGGCAAGCATAACCTAAACATAAGTTACAAAGATTGTTCTTGTGTTGATGGCAGATTCAGAAAGACAACAGAAATAACTATTGAATAATCTGGAGAAACAAAAAGAAGGAAGACATTGTGCATGGATGTCTGTAAAAGAGGGAGCCTAAATTGCGAATTACGTATCGAGGACTTTAAAATAAGCAGGTGCGAAATTTGATTTAGGCCAGAAAGTGTCGTACAGAAATCCGTAGGTGCAACGAAATAGCGAAAGTTGCCTTTAAGAAGCTAAGAAAAATATTAAGAGACCAGAAAAAGTGCTTAGAATCAAAACAGTGTGTTGATCTGGTGTGTAATTTCTGATCTTCTATATAGTAGTAAATTTTGGACATTTCGCCACAGATGAAGGAAATGACTTAAAACTGGTTTTACAGATGAAAGCTGAGAATAAACATTGTGACAATTAAGTTATAAAGGGAATAAGAAAATAAAAAAAAATTGCTGCAAACATTCAGAGGGAGACAGAAGTTTGGAAATACATAATGAGGAAAGATAAGTCTTGGGGAACTTACAGGCCGTATTGAAGAGAAACTGGTAAGCGGACAACAAGTAACATTACTTAACGAATTCTGAGTAAATGGAACAGAGCCCACAAAAATAAAGCGAGTAAGAAAAAGGGCAAGTATCATTTAGAAGAACAAAAGACGGGAAGTTGTGAAGAGCTATGATCATCCGCGTCCTGGAAGAAGAAATAATCTTGCTTTTGGGACCTAGTGCACACTTTACGCAAGAAGGCAGTAGGTTACTATGCCATTAATATATTAGTCATCCGTTTTATCTCGTGAGGTAAAGACTGCCCTGTTTGGTCAAAATTCAGTCCTTTAGGGATGAGACTGGTCAGACCTCTACAGGGCGATGCGCTGGGCATTAATATATAGATAACAATTTATACATGCCTATTCGAAACCACATATCAATAGCTTGCTTATATCATTCTCCATCTTCTCAAATGTGTTAACTTTATTATCATGAAAGTACAAAAATAACTACCCCTTTTCTCGCCGAAGTTAACATATTTTCTATTTATTCTATTTTCAACTAGTCTGATTTTGCCTTTTCATCACAGCGTTCCTGGTGGACACAGTTTGCTTTAAAGAAATCGGCTGTTTTTCAAATAGTGGGCCATTCAGCAAGAATCGTCCAATCAATGTATTGCCTGATTCGCCTGAATCAATCAATATTCAGTTTTATTTGTACACGAGGTAAGATATGCATTTTATTTTATTTTTTAAATTGCCCCAGAAAAGTTCGCAGTTAAACATAATCCCATCTATTTGGTAAATTTTTGATGCCTAGGTCGTAACTTTCTTCAGGCTTTGATGAAAAGAAACAGCTAGTATAAGTTCTAACCGCTTCACAAGTAATCAACTGTTTTCCCTCTAAAAATAATACAATAATCTGAAAAAAAAAAGATCGTCAGATGGAGCAAGATGAAGAGAATAAGGAGGATAAGGCAAAACTCTCATATTTAATACCATAATCTTAACTTGAGTGACTTTGCCAATATGTTGTCTTGCATTATCGTGTAAGAGCAACATTCTTTAACGGTTAAACAAAGGGTGCTTTTCCGAATTCTTTGTACAATACTTCCAGTTGATGACAGGATTTCTCCGCGTTAAGCGTTTTGTTTTGGTATAGCACTTTATATATCCTTCATATCACAACTTTTTTTCGGATATAGTTCTGTTTTTGGGATAAGTTCTCCTTTTTTAGTGAGTGATAGCCATTGTCGAATTAGTTGGATCTGATTATAGAGGACCCGCTTTTTATTACTGATAATTCTACCTAAGAAAGGTTCGCGTGGATGTGTACTCTTCACTCATGTGCAGATGGCAACTCTTTTTCATTAAACTGAGAAACAATCAGATGATAAGTAACTCACTAAGTTTAGAAACTTTTCCGAGTTCAGTGAGATGCTTTATAATCAAAGTGTGACTTGTTTTCTAATTCTCGTGACGTTAACTTCGATCCTTCCTCAGCTGTGCTTTTCAGAAATTCAATATTAACAGAACTTCGTCGTCTAGATTGAAAGGAATCTTTGAGAAAAAAAAAATTTTCCCAAATGAAACTGACAAAATTGGCATATCCGGACACTTTTCATAGACAAAACGAATGTTTATTGCCGCTTCCGTTACTGAAGCGCCATTTTTGAACCCATACACTTTAATGTCTGACAGCGGTCTGATCATACATCGTTTTAAAACCGTAAAATCGATGCAAAATTTGCCCAGTCTGATATTAAGTAATCTGCAAAGAGAAAAGAAAAAACGCTAGAACTTAAAAATGAATGGTTATTTTACCGTAAATGCTGAAAAAGTGCCCTGAAATTGATGTAAAAAATGCGACAGGAATTTCTTTCCAAACTAATAGTCAGAAAAGAAACATTCATGTTCAACAATATGACGCTGACTTGAGCCAAATGGGGGTCAATGTCTGATAGATTTCTCTAGTACATTTTTATCTACATCGAACGTAAAACGTTGCTACAGTATTTAAATCTCCTTTATTGCTATTAGGTTGGAGCAAAAATAATGACGTAATAATGTCGTTTTTTGACGTAACGTCAAAAAACGACATTATTACGTCATTATTTTTGCACCAACCTAATAATATTGCAATATTCGGTGTGTGCAAAAGATCAAGTATTCTTTTTTAAGCTATAAATTGATAGCACAGTTAAAAACTACTAGTTTTAACCCGTGAAAATTTCATGGCTTCCTATTTTAATTTTCTGACGAATCTTATTTCTTATTTGAGTAAGTTCATGATGAGTCCTCCGACAATGAAATCTCCGTAGACATTCCTCTACCTCATTGTTAAATATTTGAGCATAACAACTTTAACAAAATATTTGAATAACAATCATAAATATGAATGCTGGTTGTTATTTTAAGAAGTAAGGGGGTACAAATGAAAAGAACTGAAATTGACAACTTTTCAATTTCATTTTAACAACCGTTAAACACTTCTTTTATTTTCTCACTGAAACCTTGTAGCGTCTTTTCCCCTTTTTCCCACGTAAATAAAACGGAATAGTACATTATTTATGTGGTACTAGCAGGAGACGTTAAACACTTCTTTCTTTTTTCTTTCTTTTACTCTTCCTTCAAAGCCGCCTCCCTTGACCACTTTAGAGACAGTCGCGCGCATCCTCAGCTAAAAAAATTTATATTTACAATTCTTGTTAAGAAAACAAGAATTGTAAATATAAAATTTCACCAGCAGCACTGTTGTTCCGTTTCTTCTTCCACATTACCATACGCGTGCTTAGCGTCAGCTAAATTTCGAAGATTTAAAAATATTTTTAATTAGGACAACTGACAATATAAATTTGCATATTCTATTTTTTATAAGTTTCCGGTTAATAATGAAGTGACAATTTTTTTATGTCGCGAGGTACCAATGCCCCTTGATATGTTTTCAGCAAAACGATTGAGAACGAAAGCAAAATGCAACATAGGTTGAAATTTTATTAAACATTTTTCTGGAGGAATAAATAAAAGTTTAATTGTGTAAAGGTAAGCATTTTCATTGACCAGAGTCCACGTGTGTGCATTTGAAAAAAGGTACAATTTACGTTGTAATACTGTACGGAAGTGCTCTAGGCGAAGAAAAATGTTGATGAAGTTGGGAATTGGGAAATTAACGCAGATTTAAATGTAGTTTTAAAATCAGCGAAACGAGGTCACCTATATTTGGAGCTTTTGTCAGCCCAACCGAAGTACTTTTGGGTTGAGGGCATTTGATTCCGCCGGTAGGTAGGTAGGTAGATGCTGTTGCCTTTGGTGTGTTTTTCGTGTTTTACGCACGCGTGTTCACCTATATGCATGCAGCAATGCACCTGTACAAAGATAAACAGATGAATAAAGATAGTGATTATCTATTTTGATTAATTTTATTTCGTCGTTCTCGTTGCTTTTTTATGGCAATGCTCAGGTTGATTATATCTTATGCAACGGTTAAGAAAAGCAACAGAAATAAGATGAAAGAAAAACTAGCCAAAAGGAATTATGACAATATGACATTTTCGATATTTAGATAAATTAAGACTATTACGTCTGCTATTAGGTGTCAGCAAGCAACAAATATAAAACGAAAGTGAATAATAAAACCATTAATACTAACAATAAATTCAGTTTAAAAACATATTAACTATAATCGATTTTATTTAATATATTGTTATGCCATTTGTGGTAAACATAAGATCGATTAACTGAATAGTCTTCTCGTTGTCTATCAGTCCCATTAACCTCTTGCGTCTTAGTGGCATTGTTGCCTTTCTTGAGATGAAATAAATAAAAAAAATATATCATTTTGCTGAGATATTTCTTTTTGCGTGTGTTTTATTTATTGATTTATTTATTTATTTGTTTGTTTGTTTTTTGCTTTCTGGTTAGGTCAAACCCGTTGAGTCCACAAATACTGAAGATCAACGAAAAAGAATTGCTGAGAAAAAGCAATTTTGTCGGTTCCAAAGAAACGAAATTTATCATTCATGGCTACGGAAGTTGGAGTAACAAAACTTGGGTTAAACAGACAATAGCTGAGCTGTTAAAACATGTAAGTCACGCAATTTTTATTTACTGAATTTATAAACAAGGCTAAATTATGACACCCAGTGAGGATCCAGCAATTTTAAGTATCATGTCTCTTTAGGACGTAAGCAATCTTGACTCTTTTCTTTTAAGATCTGTAAACACTTCGTTGCTATGATTATTAATGAGAAAGATTGTGAAGAGATTTCGCGTTGCGGAATTACTTAAATTGACTGACCTGCCCGTAAAAAATAAGGAAAAGTTTTCGGGGCGGATAATTTTGGCAGATTAACATTTATTAGACCATCCTCAAACTATAACATTTGTTAGAATCGAAAGATATAGATATATTTATCATATTACAAGGTTCATAATATAAATGCAATGTCAAATCGATCCCTGACTTCTTAAATAGTTATTTGTACTTTGTTTTTATCTAGAAATGTTTAGTTTTAGTTTTTCCTTCCGCTTGTGCTGCTAGGCGTCGTGGGGGGATACAGTCATCTGTCTGGAGGAGAGATATATCGTGGAGAGTGTCTGCCATTGAGTCGCTCCTGCGTCTTCTTGGTCTGCCACTCGCTCTCCAGCCAGAGTACCTGAGGGTGTATGCTCGTAGGGCTGGTTGGTTGATAGGCATACGAATGAGGTGTCCGAACCACTTGATCCTCTGTCGTTCGATGTGTTGTATGATTGGTATTGCTCGTACTTTTATTGTCCCATTCCTTATCTTGCCCCGCCTAGTCTTGTTCACTGCTTTCGTCAGGCATTTCATCTCGCAAGAGATCAGTTTCCTCACAGTATTATTGAAAACAGCAAACTAGACAGAGAAATCAAGACCAGATGTCAGAAAGCCAATGCAGTCAGTTACCAACTTGCTCCTCTTCTAAAACATCCTAACATTTCCATGAGCACCAAGACAAATCTCATCAACGCCATTTTCCTACCAACGTTGACATACCAGTGCCAGACATGGTCCCTAACAAAAACACTTGAGAAGAAACTGATCACAAATATCAAGTTTAAAACTGTGCTTAGGTCATTGATAACTGCGTAATATTACGAATTGGCAAAAGGAACAATATTAGTAGTACGCAAATATCAATGACATAAGCACAATTTAAACTTCATATTCGCAAATAAAGACAAAGCACAGATAATCTGGGCCTATGAGAAGAGGGTCCTCCCGGTACTTTGTCCCGGAGCCCAAGAAATAAAAAGGACTCCACAGCAACCCTGCAATACTCATCCCCGCTCGAGAACAAGCACTTTCTACTACCCTCAGCCCAATATATACTAGAGTAGCCGCCCTTAGGTTTTATGTTAATCATATTGATGAATTTTTGAATTCGGAAACCGATTGCAAAATTATTAGACAACTAAATAAGAACCTATCACAAAATACATAAAAATCATCCCTGGATTGAATATAGCTGCCATATTTGTTCTAATGCTCCTTTTATATATTTCGAGATTTGTGACAAAATCCAAAAAAGAATCTGCAATGTTATCGGTACTGACCTAGCATCGTGTCTTCAGTCACTTTCCCACTACCGTAACATAACTTCCCAGAGTTTTTCTATAAATATTTTCGTAGAAATTGTTCTCATGAGCTTTCATTTGGTACCCCGACTTCATGAATTTAAGCGTACTACTTGATTGGCAAACTAAGTCTCATCCTTTTACTTTTGAAATAGGGAGATATAACCATAAGTTCTATTCTAATGAATTCGTCCCTCGCACTTCTTGATTGTGGACTTTCTTCCGGCTTCCTGCTTTCGTGTCAAGTACTATATTCAAAAATTTAAATGCAACGACAATCATTATATTCCGTCTTTCTAAATTCGTTCTTTTACTGTCCTTTCTCTTCATAAACATTTTCTGATTTTCTATCATTCTCAGTAGCCTCCCTTGCATCTTAGTGGCTTTATTGCCTTGCTTAGGGCGTAACGATTTAAAAACATAAATAAAAAGAACCCGGTGTGCCAGTCTTTGTCGCTTTGTAATAAAAGCAAGTTTCCTTGATTAAATTATCCGTCCCGATTATGATTTTTCTCTGAATTGTAGAAACTTTAAAAAAAAAAAAAACAGTAAATAAATAAAACATACAAAGAAAACAAACTTTTCTTTAATTCTTACTCAGAGAATGCAAATTTTTAAACCACGTCCACTTGGAAATAGATCCTTTTGGCTGGACTTTATGCTGCTTATTAAATAACTAATTTTATTTAAGGATGACTACAACGTGATTGCTGTCGACTGGAAATCAGGTGCCCGTACCCTGTACCCCCAGGCTGCATCGAACACACGAGTGGTAGGGGCACAAACGTCACTTCTAATAAACATGCTGAGAAGTGTCATGGGTGCTAAGCCGCAGAAAATGCATCTGATTGGACACAGTTTGGGAGCCCACATCGCCGGTTATATAGGCAAAAGACAAAGCAACCTGAGTAGGATCACAGGTAAACATCTATATGCTTTATTACAAAGAAAAGATCAAGGCATTTCAAGGTATGTCTGCACGATTTACTAGGGTCTCAGAAGATTTTTTTTTTTAGATTTCGTAAAAATTATGGAACTGTTTAGTACAGAAGGTCCTCCGGTTACGTCGGTTCCGACGTACGACGTTTCGTGGTTACGGCTCAATATCCTATAATATAATACGTCGTCACTCGGCGATATATGAGGAAGATGGCGTTGTTTCACCGGGTTCAGTTCGAAATTACAACCACCTGAAGAAGGCCGGGGCGTGCAACGGCCGAAAGGTTGTGATAAATATGGAGACAAAGATGAGGACAATAGTCTGAATAATGTAAATAATGTACATTATACCTCATCTCAGAAATATTTGATTTTTGCAAAAATTTCCAAATCAATGTTTTTTGTCTGAAAAAAGGTGCTAAAAAAATAATGGTAGATATTACGTAGACCGCAGATATAAAAAAAAACAAGATATTTAGCCAAAATTTCGAACGTGCTAGAAAGCATGAAAAAATTTAATAAAATAATTAAAAAATATTATGGTCTTTCCTCTTAATAATAATAGAAACATTTTGGCGATAAATCTTCTTTTTTTATTAAGTTTGGGGCCTTTTTTTCATCATGCTATGCTGTTTTTTTTTTTCGGCGGATTAGTAGACATATCTATGTTTGACTGTTTGAAATGTGTTTTTTGTATTGTTTTGAATAAGCACGTTAAGCATGTTTCATTTCATATGATAGATAATGAATATTTTGTAAGTTTCTTTTTCAATTTTCCTTATATCCTTACACAATATATAAAACATATAAACATGTATATTGAGAAAGACAGATTAGTAAGAAAGTATATATTTATCCGCGCCCACTTCGCAAATAGAATGTGACACAAAGTCCAGATTAGTAAGAGAGTATGCTCCAAGGTCATTTTTAGTTGATTAACAAACAAAAAAGTCACATTTGTTAACATAACGAATTTTATTCATCTAAATATTAGTACTTGTATTTACATTCATCCCTATATCTTATATGTGTCTACGTATGTTTTGCATGCGTGTATAAACGAGAAATATACGTCTATATACGAGACAAGTGTTGAAAATTTTTCGATTTATTTCGTCCTATTTCCCAAAATCCGACCAAATAACTACACAGAATTTTTTCTAAATTCTCGTTTTTGTCAGGCCGACAAATTTTCAGCAGTCATTTATAGTTGAAGTCCTCATATCCGAATGTCCACATATCCGAACTTCTCAGTGTCGCCATTTAGATGTTGCAGGAATATGCTACATTCTAATATTTTTCTTTTCTTTGCAGATAATTGTTAGTAACTTGAAATTTCTCAACCGATAATGTCTCGCACAGGATAAACTTCAACTGGAAGAAAAAGGAAAATAAATTCTTTCACGTTACGTTAGAAATTAGAGATTATTGAGAAACTGGACAAGGACACAAGCTCATATGACATATTGCAGAATCTGAATGAAACACTAAAACTTGCGCTTGTAGATAATCCACTGAATACTCTCACTTCGGATGACTTTGTAGTGTTCTAGTTGTTTCTCTCGTACCGTTTCAGACGTCGGAGTTACCATGTAGTGACTTGGTAATAATAAGAATGGACAATTGTAGATGTCTCTTTGTTGATAAAGATAGATGTTTGTTTATGGCTGCGTGAATAACATGACCACACAAATTATATTAAACATAAAATACCACAAAGCATGAAATACAAGAAGGAACAAAATGGTTTTAAAACATAACATTCGTATTTATTTGTGTTGATGTACATGCGTAGAAGTTAAAGATCTGTTGGAGTTATGTCTCTTAGATTGGGAATATTTTTATTTCAACTCACGAAAGTTGAATTAATTTAATTATAAAGCTGAGAAATACGGAATAAACTGTAGTTTTAGAAGAATATTTCAGAGAGAAAGGTTCTTGTTGCATGTTTGGAAATGGTCTGTATGTTTGTAATGTAGGTTGGAAAAGTTCGTACGTACGTGCATGCGTGAATATGCTTTTAACGTCTGACCGGCCATGGTCTAGACGAGAATCCTGAAGATCACATCTTCTTAGGCAAATGAAGAAAGGAGAGAGAGAAAGCAAGCTTGTGTCTGCTATTTATAGATAATGTAATCACGTGACAGGATCACAGCAAATGGTGGGAAACTTGACTTGCTCACGCGCTGGAAAAAATATTTGTACGTGGGTGGATTGCAACGCCCACTTGTGTGTTTATTGACCAATTAGAAGCTGATATTTCCTGAAAATATTTACTAAGCCGAGCAGGCTCTCTGATCCACTTTTTTTTGCACAAGAATGTACAAAATTAGGCATTGATAAGGAAGTGGTAGCGGGATTCTACAACTTATAAGAATGGATAAATGAAGACGTTAATAAACTACAAAAGAATTCAACAATAGAATCGTTTTAAATTTGGTTTGGATTGTCAAAAAATAGAGAAAGAATCAAATTCTTCCGATAATGGTGAAAATATGAAGGATGATGAAGAAGACTGGGACTCAGTAGAGAAAGCCACTGATGAGGTCATCAAATTCATGGAGAAAAATCTTTGTTCAGTCGTACAGAATGTATAAGGGCACGTAATTTATAGTAATGTCTTACTTAAAAAAAAAAAAAAAAAAAAAAAAAACTAGAACAGCGAAAAGTAAGCGAAATGAGAAAAGAAATTAGAAAGACAATTGAAAATAAAACTTATTAAGCATTAAACATTACAAATTAATATTAGGTTGGTGCAAAAATAATATCGTTTTTTTTTTACGTATTTTTTAACGTCAAAAAACGATATTATTTTTGCACCAACCTAATATTTACATTCGTGAGACTTCTTAATTTTTCATATATTATAATAAGTCCTTTTGCTTTGTGACGTTACAGTTATATTATGCCATATGCCACATTATATCCGAACCTTTCCTCATATTCAAACTACTTTGAAGTCCGGATATGAGGACTTTGATTGCGTATGTTGATCTATATGTGTACGATTTGCACTAAATGACGAGTAAACGTGCGAGAAAGTGTAGTACATATGTGATCAATGTAAGAATTTAATATTATTTGCTGATTGTTTGATTACAAAAAATTGATTTGCTTCACTTGAAGACCATGTGTCTTAAATCTCCAATACTTATTTGTTTTGTTTCTTGAGAAATAAAACAAAATATATTTTCCAGACATAATTCTATTGCTTACCCCTTTTTCTCTTTATCTCTCAGGTTTAGATCCTGCTGGTCCATATTTTGAATCAACACAGCCAATTGTGCGATTAGATCGTGCTGACGCTCATTTTGTTGATATTGTACACACTGACACTGGAGGTTTATTCGATTTTGCCCTAGGAATCCAAGAGTCGATCGGTCATATAGACGTCTACGCAAATGGTGGCGAATACCAACCGGGTTGTACAAGTTCGAAGATCCCTGGTACTATCATCAGCGGAATTTGGAATTTACTGGATAATATGGGAGAAGGTTGTTTGTTTTGACTTGTATTATTTTTATTGTTCATATGATAGACTGTCTCTTTTTTCTTAAATACCTAGCTGTATGGTAGCAAAAAAAATAGTTGATAATCAAGTGTCAGACTTCATACGAATCAAGTGTATAACGTTCTGGAAGTTGCGATAAAAGCAATATAAATAATATAAAAGAAATACTAGTAACAAATTTAAATTAAGTAACGATGGTTTTCTTATGAAATTTGAATAAATACTGCGAGCTGTACTCATAAAAATTTTATGGTTTTCCTTATTTGAAATTTTCAAATGAGTCATAATTATTAAATTAATTATTGAATAAACTCCTATAAATGACCCTGTTGCATCGTTAAATATTTAAGCTTAACAAATTTATAAAATATTTCAATAACAATCATAAATATTCATGCAATTCATTATTTAAAGAAGAAGGTACAAATTATAAGATTCAAAATTGATAAGGTTTTCCATTTCACTGAAGCAGACGATATCGCCTCCTCTATCTTCCTTTCTTTCTTTCTTTCATTCATTCTTATTATTATGTACGCGTTCTTCTTATCACTAAAACGAAAGATGTCTTCCGTCTTTCTTCGCAATCAAAATGTACATTATTGTTCATGAGTTAGTGGCAGGTCGTAACAAATGTGACAATTAACAATCAGCATTATAATATAGCTGTTGTAAAGATAAAAAGAAACATGATGACGATGTCTGTTGTTTAGAAAAATTAAGCATGTAGTTATATGCTTTGGATAAATATAGTTGTGTTCATGATTACCATATAGTGTCGATTACTTTATAGTTGTGTAAATCCAGTTTAATTGAATTACTTTAAAGTTGTGCCCATGGTTACCATAGTTATGTTGTTTGGCGAAATAAAGCAAGTAGTCATAATGGCTAAATATGAACGACTCCTGTTGGTTAATCTATGTAGCCTAATCAGTAATGGGAATACACTGTTACAGAAAGACAAACTCCCAAGAAAAGGGAGTACGAGTTCAATTCCTGCTAGAAGTTTGTTCTTTATTTACGATCATCGCTGCTTACATGACGATCGTAGAATGTTGATCTGAAATAAGATGAAGAAATGCAAAACAATCTTTGATAATAATTGAAATTAATTCATCTAAATCAACCAATTATATAATCATGGTGTGCGGAAGAAATCTACTTACCTTCAAAAAGGCCGAGGGCGATCCGATGCCATTGACTCAGTGATACGACGAAAAATTGAGACAGGCTCAGCAAATGCTTTATGAATTTGGCCTTGTATCAGACTTGCTTTTCTTCTTGTAAAAGAAGATATTTAAACTCGTTTTTAGATAATTGTACACACGTATCTTTATTGAAGCGGATCAATTATCAGTCAGTCAGTTAAGCCATGCGTGATACACGTTTAGGCGATCATGTATCTTTCGATACATGACTGACAAGGCAGATTTTTTCCCGAAGTATTTTGCCATTTCTTTCTGCGGTAGACCAGTTGCCATCCTGCTATTTACCTATAATGTAATGGATTCGACTGGAATTCGAACTCGGCTTTCCGATTCCTCAATCCGATCCGCTATCCATTACTCCACCATGCCTCCACCGTGGATCAATTATAGCGAGTCGTTAATAGTTATCTATTTATTGTTGAAACTTGTCCTCTTTCTCAATTTCCGCAATACCTTCTTCAGAGCGTGAGCAATCATGGCTCTCCACAACTTCCTGTATTTTGTTACTTTAACTTTTAACTGAATATCACTCTCCTTGTTTTGCTATTTATTCCCACGTTAAATAGGTCGCTCGTTGTTTCTGTTCTTCTTCCCTTTAATATGTCCTCTGAGCGTTAAATTTTCTAAGCCCTCTTTTCTCATTATGTATCTCATAAATTTCAACTGCCGCTTTCAGTGTGCTTATTCCCCTTAAGACTTCCTCTTGGCTCGCATGTTCTGTCCATGTTATTCACATCATCCTTCTGTAGAACCATATCGCTGTCACTACATGTCTCTTCTTCATCTGTAAGAAGATTGTCCAGTATTCACTGCTGTATAAAAAAAATTGGATATTAAATTAAAAAAAAATAATTTCACCCTAAGCAATGTGATAATGCCACTAGGATTCGTTGGGGGAGGGGGCGAGATAGCAAAAGAGAGCGAGAAGTCTTTAGTGAGGAGAAGTGTGGAAAGGAAAATAAAGGAACAAGGTTCAGAAAGACAGAAAATGGTGATTGTCGTTGCATTTACATTTTTGAAGATTGTAGATGGCAGACAAGCAAGAAATCGGAATGAAAACCTACAGACGAGAAAAGAAACTATTAGAATAGAAATGGAAGTTACATGTAGCTAATTAAACATAGCAATTCTAAAATCTTTTGTTTCTAACGATCTTTTCTGCTCTCATAAAAGAAGAGACTCAAGGCGACAGAGATGTGGTTCTACAGAAGGATGCTGAGGATATCATGGACCGAGAGTGTGAGCAACAATGAGGTCTTAGAGAGGTTGCAAACAAGAAGGAGGCTTATAATTAATACCAGGAAGAGGCAGCTGAAGCTTCTGGGACACACAATAAGGAAGGAGAGCCTGGAGAATCTGACACTCAC
The DNA here is from genome assembly GCA_963932145.1 of Acanthosepion lycidas. Lineage (NCBI taxonomy): Eukaryota > Metazoa > Mollusca > Cephalopoda > Sepiida > Sepiidae > Acanthosepion > Acanthosepion lycidas. Next base: position 43,858,510 of record OZ010599.1, on the reverse strand, counting down.
AGGTCGAATAAAGGGAAAGAGAGACAAGGGAAAGCAACGCGTGACATACCTGGCGGACTTAAGTAAGTGGATGACAGAACGTGGTCTGGGGGAGGAAGCAGAGGGGAGGAACTTGTTGAGAGCTGCAAGGGATAGAGGGAGGTGGTCGCCATGATCGCCTACGTCCTGAAAGGATATGGCACATAAAAAGAAAGAAAGAATACTTTGCTTAGTTTCTAGAAAATATTTTTCGCTCTTCCTATGTAAATTCGGATTTCTGAATCACATTTTTCATTTGTCAGCCAAATAAAAGTGTCATAATGATTAAATTAATTTCTTCGATCCCTCCCCACTCCAGCACGGTTTTTGTTTAGTACGACATGCTTATTATTTAAATATTTTTCCACAATTGGTTTATTTTGTTTCAAATTTTAAACTTATTTATTTGAAATTATTTACTTAATTCCCAGCGGAACGTTTGTTTGAATCGATACGCTTATTTGGTTGATTGATTAATTGATTCGTTTTCTACGGCTTATCAACCTTTTGCAGGTTATTTAAAAACCAGAAAATATTTTTAGATTGTAAAAATTTTTTTAAGATAAGAATGGATTAGTGATACAAGTCTTACTAATTAACCCATAGCTGGGGAAGAAGAAGTGGATTCATACTTAATCAGAATTTGATAAACAAATTATAATGTGGATACAAAGTGAGGAATCAATTCTATATTACAAACAATATATAAATTGATCTCTCACTTTGTGGCCAGGTTAGTTTCTATACATTTATATTCCAGAGAATGTAAATAAATCTAAAAGACATGACTGTGTACCAAATCAGTATTTCATCGATTGATTCGCTTTCTACGGCTTATCAACCCTTTGCAGGTTAATTAAAGCCAGAAAATATTTTAGTCTGTAAGAATTTGGGGTGGGTGGGGGAGAATAATAATCATTTAGTGATACAGGTCTTACTAATTAACCCATAGGTGAGGGAGAATAGGTGGATTTATACCTTTGCCAAGGGTATTTGCGCGGAAGTGAACATAATAACCCCAAGCGGAATTGGAACTCGGCTCTCCGATTAACAATTCCGATCCATTATTCATTGCATTTTCAATTTGTTGCCATTTCCTTTAAGACTTCCTCGTTGCTTACCTCGCTGGGTCCTTGAAATTCTCAGTATCCTTCTGTAGAACCACATTTTTGTTGCCTCCATTTTTCTCTTCATCCGAGGATAGATTGTCCAGCATTCACTGCCATAAAAAGGACGGATATTACATAGCAATCCAGCACTCTTTTCTTTGTTTCTAACGAAAGCGACTTGTTAGTTAAATGTGTATTCAGATTTCGGTGTCACATTTTCCATCCTCTGTTAAAACGTAGCTTAAAACTTTCACTCTCGCTTTTGCTGACAATCATGAATTTTGTTTTTATGTTTTACAATTAACAGTTAGTCCTTTCTTCTTGCTTTTCTTTATTACATTTTTTCTGAGAGCTCTTTCAGTTTTCTTTCCGAGTTTGCTATCAACCCAGTATCATCAGCATCATCTTTCTCTTCACGTTTCCTTTTTCTGATTTGCTCAAAATATTTTATTCCACCATTCCTGACGCTTTCTCCTTTTTGTTTTTAAGAAAAAAAAATGTTATTTTTTGGTTCAGATGCTCGGAAAACATTTCTTTGTAGCCATCGGCGGGCAGAAGGATTTTTCATCGAATCCATCAACACTAAATGTCCTTTCCACACCTACCCATGCCAGAATTATTCCCAGTTAGAAAAAGGCAATTGCTTGGCAAAAACTGACATGGGGAGGCTTGGCTTCCATTCAGACAAAGCTCCTGGACGAGGCATACATATACTCAAGACGTTTGCCGATGCTCCTTATTGTGGTAAGTCGACACGGAATAATAAAAAAAAATAACTGTTCCTCATAGAAAAAAAAATTATAGCCGGACTTAAGGAAAGAATTAGAAACGGTATCAATAAATAAACTCACCTAAGTCTGGGATTGAAAAGATGAGAAAATTATTCCTCAAGCCTACAAAAAGGAAACTGAGACAAACTTGTATGGCTGGTCGCTCGTATCCGAATATACTTGTTTGCCAGTTTTTCTTCATCTAATCCCTGTTGCAGACGCATACTCAGGCACATTTATATTTTTTCAAACCTACAAAGCCAACCTTATTTAGAGTTTCTGGGAAACGAGCACATAATATGGCGCGATCAACAGTTTTGAACAAGGCTACAAATCCCAATTGTGGTTTCTACTGCAATTATACTGATAGGAGCTTAGTTATAGTTTCTGATAGATAGATAGATAGATAGATAGATAGATAGATAGATAGATAGATAGATAGATAGATAGATCTTATAATCTGGCGTGATCAATAGTTTTGAACAAGGCCAGCACACTCAGATCATCGCTCACGATGATTTGTGACATCGTGCTCGAACACCCATCGACGTCTTCCGAACAGTTCCATCTACCCAATTTTAGGTCAACCTATGGTACAGTTTTTAGGTAGAGTGCCACACCCTGGGATATATATTATTAAGCAGTCACTTCCTTGACAAATCGACCGTGGTGAGATTTTAACCTTGGTTTCATGGTCGGATTGCTAACATTTTAACCACTCGACCATGAGGTTCTGAGACAAATTTATGAACTTAGCAAAGAAAGGTCTTGGAAATTTGACAGAACACACCAGTTTACATAATTTTCTAGTGGTCGACGTGTCTGCACGAGTAGACAATAGGGATATTGAATATTCCTTCTTGGCAAATGCCAAAGGCAAAATTTAACACCTGTTTGCTTCCTTCCGCAACTGTTTATTAGCTGCCACCACCTTTGCGTCCAGGCCACATCCTTAGCACACCCTCCCACAACCATATAAGGATACTTCTTTCTTGGGATTAGGTGTACTGCAGATTCAAAACAACTAATCAAACACTATCCGTAGTTATTAGGTTGGTGCAAAAATAATGACGTAATAATGTCGTTTTTTGACATATTTTTTAACGTCAAAAAACGACATTATTACGTCATCATTTTTGCACCAACCTAATATATTTATACACCTACAAACAATTGCATTGTCCCCTGCAAACGTGAACTGTTTGATATGGCTACCGTTTCGCCCGTCCTGCCCAGATAACATCAGCAAGATGCAAATAAACGATCGGACTTCGATCAACAAAATAAAATAAAACCATGCCTTTGTTTATATCTTCTGTTTCTTTTAAAGCATAACTTTGTAAAACATACGTGTTCTTTAAGTCTAGGTCACTTAAATTATGTCATATATTTTATAAAGAAAATAAAAATTATTACTAGGTTCTAATGTCACCCTGCCGATTCTTACTACATTTTTCGTTTTCATCACCCCTTACTGCGTCACTTTTCTTCACCGACCCTTTTTTTCACTACGCTCTGAATCTTTACACCATAACCCAAGAGGGCGGTACCGCCCACTTTAGGAATCCTAGTTCTAGAATGAAAATATATACGCGAATAAATAAAACTACTTTTTAAAGAGTTATTGTCTGAAATAGATGATTTTTATCAGCTGCTGACGTAATTTTATTTTAAAAAATCAAGTTTTTTTTGTTTTGTTTTGTTTTTTTACAGAAAAATCAACCGAAATATTAAACAATCGGGGTAAAGTTTTAAGTTTTAAGTTAAAACAAAATAAAAACGAAAGTAAAATGGCTTGATATTAGGTCACACTTCGTGGAACGATGGCTACCAAGTTGGTCTCGCAGACCATTATTGCTCTTGATTCCTCCATGTCTAATCTTCAAGATTAGAGCCCGCCATGTTACTTGCATAAGTAGCAAATCAACCACATTCCTTCCGTATCCCGTCTGCCTCGAACAGCTTCTTCCCGCGAACTATTCTTGTAGAACAGACTCCCAAGAAGATGTTTTCCCGATCACTACGACCTTAATCTGTTCAAATAAAATTAACCGTTATCTTCCCCTTCTATCCAAATGAACTATCCCTTAACATAACCCTCTACATCGATTGGCCCTTGTACGGTAAAAATAATTAAAAAACAAGTTTAATAAATATGAATAACGCTTCTTTCGCGTCAGGGATAAGTATTCGATTTCAGATAAAAGTTAGTCTTTAATGCTGACTTTCAAAGTTAAGCATACTCCCTATCCTTGGAAGATTGGCATAGCTCAATCCTACTTTGATTTTTTTTTTTTTTACTAAACTTATGTGTGTCGATACGCGTGTAAATTTTGTAGATAAGTTGATTCTTTTTTTGCGAAAATATCTCTTTACAGGTTATCATTATCGCCTTAACATCTCCGGACTTACCAACATCGTCGGTAAAATATTCGTGACTTTGAAAGGAACAAAAGGCGAATCGCAAGTCGCAAACGTCGTTGGGTAAGTAAACTAAATTTATTGTTGCCTAATTGTTTCACGTGTGTTTACTAAATTTGACAGCATTTAAGACGCACTTATTAAAAAGACATGTAAAAAAATCGGACCTGCGTCTTATATACGAATTCAAGGCTTCCCTTAGGCAAATTTTATTCCCAACACTTACTATCGTAGGCTACACTTTTACCACTCTGTAATACTGTTATTTACTCGTTACCGGTAAAACATGAGCGCTCACGTCCTGAAGAAACATGTTATATAAATGATGAAGACTGTAAAAGGAATATTCACAACAGAGTACCAGCTAAACTGTCGTTCATTTTTACTCTGATGTCCTTGTCCTTCTCTCTTCATCTATGACTTAAATATAAGAATAGATTGAACTCTCGAGGCTTATATAGCAATTAGGAAAGGGACTGACTGAACCGAACTGAAGCCGTGGCGATCAACACGGAGTAGGAACACACTCTTCTGCCTTTTCCCAATAATATGCCTCAACACATTTTTTATACTAATGTTAACCCAATGAAAAGCCCGAGAGACACACAAGGTAGAGGATTACTGTGTGCTATTGCATGGGCGTAAGAAAAGATAAGAAGCGAAGTTATGCAAGAAAGATAACGGTTAATCCCGAGACTTGAAGCGGTCAAGATTGTAGTGATTGAGAAGATATCCTGCTTGGAGTTTGTTCCAGAAAGCAACAGTTATTGGGAGGAAGCTGTCCGAGTTGAACTTCTTTCTTACAAATGGAATACGAAGGGAATGAAGTTGATTCATACTTGTGTACATGGCATGGCGGGTCCCAGTTGGACCAGGCGGGACTAAGGAATGTAGTCTGTCAGAACACACGACATGGAAATAACGATAGAGTGGTGAGAGGCTCGCGACGTTTGGTCTGAGGGAAAGGGGTCATAGGGTGGAAAATAATTTATCACCCACAAAGCCGAGTAAACAATTGTAAAAAATTTAAGACAGCTAACCTTATCCTCAAAAATAACAACACACAAGCTAAGTCAAAATTACAAATAACGAAAATTTTTTATGAGTTCAAATGCCCCTTAAGAAACTGTGTTCCTGATCAAACCGGACTCATTAATAATTACATCGGTTACACAACCACATGCTTATCCAGACGTCTTACGTTACACCTAGCTGATCACAGCTCCATTAGAACCCATTTAAACACACACACAAATTTGCCAGACTCCATTAGAAACATACTAGTAGAAAACACAAATATATTAACTGCATCCACCTGCAAAAAAAGACTAAAAATAATGGAAGCTTTAATAATAAAAAAGAAAAAGCCAACTCGTAACAATATTAACTATGAACAAGGCCACAATGTTCTAACCGTATTCGGAAATTAAAAACATCCCTACCGCACACTAAGACATACAGAGAACGCTCACACTCAATTAAGCTGAAAAATCGAATCATCCTTGATAATGGCTAAAGGTATAGCCGAAAGCGCTTGGAAATATAAAACATTTGGACAGTTCTTACACACCCTTTGTCCAGAAAAGAAAGCTCTTGTTCGAACACACGAAAAATTAAATAAAAAGCTTAACCGTAGTACCTTGTCTGTCGTTTTTAATGAAACATGCATAAAAGAAGGATTGCTGCCTAAATATACCCCTATATATATATATATATATATATATATATATATATATATATATATATATATATATATAGACAGACTTATGTGGGGAACGGATGTTGTCATAAAATAACCTCCACCACCCATTATAATATAATTTACTTTAAGTGCTGATATCTATTGTCACAACCAGACTTTAAAGTCTATTGTTGAACATAAATCTTGTCAAAGACGCAGGAAGTGATAGGCTTTATCCTACCACGCGTTGGCAGTGATTCTGGGTTTGGATTCAAAGTTGTCCTTCCAGATTAATTGTCAACCTTTGCTGATGAGTTCAGTCTACCCTACTATTTACCTATAATTAAGTAGAGATGGGTTCATGCCTCCAATATTTAAAAAAAAAACACAGAGAGCCATGATTGCCTAAGTCCTAAACTGACATAATATTTGAATGTATTGTTAATGGGTGCAAATAGAGAAGGTAACGTATCAGGCGGTCGGGAAGATAAGGATTGATTGATTCGTTTTCTACGGTTTATCAACCCTTTGCAGGTTAATTAACGCCATAAATTATTTTAGAGTGTAAGAAATTTTTTTTACATAATAACTGTTTAGTGATACGAGTCTTACTAATTAACCCATAGCTGGTGGGAGGAGAGGCGGATTCATACCTTTCCAAAAGTATTTGCGTATAAGTTAATATAAAGAACTCAACTAGAATTGGAACTCGGTTATCCGATTAACAATTCTGAGCTATTCTCCATTCCACCACTCGTACATTCAAGCTTACAGCACCTGCTAATCCCAAACTGTCATCTATCTAGGTGCTAACCTAGATCGACGTTGCTTAACTTCTGTGATCTTAAACGAACCGATGTTTCAAAGTTCGTATTTGAAGACAGTATGACGTTATTTAACAGCCGTAATCCCAGAAGGTAAAGAATGGCTCTATTGGTTATGTTTGAATTAATGCATTTTTCTTTGGAAATGTAATATTAAGAAATATAATAAGAATGACGAAACAATTTTCATGCAACAAAACCAACTTGATGTTTTATTTTAATAAAATAGGCTTGTTTTAGCTAAATAATAACTACTATCGAAAATTATTTTACTTATAGAATTTTTTTTTTTTCAGCAAACACAGTCAACTTTTGGCTCACGGTATCCACTTCGTGCCGCTTTTTCTTGTACATGAAGACATTGGTGACTTGGAAAGCATCGTGGTGTCATACGTCGAGACAGATAGACTGATAGGCTTTCTATTCAATAACAACTGGAAGTTAGAATCTCTTACTGTCTTCAGTGGTGAAACGCATAAATTGTGAGTTGAATAACCAATTACAAAATTAAATTTTTCTTTTAAATATCCTCGACAATTGGAAAAGGTACTGCAAGAAAACCTATAAAAGCGTTTATTGGCGAGGTCAGAGTGGAAGGGTTCAACTCTTTCCTCCTGTATTCACTAGCTATTCTCTGAATCTGGACTAGCATCAAAATTAGTTCGCGTGCCTTCAAAATTCGACCGTGCAACACATGTAACACAAAACGAAAACCAGGTACCGAAACACGACGTTAAAATTCATCAAAGACAAATAAGGCCATATGCAATTAAACAGATACTTTCTTGTCTAACGCCGTGCAAATATTCTGACAATTCGTTTCTTTTTCTCAGTCGCTCTTACTTCTAAATACATAAAATCACACTTAGATACAATGTGGGCAATGGAATCATCACTGCCCGGTGACTGTTATATACTGGTAAGATCGCTTGAGGCGCGAAACTAACAGTCTTCGTTCAGTGTTGATACCTATCGCTACAAGTGACTATATCTATAAATGCTAATATCTTAGACATTGAACGCCCTTCCCCATAAATATAGCAAATTTTGAACAATATATTTATAAGATCATACATATAAAGTCCTGCCATGATGTTAGCAACAATGAAAATTCCTCTTTCTCCCTTGTTTTCCAATGGGTGACATTCGCAAAATAGGGATAAAATAATCAACGTTTGACTGTAGAAAATATACGCCTGACGTTAACAGTAGAGCCGGAGTGTCTATATTTGTGAAACAAGAATATGTCCAGAGGCGGATTGGCCAAGGTGTTAGCTTAATTGATGCCAAGTGGGACGAATAAAAATGCAATAAAAAAAAACACAGACAACTGTTTTAATAATAAAAACGAATAAGAACTTTATAAAGTCATCATCACACTATCAGTTACTCAAGTCCAATGTGAGATGACATTTTCAAAGCTAATGATCATAAAAACAATGTTAAGGAAGTCGATGTCTGAGGAGAATTTGGAATCATATATGTTGCTATTCATTGAAAAGGAATTGTTAGATGAATTGAATGCAGAAATAATTATTGACAGATTCACGCAAGCATTGAGTGAACGATTACTCTTAATATAATGGACTGCAGGCAATTCTCTATTGTACTTTTGAACTATCTATAAATGTGTAAATTGTGCAGTGCATTAGTTTAAAATATCAACTATTTACTTAAAATTAAAAAAAACTAAATTATTCTATATTTACATTTCGTATTTACTGCTTGTAATACGTACAGAACAGTTACACTGTACTAAAAAATGCACATTTTTTTCCGCAAAAAATTAATTGTATCCTTTTTTTGATACACATTTTTTGAAAATTATATTTTTAGTTGGGATCAAATATATATCAAATATGGATCGGAATCCGACAGAAATGATAAGATAAAAAACAAATAGGAAATGTTTATTAATACAACATGTTTCACTTTTATTAAAGCTTTATCATGAAACTATATTTACGGTTTTTCAGTTAGGATTGGAATACGTTCATTTTTAACGCCATTGAATTCGGAACGCCACAAATTATACTAACGTTTGTTTAACAAGCTGAATGCATGCGAAACCGAATTCAATTAACTAACAAAAATCAAACAATACAAAAGTAAAAATACCAGAATTTTTTTCCCTTTTTTTCTCCATATCTTATTCTCTGATGAAGCTTTAATAAAAGGGAAACATGTTAGATTGATAAATGTTTCCTATTTGTTCTTTATCTTATGAAAATTTTATTTATTCATTATGAAAATTAAATGATAGCATTTTAGCTGTGGGTGGCCTTCTTTTGCGTTCTGATAACCACTATTTTTAGAATCTGAGTCCGCCACTATATATGACCGGCTGTAGAGGAGATGTTTTCGTTACGGTCGATGACATTACGTATTATACAAAAGAAAAGGAAGATAAAGAGAGAAATAGCGTTTCTTTTCGAAAGCATAGATTTTTCAATGCTGTTACTGCCACTAGAATACTGAAAGAAATCTAGGTAAGGAGAATTTAAAAATTCACTATTAAATCATCCCTAACTGCAAGAAATATTTTTCTCGCAAAAATGCCCAGAGCTAATGTGTTGAATCAGTAGACAGAGAAATTAAATTTCTTTGACATATATATATATATAAATTGTGATCTAAATTACACAAAAATGAAAATAACACTGATATCTCATTTTGAGAGATATATTTACCAAAATAACACAAAAAATATCTTGAAGTGCTAAAGAGTAGATTTATTCAATAAAATCGCCATTGGCTTCAACCATGGTCTTTTGTTGGTCTCTCACTCAACTTCGCCCACACGTAATAATCAATAAGGTTGTAGTCTGTGGAGTTAGGAAGTTAGATGTAATTAGTGATGTGGTCGCATAAATTGTCTGACAGTCTTGACTGGGTTCTCTTGCTTGTGTAGTATGGTGCAGAGTTCTGTTGCCAGACATAAAGTCTTCCAGTAGCCACCCTCTTGACCCAAGGCAGCACTATCTCTTCAAGGCACTTGATGTAGGCCTCCGTGTTGAGTTTGAGGACCTATGGAAAGATGAATGGAGGCCATCACTAGTGATCCCTCCAAATGCCATAATGTTGACTGGATATATCACCCAACTCTTTCCGAATCCCCTGTACTGTCCTCAGATTGACACCCAAACACTCTGAAATGTTCGTATTGGAGTTTCCGGTGTAAATGCCAAGCAGTACAGCATGCCGTTTCCAAATTTCTGGTAGAGTGAATTGCGTCATGGTACTCTTTTTCTTGAAGACTGTGTCCAGCTAACCCTACTATACTGTGCATTCCACAAAATCAAATGCAGACAACGCGCATTAAAAATATAAAATGGCGACAATTTACCCATTGCACCTTGTATAATTTGAATGTTTTTATTTAATACTATTAGCACTGATGAAAATCAGTTAACTGAAAATGAATTAGCAGTTATATAATACCATCAAATAACGACGGATATGGTTCCTAAGTTTCCCGCCAAAATGTAAAGAAAAACATATGGCAAGAGACGCTGAGGGTTCAGTAAAGTAACTTAATACTACAGAAAATATATCTGAACGCAACTACTTGTTACTAGAGAAACATTAAATGTCATACTTGGAGAATAAAAAATTGTGTCGTTCTGGCCTAATAATGTACCTTATCACATTGTTCTAAACCCCAATGACTAAAACTAAAAAAGTATTTAATGAACTGTAACAGTCGCAAGGAACTGAAACAAAACCTTTCAGATGTCTTCAGACACTCTTCTTCTTAATTTAATTTTTCTCTTCATTTTATATAAAAAAAAAAAATTGCATAGGTTCACTATTTTCTTTCCTTCTTGTTCTTGGCTAACCGGCTAATTTCTGTGAAGGCAAGATTTTCATTGGTTCAAAGAAAATTTCACATAGGATCGAGAATTTCTTTCCTTCTTCTCAGCTCCTCGGTTAATTTCTGTACAAATTTGAAAGGAGTGGGCGTAAGGAGTTGTTATTATTTTGCACTCACTGTAACAGTAAAAGGGACAAATTGACAAAGGAACGTAATTGTTACTAATAGTGGATAAGTTCTAATGTTATCGTTGAATTTATTTACTATTTGTCAAATAGTAAATAAATTCAACGATAAAGTTTATTACACTTACTTTATGGATTCGTGTTTATGAACAAACAATGTCTTAAGCAAAAATAATATGCAAGAGAAAATGTGTCAGGTATTTGGTAAAATTCTTTTTTGTCGTAATGCCGATTATTTGAATAATGAAAGTATTTTTAAAATGTCAATAAATTTCAATAAATAATAGTTGGAAGGATAAAAATTTTGTTCGAATAAGTTAGAAATGATTAATTAACTAGAAATATATATCGTTAGAAAATGATTTTAGAAATATATTCAGTTAGAAATGATTAATTAACTTTTGTGTCCTGTGTTGAATAACATTTTACATGAAATTGAAATGTTTAACTCGCGTGTGTATCCATTGATTGAATGTATAGGTTAAAAAGAATTCAAAATGAATTTCTGATGGAAACCTCGCTCTCCTGGTAGTTTTTACTTATTTCATGTGAGCTAAAGGAGATGGGAGTGTGTGTGTGTGTGTGAGAGAGAGAGAGAGAGATTTAGCGCATTTAAAAACAGGCCAGTGGTGAAATTTTCAATAACATCAGTTCTAAAACAAAAAGAATTAATATTATTTTTAAAACTAGACTGGCCATTTAGTTGAATAGGGCACAACATATGTAATAATTAATTTGAATTAAAGTTTTTACGCATTTTTTTTACTCGATCGTCCCTCCCTTTCTATCTATCTCTCTCTCTCTCTCTCTTCTGTGTATGCGTGTGGGCGAGACTAGTGGAAGATTCCAATGCGATGCTTAAAAAACATTAAACATCCTAATGAACTTACTGTCTTTATTCCAGATACAAATTTTGTGTGAAGAATGCTGTAATCAAGTCAAGCTCATCGCGAACATTTCAAGTCTCTGATGAATGCACAGACATGTAACATCATTACGAAAATCCGGTTTTTAAAAGATCGGAATTATGCTTATGGTGATTATTGTTTTGTTTTGTTTTTTTTGTTTTGTTTTTTTTTTGTTTTTTTTCGTCTATTTTTTTTTAAATTTTCTTGTTGAAAATTTACTTGTAGAATTAATAAATTTCAATGAATTCTGTTTTTACAAGTTATAAATTTAATTCGAATAAACAACTGAGAATTAATAATTTTCCTAAACATGATTATTTAACATAAATTTCCATTACATACACAGAATTTAAACTTTATACAGCAAGAAAATAGATTGTGGATCGATATTATTTGCGGTTAGCAGCTCTTGATATTAATTTAGTTACTGGGGAACAAATTAAATTCAGGGTGGGAAGAATTTTTTTTTTTCTGTTCTACATGAAATTCATCAAACAAATCAAATCTTTTACGATGATCGCCAAAGTGAGGTGGTATGCACATCTCCCGAGGTGGGTATATATAACATCATTTCTGTTTTCAACATAAATCAAAAATACAAGACAGGCTGAAATTTTATGAAATATATTTTCCCAAAATGGCCACCAGAAATATCCTGTCAATTTGCGTATACTGTGAATTTTGATGCGAATACCATGATTGCTAAGCCAATTTCTATGGGCATGAAAAATTTTTTTCCAATCCACGTATTATCTTTGCTGTCCATCTTATGTTTAGATCGATCCAGAAGGATGTTCTACCTTCCACGCCATATCAGTTCAATAATCTATCCATCTAAATGTCAGTGTGACGCTGGCTACATACGTGGAATGTGTCAACGTTTGGAAGCAAAGGTTGATCAATATGTTTTCTTCTTCTATGTGTCGTCTTCCTTCAGGACGTTGGCGATCATGGCTCTCCATAATACCTTGTCCTTTGTAGCTCTTAATAAATTTTGTCTTTTTGTTAGCACTCCTAGACCTTCTTCCACCATTCATTTACTTAAGCTTGCTAGGTAGGTTAATCAAGCTCTCTAGGGAGGTCAACCTCTGCCCATCTTGCCTTCAATCTGTCCTGAGAGTATCAAAATTTCTAACCCTACCTTTCCTCATTATGTGCTCTAGACATTTCAACGGTCTCTTTCTGATGTGTGTCTTTATTTGCATAGATACTTCGGCGACAGCTGAACATTTATTAAATGTGCCCGGTTCCATAATCAAAACATGTTTTCAGTAATCAGGAAGACTCAGTGATTTTCAGGTAAAGAGTCAATTTATATTAAGTCCTGCTCGCCATCCTTTGTACGCAGAAGTGATGGTTGTTAGGCTTAAAAAATATTAGCCTTTGATGTTTATATATTCATTATATAGCATACAATCCGAGCATTAGAAATAAAATATTGCAGAACTATCCTAGGCTTCTCCTACTTAGATCGCATCACAAATGTTGCAGTGCGTGACACTATCAAACAGGAAAAAAGGCTCCCATGACCACCGTCAAAAAGAGAAAGTTTTAATGGTGTAGGCACATCACAAGTGCCACGTCCTTCTATTACTATCCAACATGGTACCACCTTTGGCAAAAGAGGTAAAAATGGGCTAACAATGGCACGAATCGACTGAAAGATCTTTTCAGGCATTAGCACACAACAGAGACATGCGAAGGGAGCTGGTCAGTTGCACAGCAACACTCCCGGCCACATGAGATTGATGACGTTGATGATGCTGAATATACAAAGAGATCCAGACATTTAAGAAACAACGAAACAAATTTTATACCATAAATATCACGTATTTAAAAAGTGCAATTCCAGAATAAAAAATGTCTTTGTAGTTAAAGATAAAAAAGATAAAAAACAGTTCTGTGAGATTTAAGTTCAAATAATAGTCATTTTTATAATTATTGCCTACTTTGAAAAAAAAAAAAAGAATGATGCGTATATATATATATCTGAGACAGTTTTCATAGAAGAAAAGTGGCGGAAATGGAGTAGAGAACAAACAATTGCCACTAAATGTGATTAATAATGATAATTTTACAACTTACAATCACCGGAGTCAAAAAGAATGTCCTGACCGAACAGCATGTAATCATGACAGACTTGCTGCAATTGTCTTTCATAAAGTCATGAATGTTATGGACCATTTTAACTGCCTTAATCAATTTATTGTTGTGTAATTTTGAAAGAAAAATGTCACTCAAATTTACTTGAAAACAAACGATATTCATTATTGAGGAGCAGAAAGGAAAAGTTGATAAAGTGAAAAACATTTGAAAGTAATAAGAATTTATTCGTTAAAATATTTGTGATTGTGTGTTCCTGTTATCTTATGGTTTGCCAAAGTTGGATTTATAAAACAAAAAAATCTAAACAAGTCGTCGTAACAATATTCAACAGTGCAATGTATTTACGTTTATTACAACAGATTTTCTGCATATAAATGTGTGTTTGCGTGTGTTTAAATGTATGGATGTGTGTTTGTGTTTGATTATGTGTTCGTGTGTTTGAGTGCGTGTGTGCGTGTTTGTGTGTGTGTGTATATGCATATGTTTGAGTGTCTGTGTGTGTACATTTTGGAGAATAAAATCTTCATATATGAAATACTAGCTTAAAAGCCGCCCTATCATGGCTGTCGTTTGTATCTCAAAGCAATGTTTCTCTTCTTTGCATCCCTCCCGGTCCCTGCTCTAGCATTGCTTTATATAAAACAGCAGTTTCTCTCTCTCTCTCTCTCTCTCTCTCTCTCGCTCTCTCACTCTCTTGGCTTAAATATGTCCTGATAGTTTTACATTCTCCAAGCCCTCTTTCCTCACGTGTCCCAGAAATTTCAGCTGTTTATTTCTTGTTGTAAGTTCATATGTCATTTTACTTCCCATTTTTATTTATTTATATTTTTCCTAATGTTTTATTTATGCATTTTTTCCTAATGTTCACACGATACAAGGCCCAAGAGCCACTCAAGATAGAGGGTTACTGTGTGGAGTTATAGTAGTGTTAGGAGTATAAAGCCGAAGCAGACTTTAATAGGAACCAGGGACCCAGTCGTAAACAGGAAACAAAGGATAAACCTCTATTGTTGTTCAAAAGACCGGGGAGGAGTGTGAACCAGATAGCACGCTTCGCTATTCAAATGCATCTTGGGCAAATGAATAGAAATTTGAATTAAATACAAACAAACAATAAATAAAATGTTCAAAGATGTTGAATACGAGCAGTTCTACCATCTTCGTGTCGAGTATTGTGCATAATTTTTGCTTAATTGGTAAAAATATTAAGAGAAATTTGAACATTTTTACATAAACTCAACTCTCCAAAAAATGATATTTTAAATATTTTTTTTTTAAATTTCTTCAAACTACTTAATGCATTTGATTTTTAAAAGTGTATTAAGTGGTTTATTTACCATTTGTGCCTGATGAATTGGAAAACCATGAAAATCTGAGTTGCACGATAAGCGTATGTATATGTGTGTTTATTAATCTACTTTATAGCTCTGTTTAACTACATTGAGAACTGTTTTTTTTAAAACTATAAATTAAATAAATACTTATTTGCTCACCTGTATATGCCCGCATATACAGTAGCTAACATCTCGTTATTTAGTTTTTATCCACACTCCACAATGATATACACACACACACACACACACATATATATATATATATATATATATATATATATATATATATATATATATATATATATATATATATATATATTCGTAAGTAAGAAAGTAAGTTTTTTTTATATATCCCACACGAGTAAAAAATAAGAAAAAGAAGTTGGAAATGCAACTGGAATCTTTAAGAATATTTATTTGCAATAACAACTTTACCAGTTTCACAGTTCTATGATTTTCAAAAGTTACAGTGAGATGGAGAGATATGTAGCTATGTCTCGCATGCATTTTCAATTTCCTTTTCATATATATATATATATATATATATATATATATATATATATATATATATAGAGAGAGAGAGAGAGAGAGAGAGAGAAAGAGATTGAATTTTAATTCTTAAATTTCAAGAGAGGATTCAGTTTGCTATGTAAATTCATTGTAAATTGATTCCCTATCCAAGCAAGATAAATAAAATAAAATGAATATGGCAAAGGAAATAATAATAATATTATTTTTTTTTCCAAAATTGCTCAGTGGAAAATGTCATGATACCATTTCTGACCTTAGGTTTCTGGTCGGGACTCAGAAAGAAATGAGGATACACCAGAAAGTAAAGGAAATAAAATAATAATCATAATAATATGTGCTTTTTATTGACATGACAGTCCCTACAGATTGTAATATATCGTTCAAGATCTTCAAAAACTATCGAGGACCTTAAGGTGGAAATCCAAAAAATGTGACACATAAGGACATCCATAATTCCAGTTGCAGTTGGAGCCCTTGGAATGATTGGAAATGGTTCCGATTGAAGGGATTCTTGGTAGCCCATTCCTTAAAGAAATACAATAAACTGTACTCATAAGTACAGTTCACACATTACAAAGAGCTTTATGTGTGTAATCTTAAGTTTTTGGATTTTGTCTCTTACAAAAACTGATCAGTGGAAAATGTCATGAAGCCATTTCTGACCTTCAGTCTCTGCTTGAGACTAGGAAAGAAATGTGTATACAACAGAAACCCAAAATAATAATAATAATAATAATAATAATAAAAGCTTCTTACTTTCTATCGCATGCATCATCCCAAAGCTGATGTTGATCGTCTGTATGTGCCCAGATCCGAAGGAGGCAGAGGATTAGTTCAACTAGAACTGTCCTACAAAACTACAACAATTAGCCTCCAAAGATACTTGGAAACTACAGAAGACTGGATGATGGTATGCGTCAAGGAACATGAAAGTAGTAAGCGTCTTTACTCCGTAATGAAAGAAGCCACCAAATTCAAAATGGAGTTTCAAATCGGCGTAGAGATGCAACTACAGCCCAATACACCGGCTGAAACTGCAAAATACTTAAAAAAGACAGCAAAGACGAATGCAACCGACCAGATACAGAAACGATGACAAGATAAACCGCTTCATGGCCAACACTCTGCCCGTACCAAACAAGCTGACGTAGACAAAACCCGTACCCATCAGTGGCTACGCAGTACAGGGTTGAAAGCGGAAACTGAAGGTTTTATCCTTGCTGCACAGGACCAATGCTTGCTAACTAGGAATTATCAAGCACATATACTAAAATATTGTGTCAGCCCAAAATGCAGATTCTGTGATAAATATCCAGAAACGATTGACCATCTTGTATCAGGTTGCACGATGTTGGCACCCACTGAATATAAAACCCGACATGACAGAGTGGGCCAATATCTGCACTGGAAAACCTGCAACTTCTACGGGAAGGAAACTGAAAGAAACTGGTATGAACACCACCCAGACCCGGTTACGGAGATCGGACCTGTTACAATTCTATGGGATTACACAATACACACTGACAGAACAATCAAGGCCAGCCGCCCAGATATTGTTATTAAAGATCACAAACAAAAACGGTGCCTCCTTATTGATATGATAGTCCCTGCTGACTGCAATGTATCTTTGAAGATATTCAAAAAGCTGTCAAAATACAAGGACCTTGAAATAGAAATCTCGAAAATGTGGCATATGGGAACATCAACAATCCCTGTTGTAGTTGGAGCCCTAGGACTGGTTGGAAAAGATTTCAGTAGACTAATTAAAGGGATTCCTGGAAGTCCATGCCTCAAGGAGATACAAAAAATTGTTCTGACAAGTACAGCCCACACTTTACGAAGGGCTTTATCTATGTAATTTTTTTTTTTTTCAGTGGAAAGTGTCATGATGCCATTTCTAACCTTAGGTCCCTGGGCGGGACCCGGAAAGAAATGTGTAAACGCCAGAAATCAAAGAAAATAAAAAAAAAATAATAATAATAATAGAAAACTTCATGGAATTGGTATGAACACCACCCAGACCCGGTTGCAGACATAGGACCTGTAACGATTTTATAGGACTTTATAATACACACAGACAGAACAATACACCAGTCAGAGTGATCAAAACCCACTAAAACAGAATGTGCTTTCTTGTTGTTACAAGGCAATTCCTGCAGACTGTAATGTATCTTTGAGCATTAAAAAATCTATCAGAATACAAGAATCTTGAAATGGAAACCTTTAAAATGTGGCACATGTGGACATCAATAATTCCAGTTGTGGTTGGGACCCTGTTCTGCCCTGTGTTTGATTGAAAAAGATTCTGATAGATTCATTGAAGGGATCCCTGGTAGCACATACCTTAAAGAAATACCCAAAATATTCACACACGTACATCTCACACCTTATTGAAGGGACCTATCTATGTAAAATGTGTATGATCTTAGGTTGGTTTATCTTTATTTTTCTACAAAAATGTTCAGTGGTAAATGTCATGATGTCATTTATGAACTTAGGTCTTTGGTTGGGACTCAGAAAGAAATGAATATACAATAGAAGCCAAAAGAAATAATAATAATAATAATAATAATAATAATAATAATAATAATAATAATGATAATAATAATGATGATAATAATAATAATAATAATAATAATAATAATAATGATGATAATAATAATAATAATAATAATAATGATGATAATAATAATAATAATAATAATGATAATAATAATAATAATAATAATAATAATAATAATGATAATAATAATAATAATAATGATGATGATAATAATAATAATAATAATAATAATAAAAAGGGAAAAGATTCGTAAAAATATCTTTTAAATTCCTGTTTTGCGAATTTTTTAAATTATTTAAGATTTCGTACATATTATTTTAACATAACACAGGAAAAAGGTCGGCAAGAAAGTTCTTTAAATAAATATTAACGTTTTTTTTTTATTTGAAATTATCTGAAATTTGTAACATGTTGTATAAGCATATTTTGGACCCGTTTCTTCATTGATATGTGTGTTTATATAACTAAGTGTAATACGGTTCGACACGCTTACAGCCTGGTGCAACTGTATCGATCACGTGAGTCTCCACTCGGTGATTGGGAGGTCAAAGGCAACTGGTTTCCTTGATGGTCTGGAGTGACATCGAGTGCCAAATCTATTCTCGCATGATACAGAATATCGTTAATGGTTTTTAATCCTTAGTGGTTTTCCTTTTGGAAACCAGAAGGAAACCGACACAGCTTTGATGCACAGTTGTGTAAACATACGACCCCGGACTTTGAACAGCTTCTTCTTTTTTTTTTTTTTTCAACTGGACAGTTTCTCCAACCTTCACACGATATTTCGATTCCAGTTTGTGTCGGTGTATGTAAAAACTGGGAAAGACTCGATGTACGTTCAACAAAGGAACAGAAAATGTAATATCACAACTAGTAAAGAAAACACGAATGAACTTACCTGACACTCAGTACAGGTGAGTGATACTTGGGACATCTTCACTGATACTTCTGTCTTCTCTCATGACACACTAACAGACCAGAGCTTCTTTTAGACCAGCGAAAACTGCAATCTTCTTCGACACCACTTCTCCACCAAAAGCATATGATCCGCCTCTGACTTCCCTTTATCTTTCGTCGCCCCTTCTACCCATCTCTACATCACGATGGTCGGTTCGTCACTCCATTATAATAGAATGCAACCAACCTAAATAGTCCCACGACCGAAATTCACTACCTTCCGACTGAGAGACATTGACCACGAAAATGTTTATTGGTTTATTTTCTTTTTTCCGTACTTCTGAAAGTCGAGTAGTTACTTTGAAAATCTCACATCTAGATTTTACTCTTGTTTCCCATAAAACAGGCTCAGATAAAATCATTTGCAACTCACTTGACTACGTGTGTGTCCTATCAACGGGGGACCCATTGTATTACAGCCGATGAAATTAAGTTCAATTTAAAGCAAGAAAAATGACTTTTGTAGTCAGCACAGAAAACAAAATTATTAATGGTTTTATATGACTGAGAATAAATATGGTAATTTGCACGTAAAATCGAATCAATTCACATCTCTTCAGTGAAAGTATTAAAAAAAAAAACACAATGAAAAAAAAGAAATAAACAAACATTTACCTTGGCTTCAACCTACATTCGCGTCGACTGAGACTTGTTTGATGCTGTAGACAGACATTCTTTTGTTAAATATTTCTCCCTGTTTTCCCAGCTTCAACAATCGACAAATTTCTCTTCTAAAGTCGGAAATCACAGTAAAGAATAAAAAGCCGATGGAATATTTTGTATACATGATCATATTTGCAACGGCATAATTTATAGTATAGGCTTGCGTTAGAACGGATCGGTTTTGAAGATCCCACGGTTCGTAGATAAAGAATATAATACTGATCGGTGCTGTGCACAAGATGAAGCCAGTATTTAACAAAAGGACCAGTGCTAGGGTCTGTATAGCCCTTAACCCTAGGTGATCCGAGGTCGAGGATATGCCCACTTTAAATATGGTACTATTCGAGCGACGTTTTTTCAGCTTTATGACAATGGCGATATTTCCGATGAATAAAATAAATGCAGGCAAATAGAACATCAAAACAATCTCGACTACAACCCAATGGCTATAGAACTCTTTGTAGACCGAGTTTACCAAACCACATTTAGAAATAAGAAAAGTCGTGTTTCGCTCGGTTTTGTTTTTGTATTCGTGACCCCGACCGTACAATACATGCGAGTTAAGAAATAAAAATAAAGCGGCAATAAAGAAAATCTGTTTCTTCGCAGTAATCACTCGTCTGGTAGCTCTCATTTGCAACGGCTTCATAACTGCAATGAAACGCTCGGTTGTAATGGCGACCATCAGCCAAGAATTGAATAGTCCAAGCGGTTCCGATAACCAGTGAACCAATTTGCAGGCCACCAGGTTATCAAGTAGCGAAAGATTTTGCAAATAGAGCAAATATTTGAGAAGCAGAGTGAAATATAGAATCAGAAGGTTGGAGGCAGCCAGAGCTGTTAGCTGTTTAGCCAGAACGTTTCTTTTCATTTTAACCTGCTGCAAAACCACCAAAGAAAAACTATTTCCAACTGTGCCCAGCACGATGATGACGGGAGTACAGTAGCGCCAAGTTAAGTAGGCTGCCCTGAATTTCTGTATTAGGTCAGCTTCACTGAAATAATGACTCTCATTGGATACCATATTTCATTTGGCACTTTAACGTATCAATTAACAATACTGAATGTTTTGAAATAATTTTCGGCGTTTTTTCTTAATTGTATTTAACTGTAAAATATATCGGCTTATAATCTCTATACTTTTCTCTACAAACAGAAAGGTAAATCCAGGAATAAATTCATCTTCTAATATCAAATCATTAAAATTCTTTAGTTGGACAGATAATAGTAGCAACAGCGTCTCCTTATTTTGAGAAGATATCTTATGGAGGGAGTATGTTGTAAGTTTCATGCCAATCTGTTAGCAAATGTCATTGGGATTGAAAGGAAATTCATCTTTTACAAACGAAAACATTTCCGACAGCAGGTGAGTTGATTGTCGCCATTTTTTTCTTTTATTTATCTCCTTATTTTATTTACTACAGTGAGAAATATTAGGATATTAAAATTTTTCTGGACAATGCAATCCAGATCTGTTTGCCTTTTTAGAAGAGTAATTCATTTATTTCTTGAAATAGACATTTACTAAGCGTAACTTAGATGCGACACAAGGCCGAAAATATGGGTCACTCAGTGAGAATCGAACTCACTCTTCAGTCGTCATTGATCTAACGAAGCAAGTTTGTTAACCATTACACCATATCGCGGTGCCCAACTTGTTTTTTGTTTCTTGTTCCATTCGAACAATACTGTTTGTTAATTATCCGATTATGTTGTTCTGACAAAAAGAAAAGCCCTGCTGTTATAGACAGAACAATATCCATGACAGATAAGAAATCCTGGTTATCACTGTTAGAAACGTAAATGCCTATACTTACTGGATATTGCAGATTTTATGTATATGTTGCATTTTTTTTAATTACAAAAAAAGCCTGATTTCAATGTTTTGCCTGCCTTTTTGCCGAGGAAGAATCTGAAATTCTAATACTGAACAGTAAATGTTATTGACATAACAAGAATATTTTGGAGAAATAATATTGATATCTGGACAATGATTGGGTGTGTTATTGGTTGGACTGCTTTTAATATGGACAAAAAATCAGAAAGAAATCCTTTTGTTCGAAATTGTTTAAAGCTGTTAGTGATGACATTTTCATGATGCATAGTAAAGTAATTGTAGCAATCAAATTGGAGTCAATGGTCAAATACGAGCAAAACCGAACGAGTTCAACTTATTGACTGGATATCGTTGTATATTTTCTTTGTTCAAAAATGGGTTTTAGACAGCAAAGGCGGTGCGTTATTTTGACCGAAAATTGTCAACTGCTAATCACTGAACATATTTCAGATGGAGTTTCTCATTCGAACAAAATATTCAAGAGGAATATCCCATGTTCGCAGGCCATTTTTGATTTGGGGCTAAGTTCTCCACGAAATCAGGAAAGAGTGCGTTTCCAAGCGGGAAAAATCGAATTTTGGATATATTATCTGGCAGGTTGAATAAGACGGCAGTGGTTTAAGAGAAACGAGCAGCCGCCATCATAAAAATAAAAGATCAATAGTCGATGTTCACGTGAATTGAATGTGATTGAGAAATTATTAATTCGTATATTTTCATTTGATGATGGAAGAAAGAAAGAAAGAAAGAGAAGAAAACTTTTGTCAGAATTTATAAAACAAATAAAATTGAATTTCTCATTCAGAAGTCGATAAGAATGCTAACAAGGTGGGAAAGGTAACTGATACTTTTTTTGTTACAGCGACCCAATTCCATTTGGCCTATTGAATTGGAAGATTACTGAAGGTCTAATTTGTGGATGATTATTCCAGTTAAGTGTTTATTTTGTAAAATCCAAGGAAAATCCGGCCGAGAGAATTGATTTAACTTCACATAACGGAATTTAGATCCATTTAAGTTCTTATCAAAGAAATTCTTCAAAGACTGAAGAAAATATAGCTGCACAAAAAACGGACTGACATTTAATATAGACGTGTTAATCCTTCTTTGATTTTTGTTTGACTTTGTTTGGGTTTGTTTGGCATGCATGAATGACTTGCTACTGTGAATAGAAGTTTGGCTAACTTCAGAGGCAGAGTTTATATTTGAAATACTGTCGTAAGTGAATAAAATAAAAAAAAAGTTACAAAGTATTTTGCAGTGAATTGAATAGAAATTGCCGGTTAGACATCAATGTTACAAAAGCTAGCATTTGCAATGATATTAAAATTTTAGTCTGAAAAAAAATAAGTGACGCAATTAAGAACGTAAAAATATGAGAAAAAATACGCCCATTTTGTTAGTAAGATGTTTCAATCAATAAAGTCTAGGAGTGTAGTCAGCGGCTGTAAATTAGCGGTAATGCTTTCCTGTCCGAATCATCATCTGTTGAAGGCTTTCTCGAAGTTCTGCACACAATTTAAGATGAAAAAAAACAAAAAGATGTAGATGTTTTATAGATGATTTCCATTTGACTCTAATTTCTCTAAGGTTTTAGTAAAATGCTTAGCGGAAGGATTTTCAAGAGACATTCTAGGCATCCTGTTCTGCTTTCTTTAGAGATTTTGAGAAATGCTATAGAGACTATGAAATGAACTATCGTCTTTTTCTTTTCAGTGAAAACGTTAAGAATGCTAAACAGATCGATAATCGATACCATATTTGAACAGCTTGTTACTTACTCCATATCAGTCGTCTGTATATTTGTCTGTTTTTATGATACTGTTATCACTTCTCTAATTTGTTTTGGTTCGGCTGATTCTTTTTGTTTTTATGTTACGAGTGTTGTTGAGTGGTCAGTTTCCCAAGGATGACAGTTAGTGGATACTTTAGTCAACAGATCAATCTTTTACATTGGTCCTACTAATCGACACTTTATTGTTATTAGTTGGTTGCAGTAACCAATATCATTGATTGAATTTCCGATGTATTGGGTCAACAAACACGTAAAAAAACAAAAAACATTAACCTGAAAACTCGTCATGACATGTTAAATAAACTCATCATATCGAGACTTTCATATGGATGTCATGCATGGCGCTGAATATCCGAGAAATCTTGTTAGAAATCGAGAAATAGTGAATCGTATGGGTTCCAAAGCACTATTCGGGCTTTGTTTGATCGAGAGGTTCTACGTGGCCGACTTGGTCTAAAGCCCATCAGATCTGGCTACGATTTTCGCTAGGGGACGTAGGTTCGAATCCTGCCGGAGAACGCATATTTTTCTTACAAGATTTCTCGAATATTCAGGCCGGTAGATATAAATAAATAAAAATACTGATTCACAAATAAATAAAAACAGAGAATCTACTCAAATATGGGTATCCATTAAAGAAATAACGTTTAAACAAATAAATGAAAAATCTGTCGGATTTAATCCATTTTCTAATATATATATAGTTAGGTAAGGAAAAGTATGGTAATCCATAAGGATAATCTCAAGGAGGATGTAATCCAGAGAGCTCAATGTAAAACCAGGACGAATATTAATTTAATTAAAATTAAAAAAAAAACAGACAACCTTAAGGGTCCACTGATTATATTTTATTTTAAATAAAATTATTTTAAAATAAAATATAATCAATGGACCCTTAAGGTTGTCTGTTTTTAAATTTTAATTATCTATATCTCTATCTACAGTGTAACCCGGATATAAGGGATCCGGATATAAGAGAAACCCTGATATAAGAGAGATTTTATCTGGTCCCAAATTAGAGCTATACTTACTTAAACAAAATAGACCAAACCCGGATATAACAGAAACCCGGATATAAGAGACTTCTTCTCCGGTCCCGACAACTTTCTTATATCCGGGTTACACTGTATCTATCTATCTATATATATATATAAGTTAATTGCTGATGTCCCCTGACGAATGAACAGAGTAATTGCTGAAGAGTCCGTCTACGAAAGTCGGGATGCTGAAGGTAACACCAATTAGCTTGACAAACTTTACCGGCCTGGGTAATTGAAAGTCGAGTGGCATATTTTCTTTAATAAGACCTTCAATTACCCAGGCCAATACATATAAATTTCATTGTTTAAAAAAGATGTCTTCCCAAACACATATATCCATTAAATATAACATTTAAAGCAGTGTGTGTGTGTGTGTGTGTGTGTGTGCATGTGCGTGTGTGCATGTGCGTGTGTGCACGTGCGTGCGTGATGGGATAGTCATAGCAATAAGTACAATTGACATTGTGGGAGTAGTGAGATAAGGAGAGAAATAAAAATGATTAAACAGTAAGTGGGTGTTTGGGAAGATACAATTACGTCACTCGTTTTCGCGTAAAAGGAAACGACGATTTGGCGGTGGGTTGGTCCAAGCAATTGAATTCTTTTACGAAGCTGAAGTACATCACATGGAAACGCTGTCAATATTAGATGCAAAACAAACGTCGTTTTCATGATATATTTACTCGGACCGCATAGAGAAATTGTTTCGTTTTAATAAACCAAAAATGTTCCATTTCTGTTTTTTTCTGTATCATTGCGAAACATTCTGGATTTTTACTGATTGAAAAAAATAAAATGAAATAATTATTTATTAGTTACCGCCACGGGCTTTCTAGACTAAAGTGAATCCTCAAAAAACGCATTCTAAATAATTTTAAAATACTTTAGTTTAAATTGGTGAATATATAACACCCGAGCGCTAAAAACCCTTCAAATTTTTCCAAAATAGTCTTAATTCCGTGCAAATGTATATGCTTAATTCAAATCAACAATTAAATATTGAAGAAACCTACCTTTTTGGATGTTAGCGACCAGAAATAATTGGACTTCTTCTCGCTCTTCTTGTCATCCCTTAAACGGCTTATTGAGAGACATTCGCTACTGAACCATTTCGCGCACTTATACAATTTTGGCCTATTTACTTCCTTAACGAAATTAATACGCGATCTTTTCTTTTTAATTTAAAGTTAACTTAACTTTCAAATGTATGAAAATAAGTGATAAGTATAGTTTTTACTTATTTTTTTAAGAAGAAAGTTAACTTTCAAATATATGAAAATATCGACAAATAAAAGAATAACAAAGTACTTTCAAATATATGAAAATATCGATGAAAATATTTATAAATTATAACAAAAAGAACAAAATAAGTAGTACAGTAAAGCATTTTTTTAATTACATTGTAAATAAAACAATAATTAAATCAATTGTAAGAGGAAGTTAAAAGTTTCATATCAATGGAAAAAAATGACATTGACAATTTAAAAACAAATGCAATATAGATGTCTCTATAATGAAGTAGGTCCTGGATACAGTCTGCTCGCCTCTCTCAGGAAAATGTGAAGGCACTGACTATGTTTAGGGACTTCTTTTAAGAATAAAAAACGAGCAATGTATTGTTTTAAATACGAAGTTCTGTGTCCTGATCTTTTAATTACATCCTGAGTCGTTCTCCATAGTCTTTCAACCGTCTGCGTGTGGATAGTTTGATCTGTTGGATCTACAAAATGTTCAGAATGGTTGATTTGTTTGTGCGTGTACCCATGTTCCGTTATCCGCACATAGGCCGACCAGCAATCACTGTAAATGATTGATCCTGGTCGGATGTGTTGCATAATCAAGGGAACAAGGGTATTGGCATCCCTGGCTTCTCCTTCCCCGCAATCGGACGTAAGTGGTACCATGAAGGTCTTCTTCGAAACTCTTTCGATACCGCCAAATAGCCAGACCGTTTTCATTAGACGTCTCCGGTTATATTTTTGCCTTGCGATAACTGTTTCGTCGATTTCTACCTCGACACCGGGTCCACCCAACTTCTCCTGGCACACCTCACGGCAGAAGGAGCGCCAATTCACTGAAGTGACTTTCGTAATTTCCAAGTTTTCGAACATTATCCTGTGGCACCAGCTAAGATCAAGGAAACGTGTTACAAAAAGTAGCACTTTCCACGCAGGCAAGCGTGACTTCTCCAAAAGTGTATTTTTCCTAAAAACCTGTCTCCGGTCCTAGCAGTTCGAATCGTCCTAATGGCCGGAAAACAGAATGTGGCTTCAGTGTTAGTGATAGGGAAAATTCACTTTTGGAGAAGTCACGCTTGAAAGTATACAAAATAGAAATACTGCAATTCTAATCCTGTTGGAAAAAGTAAAAATAAAACCTGAAGAAATACAGAAGACCATCAGTGCAATAACTAAGAATTTCTTATTTATGCTAAAAAAAATATTTTTTTTTTAATCAATAGTTTAAGAATATCATTTTTTTCAGTTCTATACACTTTTATTAAACGCAATCTTTTATTAAACTTAGAATAAATGAATTTGAAGGGATTAAGAAGGTGCCACAAAACAAAATAAAATAAAAATATATAGCATAAAATGTAAAAAAAAAATGTTCATCTATTCCAAGAGTAAATTTTAGAAAAATTACAGTAAAGTATTCTTTTATGCAAATGAAACAGTTTCGTCGCAATTCTGAAAATTTTCTTGAAAATTACGCAAGAAAAAATATGACACAAATTTGTTTTTAAAACAAAAACTTAAAATAACAACTTGCGTTTTAAGTATTTTTTATTTTATTTTAAAATAACAACTTGCGAATTAAGTAAACCCGGGTATAAGAGACCCGGATATAAGAGAAACCCGGATATAAGATAGATTTTATCTGGTCCCAAATTGTTCCCATACTTACCTAAACAGAATAGACCAAACCCGGATATAAGAGAGACTCGGATATAAGAGACTTCTTCTCCGGTCCCGACAACTCTCTTATATCCGGGTTACACTGTATTTGTTATTTTATTTATTCTCATATGCAAGAATCTGTAAATGCAGGAAAACAAAGACACGCGAAAAAAAAAAGCCGATGAATCTGAAAACAGTGCTCTCAAGACATGAGAACCGATTGAACGGGAGATATGAAATTAGTCACTAATCACTAATTCATAATCGTCCGATATTGCAGAGTAGTCAGTCAAAACAAGATATCAGAATTATATCTTCTTTGTACACCCATACCAAAAAAAATCTAACAGTTGCTAAAAAAATTATTAAATTAAATTCTTTTAAAAAAAACAAAAAAGCTTTATACTCGAAAATGGCATTTTCATCTTTTGATTTGATTCTTCAAACTTCAAATAAGAAACTCTTATGGCAAAAAGTAACGGGATGAATTTCATTTTTTTTTTTTTTTTCATTTAAAGTGTAGATTTTTTTCCTGTTGAATCCGAAAGAAAATAATGTGTTTTTTTTTTAATTATGCAAACATGAATTCTCAAAAAAAAAAAAATTTTTTTTGAGTTTATTGAATTCACTAGGGAACACGTATTTTATTGAATGATATCTGACACCTTTAGATGATTAGGTAAGTTGGGTGTGCTGAATACGAATTTCAACTCGGATTGCCTCTATCAGGTCCTGACTCTTGTCAACAGCCTATGTGCCATTTTCCAGATTTTTCAAATTAGGACTAAAAAATTAAGTCATGTGTTAAATTCTTTTTCAGGTTTCATGAATAGTTGAATTGAATACAAGCAGTTCAAACTACAGCAAAATTACATTATAGTGATAGAAATGACTTAAAATGAAAATCAAAGAGATATGAAGTTTTCACTGTAGCAAAAATTTGCTTTTACAAGACTTTCTAGCGTATTTGCTTGTTGATAGGAGGTCTCTTTTCAAGCACCAGCAGTAATCAACCATCATGTGAGAATCCCAGCAGCCTTTGTAACATTCCACCATAATCTTGATATCTTGGTGGATTCTCTCCCCTAGTTCGTCACTTACATCGCCTAAATTACTTGTAAATTGGTCAAAATTGCTATTTAAAAAATGGATTTTTACGCTCATATTGCAAACTAATTCTTTTTATTCCTTTTACAATGTTTTTACAGTTTCTTTGTAGATATCTGCTCTATAATTGCCTAAAAGGTTTTCTATTCAGTCCACGAATGAGAACCAGGCGTCTTTCCGCGTTCGTTCATAACATTAAGTAAAATCACTGTCTTTAATTAATTAATTAATATATTCTTATTTGTGGACCGTCGAAAATTCCCGCCTTAAGTTTTTCCGTATCTAAAGCTTTTACATATTTGTTAACGAGGCCTAGTTTGATGTGCAGAGGAATAAATAAGATTTTATCTCTGCTCATTAAATGTGGCCTAATTACGTTTTTTTTTTTTTTTTTTTTTTTTTTTTTCCGACAGTATGTGATGTCCGTGCTGGCCAGATGTGTTTGAAAACTTTGAATGTTCTTCCTTGGAAGCAAGGATATTTAGTATACCCTCCTAGATGACCTAGCAGAAAATTAACCATTTTTGAACTCATATGATCCATTCGTGTCCCCTATATTTGATAAGATTTAAAACCTTTTTTTTCTATATGTTCATTACTTCATACTTTTCTTTTAAGTGTCCAGTCGATATCGAGCTGTATAGATTGACATTATGCAACAAGACACAGTTAAACCTTCTTTTGGAAATGTCTAAAAACAAACGCCAATCATCTGCATCGTAAGACTCAAACCCCAACTTCTCCAACAAACTAGGTATATCGCAGCAATAAACTAAACTATCTTCAGTTTTAAAATTTTTAAGAAGTTCTTTTTCTGTAAAATGAAATGTATGTATTTGAAGTAAGCAGGTTTTTGTCTTTAGGTCTTGAAGCTAAGAATTCCACGGCCTTTTTTGGCGAATTTAAAAATCTATTATAAGACCATTCAGCTCGCTTTAAATCGGCTTGGTGGATCGTTTTGACTTTCAAAAACGCTGGGGTCAAAATCATTCCTCAGAATGTCAGTTATTTTATTTATGTGCCGTGCGTGATCCACGCTTACGCTATCATCTGTATCTTTCGATACATGACTCACGAGGCAGATTTTTTCCCGTAGTAGGTTGCGATTTCTCTCTACGGTAGACTAGTTGTCATCCAAGTGTGTCCTGCTATTTACCCATAGTTGGGAGGAGGAGAAGAGGATTCATGCCTTTCATGTGAACGTAAAGGATTCGACTGGAATTCGAAGTCGGCTATTCATTACTCGCTCGTGCCTTCCTCTATTTTCAGGAACATCAACTAATTCTTCAGTTGAAAGACCCTTAAATTTTGAAATGGGAATATCATTTGAATGTAGCACAGGTAGTATCGGTACCAAAATTTAGGTATTCGATACAATGTTTATTTTTCTTGGTGAAGCCCGAAGTCTTGACATAGTAAAAATAGCAATTGGTTTCGTGGTTAGGTTCTCGTCATATCTGATATGGGGAAAAAATTGTAAATCGTTAACAAAAGCAACGAGAGACTATATATTTCAAACTTACATTTATGTAAGTTACAGTATGGTGATCACTTACATGTGCCACACCTCCGCTTTCTTTAATGTTATTGGTTCATAAATATATGATACTTATTATATGACAATTTAACCATCGCAAGTAATTCGAATTTTTCTCTAAAATCACGGATTGGTCCATTTCATGACCAATCGCGTATTTTAGTATCTTTTCTATATTTTTAGCGCCAAGATCTCTGGAGCCTATCCGTAGCTATATAAATCCTCTCGCTGTTAGCCAACAGCCAGTAGCAGTTCAATTCTTGGAAAATAAGGCACTGCGCTATATTGACATTTTAATTCTTAATTATTACTCATTCGAGTAATCATACTAATTCTTATTGATATCACTCATGAACATTACATCTTTCTACACTGATAAGACACTGTGGAACTATTCTTTATTTAGCTAAGGTCTTAATTGAACTTTGTAGTTAAATAACATTCAATATTGTACTCAACATTAATTAGCTAAACTTACCCTTTTTATTACGGAAAATGGGAAGCAACTTTCTTTATACTATTGTTGATTTTTGTATACCATTGTTAATACAATATTTTATTAATGTTCACTGAGCTTGATTATTTTTCTCTCGTGTTTATTGTGCATTATTCATGTGGGGCATTGTTTTACAAGAACACAGCTTTCCTTCTTGGTTATATTCACGGTGACCGTAGCCAACAATTCTTACAACACCACAACATTTGGTAACCCCGACGTGCCTACACTACAATTGGTAACCCCGACGTGCACTACAACAGTATACTAGTGCTTAAATTACGTAGTTGTATGAAATCATAAACTTAGCATGGGAACTCCAAAAGGTATTTTTGAATCCGAACATTTCGTCCAATATCGCTGTCTTTCAATGCATATAGTGATGGGCTTTATGTGGAACCCACGATTTATCTTGGTCTCCCAGTTTTATGCCAAAATAAGCTAAGTAAACTCTTTATGAAATCAGTTATATTTTCTCGATGAAGTGGAATTATAAAATTTCCATATATAAAACAAAAGGAATCAGAATTGTTTTTGCATTTTAACTTTCTAGCACTTGATAATATAGTTGCCTGATTGTTCTGTCAATTTGTAAAGGTATTTAAAGCTCTAAATCCATATAAATTCACGAAAATCTTAAATATAAACACAAAAATTGGTTTAAATAGAAACTTATTATGAAATACGGATTTACAATCTATAAAATTAAACTAGAAACACAGATGACTAGGTCCAATATAAATTATATCTAATTAAGTCAATTATTAAATCACGATGACAAAATTACGCACTAAATCATATGCCAATTCAAAATTATGTTTAATACCCAAACTTAATTAACTGATTGAACTGGTCGATTAATTCCGGAAACGAGTCACTTTCATATATTTTACTAGTCCCTTTAGAATATTCTACAGAAAACAGGAACGTTCGGGAAAATTCTAGAATTCTAGCTTAATTTACTAATATTAAAATGGGTTAAAAATGACAAAATTAAAAATATTTTTAGGGTGTTACATACATAATACAACAATGCCATAACAATAGGTACAAATATCTAGATAAAAACCTAGTTACATCGTGTAACTGTCATAAGACATAGCGTGTACTGAGAAAAAAAAAGTCATTACGAATTAAACGAAAGAGGAGGATTGTTGAGCAAAATCAAGACCTGATAGAACAAAACCAAGTAAAGATTTGTTATCAGCCCACCCAAATGATATAGAACTGTCAACAAATCTAATTCAATAGACAAAAAAATTGAAATTTGTTTCCCAGAGATCTTTGCATGCCGATTTTTCCGTATGTTCACATTTGATATTGCATAATTTTTTTACTGAATAATATCTTCAGGGATTTTTCTTTATAAAACTGTAAAATAATGGGGCGAACACCTACGCCCCAAATTAAAAAAGTACACACGAGATATTTCCTCAAAACGTTCTAATTTTAAAAAAATCTATTCAGAAAAAAATGCATTAATTAATGAATAACTGCTGAAAATTTCGTCTGAATCAGATAATTCCCCGGTTTTCGGCAAATATTTTAAAACAAGGGTAACGTTTTTTTGCTTTCATTTTGGAAAAAATACATTTTGGTGGCACCTCTTCTTTATACATGTGTTCCACTCTTTCACAAATCTTAACTTTGCATTATAGTTCTATCAATTAATCTCTACACTTTTGATAGCAACGGAAAAAATCACTTACAAGTTTATAAGTGTGTATGTGCGTGCGGGGATACATAGACTAGCACTTACATCAGTCCAGTCAATGGGATTAGTTAATATGATCAAATAATAATAATAATAATAATAATAATAATAATAATAATAATAAAAGTATCGATCAGTAGTAGCAGTGTTAACAACCAATCAATTGCCTACATAGTACCGGTTTTCCATCTTGGGAAACTAATCATTTACAACACCTGACACATCAGACTATAAATACGTCGGAAACAATTGGGCCCAAAAGAAATTAGAGAAATGTGTTTGTTAGGATAGAATTATAAGAATAAACATATGCTGGACGAACGGTTGAAATGAGAAACATATCAGGTTGTTTAAATATTATGTCTATAATCGATCTGTTTAATTAGCCTTAAAAAAAAAGAAAGAAGGGATATTGTCTGTTCCTTAGTGCTTGAAGCATTTCTTGAGATTTTCAAAGGAACAGAAATAAAACGAATAGACTGAAAGGGAATTACAAAATCTGGTTTCATTTGTTCGTCTTTTTCAAACCTTCCCGCCAAACATTCTACTGTAACTTTACTAGAGAAACAAAGATCACTTTCAGAGTCTAGAGTGGGAATTTGTAGGATCATTCAAAAATTAATAATTAAAATAATTAGTGTGCAAAAGTTTCAGAGACATGACAAAAATACAGAA
This sequence comes from Acanthosepion lycidas, assembly GCA_963932145.1. Lineage (NCBI taxonomy): Eukaryota > Metazoa > Mollusca > Cephalopoda > Sepiida > Sepiidae > Acanthosepion > Acanthosepion lycidas. The sequence goes on along the minus strand of OZ010599.1, from coordinate 43,825,525 downwards.
AAAGATGTCCAAACACACACATAATATGTTAAAATTTAAAATAAGCCTTTTATAGGTGTTGTTTCGGTAAAAGAAAATGGCAAACTATAATTCCGCATGTAAATGATGGGTTTTCATCATTTGTAGAGGATAAAGGAGAAAAAGAATATATTTCAAAACGGAGATAGTTTTATGTATTATTCTAGAATTAATGATTTTTGTTTTTTGTGTATTTAATATAAAGTATTGTAGGGAAGTTATAACGTTGAGTAAATAATTATAAACCCCTAGCATTTATATATACAAAAATATTCATAAAAATGGCAAACAGTAAGACGTGGAAACAAAATGAGTATCATTTATTATCTGGTTGTTTAGTCGGTGTTGGAAACATGAAACAAAAGTAATAGTAAGTAAAATTGTGAGTTTGGGGTTAAATGTAGATCAAATACACATCGGAATCCAACAGAAGGATAAGATAAAGAATAAGCAAAGTGTATACAGTCTTTCTCGTATGTTTTTTTTTATATATAGATGTATGTAATGTTATATAATGTTAATTATGTAATATTATATAGATGTATGTATGTTCAGAAAATTTAATTGAAAAAATACAAGAAGTTCCCGAAGTTTTCTTAAATCGAATGTTTGTTGAGTTCTAAAAGATAAATGTTATTATTTATCCTGAAAAAGGAAAAGGAGGCGAAATTTTCGTTGACGCACATTTTGACGACCTGTAAGTGTGAACGGCTTGTCTAATAGTGAGAATGTCATGTGTTTGCGTATGTAGAGAAAAAAGTGGAGCTGATTCTTATTGTTTTAGAATGAGTGAATTAATGATAATTATAATTGTTATAATTATTTTATTATAATTATTTTTGACGCTATAATTAATTTTTTACAGATACGAGAGTATTTTTACAGAATTAATGGATTTTTATTTTTGTGTTTTTAATGTAAATTAATTTTTATAGAATTAATTTTATTTTTGTGCTAGAGTGCACATTTAATTTCTTAAGTTTTCTCGGTAGACGAAATAAATAGTTTAAAATAAACAGAGCGTCTACTCAAATACGAGTATCCACTAAAAATAATGTTTGAAGTAATAAAACGTATTTTTATATGACTAATAAATAATTGACAAAAGAGAGAAAATATTCTCGCGTGTGCACAACTGAAAGCGAAAGGAAAAACATTCACAGGGTTAGCGGTAGTGTGTGTGTGTGTGTGTGTGTGTGTGTGTGTGTGTGTGTGTGTGTGTGTGTGCATCACATGGACAGGTGACTAAGTATTTCTAGACAAGTCTTCTACCTACCACACTCTAGAATGAAAATAGTAAAAAGAGGAAGATTATATGCGAGTTTTTTATATTCCTGAAGCAGTGCCACCTAACGGGCAACTATGCAGACCAAGCGAAGGTAATCCTTATAATGCCATAGAAAAATCACGGGGTATAAGAATTTTCAACCAAATGCTTTCGGTTTTGAGTAAATTCAAAATGTTTTCGAGATTGTATCCCGTGAAAACAAATACGAGTCTTTGCAGGGTGTTATAGTCAGTCAACTCAGAAAGTTAACCCATCTACTTAAATCTACGACAAGCGACACCGTTTTCTCAAAGAGATAAATAAAGATTCTAAAGATCAAAAGATTCACCGATAGCTGAATCTATTGGGTTGGTGCATAATTACCAGGCGTTCATTAAACAATATTTATTATGAAAAAAGAAACGCAACAATTCAACAATAACATTTTTAAATGATTATTACGGAGCGTATGATTATCGACATGCATTTTTATAATCTGAAAATAAATGGATATTTTTATTAAAAAAAGCAAACAAAACTTCAATTTTGATAAACAAATAACTCGCTTACAAAAACGAGTGATAATTACACCAACCCAATATATGCCAGCATTTCGAAGGTAATACAAATACAATTTTCTCTTTGAAACTGTTTATTGACATTTACTAAATTGTAGGAGGTTTCTCGATATCAGGTAGATGTCTAATTTTACATGCATTTCAAATAAGAACATTACTATGAAAAGGTACATCCACTTACCGTATTTTCTTGTGTATAATACGATTCAGTGTTTCAGAAACTGAAAACAGGATAGAAATTACATCCTTGAGTATAATACGACCCCTTAGTCAGTAGCATGCAGAGGTCGGGTAGGGGGTGCAATGGTCCCGGGTATATATATGTCGAGAGGTCATCCAATCGAAGAGCGAAATAAAAAGCTAGTTTATATTTAATTTGAATAAAGTGTTTATTTCATGTTTCACCTGTTTTTACATATTTAAAATGTGTTTCTTTCTCATACTTCTCGGTACCAGGTCTTACAGGCCCCCGTCGCCTGTTTGATTCTTAAATGCATACAATCAAGAAGTTGTCCCAGGACATCACCAAATGCCACCAAGGCTCTGCACCTTGTGCAGCAATCTGTATGTAAATTTTTTGAAAAGTGTTATCATATTATCCATTAAAATCTCAATGTCGTACATATATTTCATTTAAATATTTAATTTTTCACGATATTAAAGAATAGAAATGAACCCGATTTGTAGCCATTGTGTGTTTCATCTAATTTCTGTTTTCAAACATATTTTCCATGAAAGATGCTAATTAGACATACATGGCAATACATGGAAATACATTTTAAGATGTTATTTAATCGATCATACGTTTCTGTTAATGAACGGATGTCCCCTCCAGGAGTCTCAGTGCTTTGAGAGGACCTCAAGTGAAACTCCTATATACTATCCATCGGTAAAGATGTAGGTAAAATGATCGGCTCCCCGTATCGCTCCAGTAAGTACCTGACTTCTCATGCTATCCTCTACCTTTCTAAGAGCCAGATCAGGTCGAAAATGGAGTAATGTTACCATATTTGGGCAAGAGCTGCCCAGTTCTCACTTTCCAGTCTTGATACAGTTCAGAAACGTCTTTGAGTTCTTATTGTAGAAGAATTATTTTCCACCCTCCAACCTCTCTCTCTCTCTCTCTCTCTTTCTCTCTCTCTCTCTCTCTCTCTCTCTCTCTCTCTCTCTCTCTCTATCACACAGGCGAGATGTGATGAGTCTCTCACTGCTCTAGATCTACTTCCATGGAAAGTGTTCGTACGAACTACATTCCTTGGTTCCGTCAGGTCTAATGTTCACGGCTAGGACCCACCATGCCACTTACAAACCACCCACATTCCCACCGTATTCCATCGGCAAGAAGTCTCATTCAAACAGTTTCTACCCGCAAACCACTGCCCTGTGGAACAGACTCCCAAGATAATATTTACCCGATCACTACAATCTTAACCTGTTCAAGTCTAGATTTGACCGTTACCTTCTCCTATCCATATATAAACTACTCCTTAACGTAACCCTCAAACCTCTATTGACCCCCAGGTTTTGTACAGAATGAACCTTACTGTAAAAAAATTATATTTCTATATATTATTCAACTATTAAAATAAAAAATAGTGTCTATCGTTAAGAATGAAGAAAAATTTACACCCCCCCCCAAAAAAAAACAATAAAATCAAAATCTAAAGAAACTTTATTTTCTGAGCAAAACTGAGTGCTTTTGCAATTATGATACTTCAAATGAGGTTTTAGCCGAATAAAAATTTCTGAAAACGCTTGTGCATAATACTTTTGCCTTTAATTTTAGTTCAAAATTTCTCGTATAATGCACAAAAACATACATTACTTTTTTACATTTATTAAAATCTATAACCTTTCTCTATATCTTAGAAACATGGCAATTTCTATGAACATTTCAAATAAGAACACTGTTTTACTATGAAAAGACACAAGCACAAAATCAGCTTACACACACCTTTACATACAAAAATTATTGTAAAGCTGTAAATTGCAGTTATGAAATTTTCCCACAAATATTGAAAGTTTATTTACTATATTAATTGTAACGATGAACAATTAATAATACCAATATGAATTCTCTACAAATAAATTGCATGGTTTTTCTTATCCAACATTTACAGGAGAGTTTCCAAGAAAGCCTTCAACCGATGATGATTCGGACAGGAAATCATTGCCTCTAATTTATAGCAGCTGACTACAGTACCAGACTTTATTGATTGGAACCTCTTACTGACTGTGAATGCGCCAACGAAACGCAGGCAGCTTCACTCTTATTCTGGACACTTCCATTTCCACACGTGATATTTTTACGTGCTTAATTGTGTTAGTTGTTTCCAGGCTGGAGCTTCAATATTATTGCTAATAATAGCTTTTGTAACTTTGGTTTCTGGTCTATCATTTTTTCTCTATCGACTTTTATTTTTTGCAAAATGTCTCATAATACCTTTCTGCTGAAAATTGTTTCAAATTTTGAGTTGTTCTGAATTTCTTTCTAAACAGCCGATCTTTCTAGACGCCATTTTTCTGTTACTGATAGCCATTCATACATTTAAAATGTTTTGTACTTTGAACGGATCCAGACGTGTCCTTGCATACAGATCGTGGCTTTGTGGGTGAGGCTCAGAAACACTGAGTTGCACTATTCCCCTGACGATGCATTTGACCCATTCCTCAGCCTTCGTTGATCTAAAGTGGCGGTTTACAAGTAAAGAGGGTTTGGGGAAAATTGAAAACTAATGCTTTGTCAGAGACGGAATTCTTTTAATTAGAATAATATTCCTGGAGAAGTTGAAATTACAATGTGGTTTTTGGTTACATCA
>OZ010599.1:43730843-43813343 GCA_963932145.1 Acanthosepion lycidas | reverse complement strand
AAATTTCTCTATATAAAATACATCTGCTCATGGTTTTCCAAATTTCGGTTGTTTTGAGAATTAAGTCCCCTCCCCAATTCTACTCTCTCTACACTTTGCCTCGTACCATCACTTCTATATAAGTGGTGCTAATCTCTCTTTCTCCCTCTTCTCTTTCTCTACCAGTCCCACTTTGTCAACGGTCAACCTCAGCCCACTTCCAGATGGTGCAGCGAAAACAAAAGGGATTTTCAGTCAGTTTTCTTTATCAGCTTGTACAATGTTGTGATTTATGCATCGACCAGACCACTCAAGAATTGGAAAGGAAATTTCCAATCTCCTTAAAAACAAAGGTTTATTTTTCCTCTGTGTTTATCCATTTGTTTTACGATCAACTAGTAGCAATGCCTAAGAAACCAGGCTCAAACAAATGTGGACTCCACCGAACAATCAGCGTAATGAGCCACATAACAAAACTAATCATCCATATTCTGATGAATAGAGCGCGCTGCAGAATCAGGCTAGAGATAGGACAAGAACAGTGCGGGCTCGTTAAAGACACTGGAACAAGGAACATGGTATTCATGCTCAGAATGTTATCCGAAAGAGCAATACAAATGTAGAAGGACGTGTACCTATGTTTCAGAGACTACGCAAAGGCCTTCGACAAAGTACACCACAAGGATCTGTTGGAACCTTGATATATTCGGGAAAGATATTAGAATAATCACGAACCTATACTGGCAGCAAACAGCGTGCATGCACATAGGGAGCTAGTTCAGCGAATATACAAAAATAAAAAGGTTGCGTAAGGCAAGGATGTCTTCACCCCAGACCTATTCAACCTATACAGCAATTCTGAGAGAATTGGAAATCCTACCGGCATTCAGCATTGGCGGCTACAATCTTAACAACTTAAGATACGCAGATGACACAGTATTGATAGCAGACACGGAAGAGAAACTACAAAATCTCCTACAGAAGGCAGCGAAGGAGAGTGAGAAGAAGTGACTAAGCATAAACTACAAGAAGACAGAATGCATAGTTGTCCGTAAAAGGATGAGCGCGAAATGCGATTTACAGGTCGTGGACACAAAAATCAAGAAGGTGCAGAAGTTAAAACATCTGGGAACTGTTTCGATAGAGGACGATAAGTGCGACAATGAGATCCGTAGACGTATTGGGATGGCTAAGGACGCATTCGAAAAGCTGGTCAGAGTATTGCGAGGATTTCTTTGGTGACAAAGAAAAGAGTACTGAGCTGTTACGCTACATCTATCCTCCTTTACGGCAGCGAATGTTGGACGGTCTCCTCAAAGATGAAGAAGAAACTTGAGGCGACGGAAATGTGTTTCTACAGAAGGATGCTGAGGATATCATGGACCGAGCGTGTGAGTAATGATGAGGTTTTGGAAAGGATGCAAACAAGGAGGAGGCTTATACTTAACATCAGGAGGAAGCAGCTGAAATTTCTGGGACTCGTAATGAGAAAGGAGGGCTTGGAGAATCTGATACTCACTGGTCGAAAGTAACGAGGGAAAGAGAGACAAGGGAAAGCAATGCATGACATACCTGGCGGGCTTAAGCAAGTGGATGATAGAACATGGTCTGGAGGAGGTGGCAGAGGGACGAAACTTATTGAGAGCTACAAGGAATAGGGGGAAGTGGAGAGCCGTGATCGCCTACGTCCTGAAAGGACACGGCACATAAAAAGAAAGACCACATAACCTTCCTGCTCATGGCCGTTTCAAAATGGTAATTTAATAAATTTTTTTCTTACAAAGGAAATCTAAATTAATGTTTGGATGTGACACCGAGCTGTCGGCCCATGGTCAACTTCCAGTCGTGACGCGAAAGTGTAATATTTCTCCTACCGGCGTTTTTGGGTTGACTCTTAGTCGCTGCCACCAGCTTGTGCCCCGGTCGATTGGTAGTCTTCGCTACCCGGCGGAATACTTTGGTCAGGGTACCAATTGGGATGATCGGTCGATGCTAACGGCTTCACACCAGTTGCAACCGGTTAGACACCAACTCCGTCGTTCCCAGCTCACTTCCAACGTCTGGTTACCGAAGTAACTGCTTCGATCTCAAGTCTAACCTACGCACGTTGTGAATTTGATCTTAGGTAGACATGATCAATCAGGCGTCGGGCCGTAGGGTAAGATGAGTCTAGACTGGAGGTGATATCGCACAAGCGAAGCAAAAGAAAAGAAGCAAATAAAACCCCAAGAGGTTCAAGTATGTTAAAAGTAACAAATTAACTTTTATCAGTCTGTTATATATATATATATATATATTATGTCGGTAACGATGCTACATTTTATTTTGGTTCCACTGAAAATCCTTGAAGATTTCATTTTTACCATTATTGAATGACCTTTGTTAATATAAAATACAAAAACAGCACTCTACAAATATTTCTGGCACTTAAAGAATGATGTCATCTTACTATCAATCAATTGGGAAATTATATCTAAAGCTAAAGCTTATAATGGAGAACGTAATAAATGTAACTGATGTGTGTGTGTTGAAAAATCGGTTATGTTAAAACATTTAAATAACCCTAGTTTATTTAACAAGAGAAATGAATTGATGGTTATATGTTGGTATGAAAATAAATATCTACTTAAATACAGCACTGTTCTCTCCAAATATTTCTGGCAAGATTAATTTTTAATGTAAATTGCTGTTTATTTTTAATATAATTTTTTTTTCTTTTAAAACTCCAAGGCGTGCTAGCGGTGAGGGATAACATGTATATTTATTAATATATACTTAAGAGCTATGTTATATTACATCAAGCAGTTTTATTAACACCAGCACTATACGTGCGATATATATATATAATCTTATATAAATATAAGTAAGTATATTCGTCCGGAAAAACTTTAAGTGTATTGGCTTGTAAATGAACAAACCAATACCCAAGGAAAAATAAGGAATAACAAAAAAAGAACTAAGAACATGTAATTCAGGCGAAAAGAATCGACCAGAATCCAAGCTCAGAGTCCAAAGAAAAAAAACTCTGACACGAGTAAAGTAAAAATAACTAATCAAAGTGCTCAATACACTAAGTAGAGCAAATCTAACTACGAGCCTAAAGAACCTTGCTCTTTAGGTTCGTATATATACATACATACACACACAAAACCCACATTAAATGGCTTAGCACAATGGTCAAGATTGATCTGATGTAGTTATGAAGATGATATTTACTTTGCTTTTTCAAAATCTGGAAATACCAATGCTTTTTGAAAGACTTTGTCAATGCATTTTTTTTCCATTTGTCTTGGTAAGTATTCCCCATTATTGTTTTTCTTTGTATTTATTTTTGTCGCTTGCATCATTCTGTCACAAGGTGGCAGCATTTAAGGTGCGTCGACCTTGAAAATGCCACTCTTAAAATCTTGGAAGCTTGAAATATTTACTTGAATTATTTGAATTGTATTTGGGTTGATGTGCGCTTTCATTTTGTGTCAGGTGATGTGACAATTCATTGCGTTTCAAAAGAAAATAAAAGTAAAAATGAGGGAATGTTAAAAGGCTGGAATTTCAAATGAACAGGACAAATAAAAGCACTTTCAAATCAAATGATTCGAGAGAACACGACAATTGTTGGCGGCCATATTGACGTTTCTTTGCATTTACAGCAAAGGAATGTTTTACTTCATGGAAAAAAAAAACAAAAAACAAAAACAATTGTTTCACTGCAATTTCCACCTCTTTTTTCCCTTTTCAATGATGAAATGGTTCTTCATTTTGGTCTGTTTGCTGCTTACGTCATCCTAACAAAATTATTAGATGGCTTTGTGTAGCAGTCAACGAAAATTATCCACAAGCGTCAACTATTTAATTCCAGCCCCGGGATGGAGTGGTGGTGGAGGAGACGATAGATAATACATCCCTCTATAGGAGTTTAGCGTCATTATCTGGCACTTGTTGCACTCACACCCCGCTCATGAATGGACTATTTTTGGTTCTGCTTTGTACATGTGGGATCCCCATTTTAAAATTCGACCTTGTAACGTATTCCGTTCGATAAATCAGCCATAACTAGAAAAGATCAGATTGAACTACTTTTGTTGAAAAAACAAAGAAATTTTGAAATTTCCTATTTTTGGGAGTTGACTTTTTAAATAAGATGGGCTACTAATAAAAAGGAAGTCAATTATAAATTTTGCAGTGTCCAAATCCATTTCACTATGGAATAATGAAATGATTAAATAAGGAACAAATATAGGGGAAAATGTTTATAAATTTAATGTTTCACTTTTAGCTTAATCAGAAAGGTTTCACATTTCAAATTCTGTGCAGTTAGTTTTCATTGGCTAAGTTGATTTAACGTGTTTATATATTGTAGCATTAGTCCATGTGTGAAGTCTAGTGATTTTTTTTTTTTTTTGGTGGTGGTGGTGGTGGGGGGGGGAGGTATTCACCTCGCAGCGTCTGAATGTGTGTCATTAAAGCAGGTCGATTCTGGAACCATGATATTGCACTCCATTTGAAAGCTGGGGTTTGACATTGTAAATTAAATCGTTACTGTTTTTTTGAGGAGGGAGTTTAAAGGTTAAATTTAGGTTCAAAATCGTAGCGTTGGAATTTAATACCGGTGATCAGTAAAAGTCTTATAGCAGAGGTTTAGAAATTTATAATTTAGTAAAGTTTTAGAAATTGCATATGGAAAGGTGCATGGTACAAGACAAGCACATTATTGCTAAGTCAATATGTCATAAGTATAAGAGTAAAAAGGAAATTATACTGAACAATTTAGCTGTATTATGATGTAAAATGTTATATAGTGCGATATTTTTTTAGTGTGATTTTCAATAAACAATGCAAATTTTAAAAAATTCTGTCTCATGTGTGCCCAGCAGTATTATGGTGTTATACACTTTTATCTTTTTTTAAATTTTTTATTAAATCAGTATCTAACAAATCTTCTTATTCATTAAGTATTCTAATGTAATCTTTTACATATTATTTTTTTTTTTTTTTTACTACACAGCTTTTAGTTTTTACTTATCGAATACAGTAAGAAAAATTGTTTGCTTGAGGTGATTCATAAGAATTTTGGTTTGAATATCCATTCAATTTATTTCTCTAATACAAAATATTACAATTTGTTTTGATTTTTATTCTTGAAATAGTAAAATTTTGAAGTCAGAGTCTGTAAGCTAAAGCAAAAAACTGCAGACGATCTCAAAAAAACAAAAAAAAAAAATAAAAAAAAAAACAGCTATGGATTTTTATTTAATCACATCAAACCTCAGGTTTCACACAGTGCAATGTTGATTTCATAAAAAAGTGAAAAATCAACTTGCCCTAGTGTGTCATAACTGAAGACGATAGTGAAAATAAAATACAAGTTTTCGTTTCAATGGCAAAGAAAAAAAAAACTTAAAAGCAAACTAACTTTTAGTTTTAGACCTACTTAGATGCACGATTTTTAAAGGAAAATGACAGATATACAAACTTTTTTTTTTCTTATTTACAGAAATTATAATTATTTTTTTTTTTTTTTGCTTTGATTGATAAAGGATTTTTGTAATTGTCAAAAAATATTGACAAACTTGACTTCCATTATTGAATCACGTTATAACTTCATGGAAATCGTCTTTCATGAAAAACAGTCAAATAGAATTTTTTTGTTTTTAATTTTATTATTTTTTTTATTTTTGACGTTTGCTTTAAGGCTTGTTTCATTCTGAATAAGCCGGCAGCATCCAAGAAAGCATAAACGTGTGACAAGTTAAAAAATAAAAAAAAACTAAAAACAAAAAAACATTCAGACACGACACATTTTATTTCAAGAATTTCTTTTAAAACAACAAATATGGATGGCAAACAATTTCAACACAAATCGTACCACTGAATATATCTGAAAGACAAGACTTGGGGAAGAAATATACCCAAAATTATACATTGAAACTTCAGTGGAATGTATTTTACTGTGATCATTGTGAGAAAATGGAATTTTAATTCATAAAAACAGTTTGGAGAGAAAAATACATGAACAACAAACGGGGAGGCCGGACACTTTTTTTTAATGTCGGATGCAAGTGAAGGCTGGAATAACTTGGATGTCAATAAAATTTATCTTTTTTTTGATTCAATTTTTATTCGTCCTTATATTTATCATTCTAAATAGTAACTTATTTTAATGTGGAGATAATGACATACATTTTAAAATTAAAACACATAATTGAATGATTTTTTTTTTTTTTATTACACCGAGTGCGAAAGATTCTCAAATAGAAAATGAAATTGGGGTGGGGTCATTTGTGGAGGTATGAAGAAAAAAATCACAAGTTTTATTTGACTTTGAGTGATATATGAATGAACTAAAAAATGTTTCTATTATTGATGAAAGTGTAGATATCCACTGCCTTATGACCATTATTACGCATCCAGTGCCGTGACTATCGTTAATCTTCGGATTTAAAATTACAACTGAAATTCAATTTTAATTTCACTATGTTATCATCATTACACAGACCTGATGTGAATGTTTGCTTTTGCTAATCAATATAATTTTACTTGCATTTTTCTTTTATTATCCAACTTGTACTGCTTTACAAGCTATTTCAAAGCAGGTAAAATGAAGTACTGAGCTAATTTTTTTACGGTTTACCTAATCCAACCACCTATAATTTGATGGTGAACGGTAATAATGGCAGGAGGTAATAATGACACAAGTGAAAAAAGTGGCACAAGTGAAAAACAGACATTACAACATAAAATTAAACACCAGTAGCTGTTTAATTTTAAACTATTTAAAGTTAAATTTCTAATCGTAGGACAATTATTTACTTCTGGTTCAGTTGTCTAGGAACCGTCACACTCACACACCATTGATCTCAGTGGCTCTACCACAAACGCATCATGAAAGTCATTAAGTAATAAAGGAAAGAAGATTTGCTTCCAAGGCTACATATACAAAACAGATTATAAAATCAACTACTATCAAATGGAGATTTTTTTTTCGTATTTTTTTCCACTTGTGCCATTTTATCATGCCATTTATTACCTAAAAAATTCGTAATTTGATAGAACCCCAGCCACATCTGGTATTATGATGAAAGTCCCAGAGGTGATTGGTTGGTTTGAGCTTTTAATCAATAAAGGAAAGAAATGGCTTGAATTTTTTTTTTTTCACTTAACAAACCCGACAGTGGGGATAGAAAAGTAAAAAAAATTAAAAGGTGCATGCTGTATGCATCATTTTTTTAAGAAAGATATTTGAATAAATTCACAGATAAGAAAAAAAAAAAACAAAAAAACAACAAAACAACTATATATGGTGAATTTTTTTTTAGGTAGAGTTGAAAAACATTGCACAGTTCGTAAAAAGGGATATTTAAATAAAATAATTTCTTTAAAAATATTTGAATGAATATATCTTAAAAAGAAACAGGAGAGGTGAAGTATTTTTATTTAGATCAAGATGTGAATTATAAAACACAAAATTGAGTGAAAATAGACATTCCAAATTTCACAAAATATATATATGCATTATTTTACTTGCTTTTTTGTACTAAAATCACAAGAATAAAGAGGAAAAAACGAAGTCGGACATTTTACTTACGCACTTAAAATTATAGACCGACTGGGAAATTACGAAACTTATAAAGAATAAACTTCGATAGAAAAAGAAGGATCAAGATTTGCCATATAAAAATAGTCACGTTGGAGGAAAAGGCTTGAAAATTGTGATGTACGACGAACGAAGGAACGATATTCAAAATACCAATAAGAAATTCTTTGAGATGTGGAGATGGGCTTTTGAGGAATTAACAGTCACCAAAACGAAATTGATATTCAACTCGTACGACAGATAGCACCATGAAAGAAAAAATGGAAGAAAACAGAAAAAATGTTTTATTTTGCCCTTAAAATATTTCCACTCCACGTTTTAGGCTTTTTTTTTTTGTCTCAGGGCAAAGACAGATACCATCTGCAGGCAGACAGGGGAAATAATTTTAGTTGTACTTATTTTTATCTTTCTTCAAGTTGTATTTCATTTCATTTAATTTGACGCCCCCCCCCCCCAAATTGTTTCTTTGCTTCCAATTTGCTGTTATGACAAATCTATTATGCCACTATAGTCTTTTAAAAGCTTTTGGTCGTTATAGATTTTTGATATATAGCATTTGGTGTTTCTCATGTTTTTAGATGATAGGGTTTTTTTTTGTATTTTTTTATTGAATTTTCTGCTTTCAATTTATTTACGATTGATGGATGGAACATCAGAGGAAAACACCAAAGGTACTGTTAAGGAAATCTAGAAATTATATTTTGGGAAATTTGGTTAAAAAAAAAAAAAAAAAAAAAAAAAAAAAAAATAGGAAAAATCAAACAACAGGAAAATACAAATGATTCCACCACCAAAATTCGCATAGACAACAGGAAAAACGATTATTGTAAAAAAACAAAAAACAAAAAAACAAAAGTCAAATTGATGTGTCGTAAAGACATGTTTTCAATTCCGAGTCAGGCAAATTTGAACTTTCACTTGAAAGTATTAGAGACAACATACATTGTCTTTAAAGCCTTCCCTCTATAAAAATTAGGTTTGGCTTTTAGGTCTGAATGTATTGTAATTTGATTAGGCTGCTTTTTTTTCTGTTGCTTATGCTATTTTCTTGGGCACTGACTATTCCTTATACAAGCCCTCTTGTTTTTACAGAAACAAGAAAATTGATAAATTTCCTCTTAATTACAACAGATATTACCCCTACCAATATTCTATCTTTTTTATATTAATTTATGATAACTGTCATAAAACAAAATGAATAGTCATCCAGACTAGTTAGAAAAGTGGAACTGACCTGGCAGACACCTTTTGTAAGTTTTTACGTCAGTTGAGTAATGATGTGAGCAAAAGATCTTAAACAATCACACACACAAACTTTCAACTCACTAAACCTTGTAAAACTAATTAAGAAAGTATAAGAAAAAAATCAGTTTGGATAAAGAAAAATTAAAAAAAAAAAAGGATTCACTAAACCCCACCTTCCCAAAGTGCAGGGTTGTGATCCCCATGAAGTACTGTACAAAAAATTCAATTAGTTTGTGAATGCAATTGACCATGTTTTTTAAAACTTATGTTTTAATTTTAGAGTCATTATTTTCTGATTACTGCAAATTTTCCCGCAAAATAATTAAATAAAAATGAAACTTTCTGATTGTATATTTGTGATATAAACAAATCTAAAAATTTAAAATTAAATAATAACTGGGAAGAAATTTTCCATCATATTAAATAAATGTCACATTTCCTATTTTATTTTTAATTTACATGATTAAGGAACAGGCAGAGAAGGGCCAAAACTTCTTTTACCAAGCTATAGATAGCAAGGTTGCAATAAAAGGGGGTTGCAATTCATAAAGTTTGGGAAATCCTGCACTAAACTTCCCAAATTGAATTGTATCAATTTTTGTATTTATTTTATTCCTTGGCATTTTATTTTATTTTTTTTACACTACCTATCCATTTGAGGTATTGGGTACTTTGACACAGTGTAATGGTTAGCAAGCTTGTCTTGCTTGATCAATTGACTGAATAGTGAATTCGATCCTCACTAGGTGCCCCATACTTTCAGCCTTAGAAAAATCACCACATTCAGTTGAGGTTATGTTTATTTGTAAACTTTTTATAGTTTCCATCGTTAGCTTGGGGAAAAGGGAAATAAAACAATTATTAACAGGTTAATTTTAAGGATAGAAATAGAACATTAAAAAAAATTAATGATTATCTTCTCATTACATGGTGTTGTGAAAATATATAGTAAATTGAAAATTGTGGACATATAATTTTATTTTTGTTTAAACAGCCTCAAAAATCATTGTATAAACTTAATAAATATTAATAGAATGCACTTACATTTATATGGATGGTGTATAAAGAAGAAAGGAAGGCATTTCATTCCTTGGAAAATTTATAGATGGACAAAAATCACAATAAGTTGGGCTGACATTTTACTGCAACAAAGAGAGTCAGAAGTTTTCCAGTACCAATGGCAAGTAAACGTGAACAATACTGTTGTAACTTGATTAGCAAGTCATTTAGGTACTTTAATATGATTTGAAATTGGTTTATTAAATCAAGTTTCTACCTAACTTTAGAATGAAATTAGGAACTGGATAATTGATAAATTAAATATAATCAGAAATTGAATATTCTTTTAAGTTTATTCAGGGTGAATTTTGACTGGTCAATTCATTTTCTATGGCTTAACCCTTTGCAGGTTATTTAAATCCCAAAAATGTTTTTAGAGTGTAAGAATTTTTTTTGAGATAATGGCTTTAGTGATACAAATCTTACTAATTAGCCCATAGCTGGGTGAGAAGAGGTGGATTCATACCTTTCCTTTGTATTTGTGCATAAGTGAATATAATGAACCTAAAAGGAATTGGAACTCTGATCTCCAATTAATAGTTTCATGCCATTATCCATTACACCACCCACACATCCAAAATAGATATTTATAAACTATTTTTTAAATAATTCTGTATATCAATTAAAAGTTACTGAATACATATATTCAAAAATATTATTGTCAGAATTAAATTTAAAAGATCATGGCTATTTTTTTCATCATACCACAACAGTTCTATTTCAAATTTTCAAACATCCTATTTGTAAACATCCAAGTAATATTCTTGCTTTACAGTCAAACAACCAATAAAAGAAATTTTGATATACCAGACCTATCCTTAAGTGCTGACAATAGAACCACTGTCAATGTTGAATGTTTCGGAATTTAAAAAAAAATTCATGTTGGGCTCTTAACAAAATAGTAATTTGAGAAAAGAAATGGAGTAACAGATGAAAGAATTTCTCTAAGAATTTGTAAACCAACCATTTTCTATATGCTTGTCACAACTACAAACATTAGGAAAATCAACAAGAAAGCTACAACTATTTACAATACGGAGGCTGTAAATTTTTATATAAATAGGAATGTTTTGAAAATGTTCTCAAACATGTAACAAAAAAATATTGATCTTGGCATTTGAACTTTGTGAGAGAATTATCTCTTTGTACATAAATTGGTCGGACAATGCAGACTTTCCAAATTACAAAATAAATCTAATAATTTGTAGTCATTAAAATTTTTCATAGCATCAAATAAGCAGACAAAATAACACCGAGAAAGTCAAATTTTATATCTTTCAGGTTTATAACATTATATTTTTTTAAAATAAAATATTGTAGATGATATTCACTTAGCATTTGAAATATATATATATATATATATATATATATATATATATATATATATATAGGGTGGTCCAAAAGTAGGCTTACAGTTATTTTACTATCTATTTCATGTCTTAGATCACAGTTCAAGACCAGAGCTAACTTTGCCAAACTATTCTTTCAACAAGATAAAATACTTTCTCATTATGCTTTGGCAGTAAGGGACTACCTTAACCAAACCTTTCCACAGCATTGGTTCAGAAGAGGCAACATCAAATGGCTACCAAGTTCACCAATGGATTTTTTTTTTTTTTTGGAGTGTAGTAAAGAACAAGGTTTATGAGAAGAAATCCCCACACAGTGGACAAATTAAAAAGTACATCTCAGAAGTATTTATTGAAATTGATGCCGATCAGCATTTGTGTTGTGCTGTGTGTCAGTGTTCTGGAGAGATTAAAAGAATGTTGCAATGCTGAAGGAGGACATTTTTGAGCACTTAAGAGATTAAACCGTGCTAAAAAAATGTAAGTAAAGTGTTAAACAAATGCACAAAAACAGTTTTGAACAGATATGATTGTAACAAATAAATATAAATGTAAGAAAATGTTTTTAAAAACTGGAAAGTGCATATCTACTAAGTGTAAGCCTACTTTTGGCCCACCTTGTATATATGAAAGCAAATATAAATCAAACAAATGTTGCCATTCAAGATGGTTTTAAAAGACTTAGAAGGGCTTTAGAAGTAGTGGAAATTTATACTGAACTTCAGAAAATATTTATTGGACAGAATATTATTAATATTGAATGTAGAGTCTGAAACAAAATCTTTTTGAAAAATTGAAATACAGAAAATGTAATGGTGAAAATAATCCAAGTATAAAAAAAATTCATCACCAGGGTGTCTACAAAATCTATAAATGAACTGAAGAAAATGTAATCATTTTTAGATTTTCAAAATATCAGATTCTTTTTCTCAATCAATGAAATATGGCATCTGAACACTCTGGTTTCTGGGCATCCAAAACGTGAGAAAAATAAAATAATGCTATGTACTTTCTATAATGAAGGAATCAAACAATAAAAACTCCATTTAAAAATCAAAAGAAACGGTATAGATATTAAGTAAGGGAGATAACTACAATATTCCTAAGAAGAAAAATATGCTTTGAGAGGGGGGAAAAAAATCAGCCATTTTCCATAAAAATACATTCAGTTTTGCTATTAGATGTTATAAATACAGTCAGCAGTTAGCCACAAGTATGAATTTATCTAAAAATACATAGAATAAACTAAAGATTTATTCAGGGTTTATTTAATGATATGATTACAGTTGAGCCACATTAATCTAATAGAAATCCTAGAATATCATCCTGATCTGGAGAATGACCATCAGATTCAAAAACTTTTAGCAGATCATGATTTAAGGATGTTATTTTAAAATAAATTCTCATGTTATTAGTAATTTTAAAATCATTTCCAATTTATGTTTTATATATACAATAATAGAGCCTTTTCTCTTTTTATGTAACACCAGAAGCAAAATTTAAAGTTAAATGCTGTGTTCAAAATATGGACTGAATATCATCTTCCATTCTGGTGTTATTTTCAAACTTTAAAACATTGAACTCTTTCTGATAAACTTGATCAATGTCTCATATGTATAACTGATACCACGTGTTTTTGCATTTTTCCCTTAAAAACCTGCAATTTCAAATTGTATACATAATAGCCAAAGTTCTTTTTTTTAATAAGACATTATCACATTTAAAGTCTGTTGAAAAAGTACACTAAACAAAATAATGTAAATACATTATGCTAAAACTTTCATAAATTAAAATTTTTTTAACTTTGCTTGGCCAAAGTGAATTATGGCCAGTCTGATCAAAGGATATATGGTCAATTAAATACCCATTGTAGAATTGCATGACCAACTAAGTACATGTCATGTATGGATAAAGATTTGGCTAGAGAATGAGTCTGCTTTTAGTGACCAGTAAGCAATTACAGTAGCAGCCATGTTCAGGTATTTCTTCCCCATTTTTTTCATATGGTCACAAGTAGACAATTTGAAGTAACTAACTTTGTCTATTCATCGACCCAAATCATTTGATATAAAGAAACCTTTGTTCAACATCTTTTTCTTTCCACTCTGCACCCTAAATAAACAAATGCTATCATAACCAAATTTAAAGATCACAAGCCATTGTACATTTTGCTTATACATTTGCTTTATGATGTTGCAACACATCCAATATCTTTGGCAGTGGAGGACCATTGTCATCTTATATTACAAAGCACTGCACAGGTGTTATCATGAATTTACAGTAATTATAATACATTTCCAAAACAGAAAAGAAAATCAAATTTTGATACTAATGATTTTTAAATTCATAAAAATGTAATATTTGGCATTTTTGAAAAACAAAAAGAAAAAATAGTTGTGATAAAAACTTAATAACCAACAAGTATCAACATCAAGTAATTACTAATTTTCAAAGAATTTATAAATACATTTTTAAAAATGCCAACAACATTTTTTTTTCACCAATTTTACCTAAGAGAGCGTAAGCTGAAACAAACCTGCTTTTAAAACTTAGTCAAAAGTCTGCCCAGGATTCCATACATTCTTGCATAAACTTCATAAACAATGAGAAATGAGAAAATGAGATATACATTGAAACAGAGATATTAATGCTGTACACTTGTTATGTCAAACTATTGAACTGGTTTTAATAGTCTTTAATAATATGATCATTTGAGAAAGATCAATAAAAGACAGCCTTGAGCCAAACTAAAAAATAGATATGAGAAGACATTTCACAAGTATTGTTAGTTTTTGGTAAATTTTACCCAAAACAGGGATGCAGAACATTTTGACGAGATCATACTAAAAACGGTTCAATTACGACTAGACAACAGATATCTAGCAAAAGAGATTATCAAGAAAAAAAATATATACTTATTTCTATATGTTCTCTAGTTCATAATGCTGACATTTTTGAGCAAGCCTTTAAGAGCAATAATACTATTGCAATAAAATTCTGTCATGTTTTTCTCATTAAAGCTCATTCCTTAAACAGATTTGTATTACCAAATAATACTCTCAATTTCAGAATGGTTTTTTACTTGAGGCAACAGAAATATGTTTCAATGCAGAGAACCTCATGGATGGAGTAAGGAACATCTATTAAGTAAAGTGGAAACAAAAAGAACACTTAGAATTAGAAAGGGACAGTTTAAAGTTTTAGGAGACATTGAAGAATGAGGGCTTGGAGAATTTGAAACTCACAGGATATACTAAAAGCAAGATCAAAATAACAAGTAACCTACCTATTAAGCTTGTGTAAATGAATGTCAGATCAACGAATAGGAAGGATAGTACAAAAGCAAATACTGCCAAGTTCTACAAAGGATAGGAAATTGAAATGAGCCACAATCACCTGTATCCTGGCATAGGAAAAGAATATATACAATATTTTTTTTATTTTTGCATTAAAATAACAACTTTGTTCATCTCAGACCCTATATACTGTCAATAATAATTCCTTGTTTGATTAACCAATATGAATGACACAAAATTACCTGTTAGAAACAATCACTTTAAAGCCGTGGGTAATTCAGCCAGTGATACTGAATGTCAAATTGTAAACAAAATTTCAAAGTCGGTATCTGATCCCGGATTAGTGGAATGTACATTGTTGCTCGATGCCCTGTAAATGCGACTTGAAGTATGTCCCCTATTTGTGGAATCATAGGATTATTATTTTCTCTCAGAGAAAGAATTGGCAATAATGGGGGTGGGTTTTGCTATATATATATATATATATATATATATAAGCAAAATTTCTGACAGTTTTAATTTGGGGACAAAAAAGACCAATGTTAAAAAGCAACACTGATAAAATTTAATGAAAACCAAATGAAACAGAAAAATATGTTATAACTATTATTACTGTACAGTTGCATTTAGAGTTTTGCTTTAATAATGAGATTCTATCTCCCTTGGAGAGCACTTGTGATAAGTTAGCAAATATGGTCATTTCACAAGCTACTGAGAATGAGCACAAACCTCAGAGAAATAAGGTATAATTTCATGGACACATTTCAAAGATATTGTTTGCTTTTGATTATATATATCTATCTAAACATCAATCAGCTAAATGACAAATTTTATTTGTATTAATGCTAATTGCTGAAACCTAATTACTGAACAGTTTGTTTATAAAACTCCAGAATCAAAATGCTGAAGCTAAATGACAAATTTCATTTGTATTAATCTCTCTATCTATATATTTGTAATAAATAAAATAAAATATTCACTTATCGTGTCCCTGTGGAGATTGCATCCACTTGTCAAAGGACTTTATTGTAAAATTTTATAACTGATGAGTGGATGTATTCTCAATTAAAATCTGAGTAGAGACAACATAAGTGAAAATTTAATTTAATTTATTAGTATTAATGCACCATCTCTATCTTTTGAGCACTTAAAGAAATTCCAGAAATTACCAGGTCAAGTTTTTTATCATTTGTTTATACAAGTATTTGAGCAGCAGTTATTATCAAAACTTATATATATATATATATATATATATATATGGTCAGAGTTGAATCAAACCAGAGAACAAGTAATATTAAAAAGTGCTCAATACACATGAGAAAAATTAAACTATATATATATATATATATATATATATATGTACAACAAGTGATTAAAAAAATTGTAAGTACATAAAGTATGTAATTAAATCAATTTCTATTTCAGTGTCTGAATTTAATGAAATGATTCAACAATGACACCATGATTATCATAAGCCACTCTTAGAAATAAACACTAGAAATAATAAAATTGGAACATTTGAATCAGATTTGGTGAGATTAAAATGCCAGAATATGTGCATTATAACTAATTAAGAATTTTGACACTAATATATTTATGACAAATTTCAGGCTTTAGGAAAAAATTCAATTTTCAATGATACATTTTGTATTTTATTTACCAATGATTGGCAAAGGAGATTACATAACAGTAGAAAATTTGTGATGCTCTCCACCATTTTGTATAGAGATTTTAATTCCCTAGAAAAATAATTCTATTTTTAAAATTTGTGTTTTTTTTTAAATTAACCCTTTTGTGGCTCATTAACATGTGTTACTTGGGTTCATATTCTTCTTAAATTGACTGAAAAATGGAAAAACATTTGAATCCATTCAATTTTTGCTAAAAGCACCAAAATATTCATGACAGATGAGATTGACCAATAAATACAGTTTTAAAGAACATATTTTGTCTACTTTTTAAATTGCCTAATATGCTGGATTTGTATAACAAAAGGAAAAAATAAAATAGGAAATATTTAACAATAACATGACACATTCCTGAAAGGAATATATATACACACACACACTTGTTTTAATGAGTTAATGTGTTGCAATTTTTGGAGAACTTGAATGCACTGCTAAACAGTGAACCTGAATTTGGGAAGCATAATTTAAGAATAAAATTTAAAGATGTTCAATTTGCTTAAAAGAGAGTAATATAGCAGCAGAGTTAAAGGTGTTCTCTCAAGGAGGTTCCTTGTCTTGAATGTCTAATGGGCCTCAAACCTATCGCAAATCTCAAGTGGAACTCCTATATATGTTCTATTGATAAAGATACTGGAAAAATGGTCAGTTCATTGTACTGCTCCAATAAGTACCTGACTCCTCCTGTTATACTCTATCTTTAACAAAAGGCAGATCAGACTAAAAAGGGAGCATTTATGCCATATTTGGGCTGCCCAGTTCTCACTTTCCTTTTTTTTTTTAATAGAGTTCAAAAGCATCTGCACAGCCTTGTGGGTGAGGAATTATTTTCCATCCAAACACCCCTTTCCCCACAGAAACAAAAGAATTTCACAAATCTCTTTCTATTTTATCACTGTCTCCATGGCAAGGGTTCTGATAAACTACATTACTTGGTTCCACCAGCCCTAACTTTTGCAGCTGGGAACCACCATGTTGCATACACAAGGATGAATCATCGCAGTTCCCTTCATATATGAACAATAAAGTAAGTTCTACTAGGACAGCTTCTTTCCAAGAACTTCTGCTTTGTGGAAAAGACACTACAAGATAATCACTATAATCTTGATTTCTTCAAAATCTAGGGTTAACTTTTCTTTCATAACTTCATGAACTGCACTTATAACATCACACAGTAACCCTTTACTCTGAGTGGCTCTTGGGCCTTGTATTGGGTTAATATTAGTATAAAAATAAACAACAAAATTAAACAGATTAGATATAACTAGTTTAAATTAAAGAATCAGTTTCTTTTTTTATAGGTCAGTTGGTAGAGCATCAAAACTAACATGTTCGAAGGTTGTGAACTCTGAGTAAAGCCCCCCAATAGACTTTATAAGTATACATTAAAATTATAAGTGCCAAAAAACATTTGAAGACTTTTTAATATAATCCTGTAACAAAGAGTTTAAACTATTTTACTTGAGAATGTTAACCTACATTAAGACAATTTATTAAAAAGCTTTCTACGTTTTGCTTTCCTTTTATGTTTATACTATCCTTAAAACATTTTTCATGTCAAACAGTTATCTATCAAGAGAAAATATATACTTATTTCTATATATTCTCTAGTTAATAATGCTGAAATCTTTGAGCAAGCCTTTAAGAGCAATAATAATAATAATGCTATTATTATAAAATTCTATCATGTTTTTCTCATTAAATCTCAATTCTTAAACAGATTTATATTACCAAATAATAATCTCAATTTCACAGAGTGGTTTTTACTTGAGGCAACAGAGATATGTTTCAATGCAGATAATCTCATAGATGGAGTAAGTAATCAAGGAACATTTATTAAGTAGAATGGAAACAAAAATAACACTTAGAATAAGAAAGAGTTTAAATTTTTGAGAGACATTATGATGAAAGAGGGATTGGAGAATTTGACACTCACATGACATACTACAAGCAAGAAGGAAATGGCAAGTAACCTACCTATTAAGCTTGCATAAATGAATGTCCAATCAATGAGTGAGAAAGCCAATTCGAAAGCAAATACTGCCAAGTCCTACAAAGGATAGGAAGGGACATGGCATATAAAAGGATTTTGTAATTTAGCATTAAAATAACCACCTTTGTACATTTCTGACCCTATCTGATGCTCATAATTAACCATAAAAAATGTTTCCTGACAAACATCAAAATTTATCAATGTTCATATCAGTTTTAAACAAAGAACAAACACATTATGTTATATATTTAATATATATCATAAAAAGTGCTGGATACAAAAGTTATAATTTGAAAATCTTAAATTTAACAAAACAACATTAAAATCGAAAACAAGTGGACAATTGAAGAAATATTGCAATATTTTTGTGAATGAAAACATCAAGAAATAAGAAAGAATTGTTAAATTCCTAAAAATAATTCTTTTCATCATAAATGGCCATAAAAGTATTTTCAGCAAAAAACAAAAAAAACAAAAACAAAAAAAAACATTAGCTGGTATTAACAACAAACTATTCCTTATGTGAAAACATGGAAATTAAAAAAAACAAACAGGTAACAATAAATTGCAAGTAAAGAAAAAGCTATGGAGGAAAGAACTGATTCTATTTTTTTTTTTTTCTCTAAAAAGTTGTTCAATCCCAAATTATACATACACTTTATCTGAACAGGCCCAGAGTGGCTGTAACTAATCCAAACAAAGGAAGTAAAAATACACACATGTACATACACATGCCCATCAAGCAATTTCAAAACAAAATAATAAGAACTGGAAAAGAATACTTGTGAGTAATCAGTATAATCGAAAGAAATAGTCAAGAAACAGGGTTTTTTTAATCAGAGACAAGGCAATCAAAAATATATTCATTCATTTAGGTCTTCAAAATATAATTCCCTTAAAGCATTATGAGTAAATGTAGAAACAGATTGACACAAATGAGCCCCAATGTCAGCAAAAAGATCAGAATACAGTCAAAGAATTAAGAGTAAGAATGAATATGATTTTTTTGTCCCAAGAAATGAGAAAAACCAGGACCATAAAAAAAAATCCAAGCTTAAAAATGAATAATTAGCAAATACAAATGTGACTTGCACTTTATCATTACATCTGCAATGGGAAACATTATTTAAGAATGGCCTGAAGAAAAGAGAAAAATTTTTGTTTTAGGAAAACAGTTTTTCCATTTTTATCAATATGTAGAAAATTGATACCATTTCTGGCAACACTCTTTGGACTTTATATTAGATTAATATTCAAAGTAAATTGACATTTTATACAGACTAGTATAAAACAGTTTAAATATAAAATTGGTTTGTGATGAAATGTAAATGATAGATGTTTATTGTGTGAAAAAACTTGTGCCAGGAAATTGTTTTCACAACTCTCATAAAGCAATCATATATCACCTGACTTTAGAAACTTAACCATTAATTTTTTTTCCTTATTACACACAATTTTGTCTGATTTGTACCCATTTTTAATAATGTATTTTTTAAGACATATAGCAGAAATGAAAAAAAAAAAAAAAAAAAAAAGTTAAAATTGTGTACCACAAAACACAAATAAAAAGATCTTATAAAACATAGTAACACTATTTGATTGTTTTGGTGTGGGAATCTTAATAAAAATAAAAATAGAAGGAAATGAATAAAAACAATAAATATAAAAAAGCAAGAGTAAAATTTTAAAATTATTAAGAAAGTGAAACTAAGAAGATTTAAAGCCTCTAAAGAAACATCTACAAGTAAATTGTTTAATTGATATAATAGTTGAAGACTAGAAACATGGCTTTACTTTATTTCACAAATTATGTCCAGTGGCAGACTGGCCAGGGTGTCAGCTTGCCCCGATAATAAGTGGGCCCACTATATCAAATAAAAATGTAATAAAGAAACAAACACCGACAATTGTTTTAATACTAAAAAGGGATAAGAAATTTATAAAGTCATCTGCACACTATCAGTTACTCAAGTCCAATGTGAGAGGACATTTTCAAAGGTAAAGATCAGAAAGACAAGGTTAAGAAATCTGCTACCTGAGGAGAATTTGGAATCATACATGTTGCTATCGACTAAAAAGGAATTGTTATTGGATGCAGAAGCAATTATTGGTAGATTTGAACAATCAACTAGTGAACACAAACAATTGCTCTTAATATAGTGGATGATACGGAATGATCTAGTACACTTTTGAACTATCTGCTAATATGTAAATTATGCAGTAAACTACTCAAAAATATCAATCAATTACTTAAATTTTTTTTAAAATAAAGAAAAAATTAAATTATAACATTCTGCATTTATCTTTGGTATCTACTGCCAGTAATATGTACATGTACACGCTAATTACCGAGAAATACACATAATTTAACATAAAAAATTTAATTGTATCCTTTTGTTCATATGTAGCTTTTGAAAATTTTTTTCTCTATGAAAATTAAATGATAGCACTGTAGTTGTGGGTGTGTCCCTTTGTCTCCTGGCAACCAATATTTTTTGACCCAGTCTGCCACTGATTGTGTCACATGGAACCAAGGGAATTAATTACTTTGTATATAATTGAAAAAGGAAATTGTAATAGTTATGAAGTTACATTTGATTTTTAATATATGCAGTAATACACAAAATTAAGAAATCAAATATTTTATGCAATATAAAAATGTTTGTTTGGTTTAAATTTATTTTGAGATAAGTGAATTATGTATGGAAAAGAGCATTTCTTCAATTAATGGAAAGAAACAAATAGCTTCGTAAGTTTTTAGCAAAAGTGAAATATGAAATAACAGTTGCTTCTGTGAGTTAGTGGTCAGGAAGGATGGTTCAGCCATCCTTCCTGACCACTTGGGGAGACGGTTTAGTGTACAAGTCATCTTGATATTGAGCAAAATAGAGTCAAAAGAAAAAAGTCTTACTTGGTCTGTAGACAAAAATAAGTAAAGAATGAAATTTCAGAGGTTATCAAAATATCAATTTGGGGTTCAATCACTTTTAGGTAAAAACAATATATTTCTAATTTCATATGTTTTTTATAAAGCAAAATCAATTCAACATCTATGTAAATATATATTGTTCAAATTTCAAAACAGGAGGGCAATTTAAAATAAAAAAAAAAATCACAATTTATTAACCAATATTTAATTACTAAACAAGATGGGTGTGTTAGACCAGGGTTTTCCAAACTGTGGGTTCTGACCTTCAGTTGGTCACAAGATAAATGAAATGGGTCTTGACCAAAAAGAAAGAAAAAAAATATGCAAGTGAGAACAAAGTGCAGAATATAAACAACTCTAAATGCTGCACAGCACTCATAAATCATTGCTAGTTTTTCACTGAGATAAGCTTGTGTTATGTTTTATTATTTTAAAATATAATTTATATATATATATATATATATATATAGTCTGTTCTCACTGAGTTTAGAATCTTGTTCGTCAAACTCATTGTGTACTGAGTGACACCAGTTCTCTCTCACAAAGAGACCTTGCAACAAAACTTATCTACAAAGGTGTGCAGTGTATTTGTCTTTGTGGCCGGTGAAAGGCATTAAGATTGTTGAAAAATTCAGTTGCATCTGAATTTAGGTCTAAAAGTGAAATTCCTGACTCAATGTCAAAGTCAAGTACTAGTACATTCTTTTTGTGGTATTAAAATGAAGTGTTGTGTTCATTTGAAGTCTCAGAATTTTGGCGAGTTGGCCGTTTCTGCAAAGTTTAAGAACGGGCTATTTTTTTATTTTAAAGTAATAATTTTATATTCATGCAAGTAGATACATGTAATTCCAACATATGTAGATCATAAGAAATTTACATATAAATTGTTGATGCTAAATAAATGACCCTAGTGAATAGAGTTTGTCTTCGATTTATTACACGTAGGTAAGATGGGTCATAATTCAAAATGTGTTTCTTATTGTGGGTCGCAGTAAAAAAAAAAAAAAAAGGTTGAAAAATGCTGTCTTAGACTATTCTGATAAATCAAGGTCTTATGATTGAGTGTCTGCTAAAATCCAAAAAGGTAGATTTTCAAAATTAAAAATTCTCCCTTTTGAGTTCACTTTGGTTTGTAATATTCTCTTTATAAAATATTCTATTTTCTGCCTGAAATTAAAATTTGACATCACCTTAAAATTAAACAGACTCAAGTTTTATGTTGTTTTCATTTTCTCTCTTTCATGAATTTTATACAAATCCCTAGAATCTTATGATGATGCAGATAAACATCAAAATCTCGTACACCTGTTGTTTGTGAATTATCGATCACATACAAGTATTTTTTTATTTTAAATTGCCATCATTTTTACATTTGAATATATCAATAGTAAATTATGTATATTTAAGCTTTTAACATCTTGAAACCTGTTTACAGTGTGAACTGTTTTGTGAAAATTTTGACAAATTTAGAAACTGCCCAAACATTCCTTCCACTTTTTATCATTTCTTCAAATGAGACAACCAGGAAAAAAGGTTAAAAGTTATCATATTGCAAAGAAAAAAAAAGTTAATCAAGGAAGAATTGAGATTGATCTAATTGAGAATTAATGAAAATGGCCACTATTTGAAAAAAAAAAAAAATATATATATATATATATATATATATATAAATTTGATTAATTTTAATTAAAACTGTGGTGATAATTACAAATATATGACAATATGAGTAAAATTC
This sequence comes from Acanthosepion lycidas, assembly GCA_963932145.1. Taxonomy (NCBI): domain Eukaryota; kingdom Metazoa; phylum Mollusca; class Cephalopoda; order Sepiida; family Sepiidae; genus Acanthosepion; species Acanthosepion lycidas. The sequence goes on along the minus strand of OZ010599.1, from coordinate 43,790,479 downwards.
TCAGGTAAAGAATCAGATTATCCTTTAAATAAAGCCTTGTTGCTAGTACCATGTCAAATAATTCAAATTATCAGCTACAAATCAATTTAAATATTTTTGAGAGATTTACAGCAATCATATTTAAAAACTGCTGCCACCTGCCAGCAACTACGTGACAACCAATGCAAAAAAGTAAAAATAAATGAATAAAAAAAGTAAAAAAAAAAAAAAAAAATACCTAACTGTCCAGCTCTCTGTTAAGAGGATGAATGATTTTTCAATCAGTGATTAGAATTTTCATATTTAATATGAAGAACCAAAAAATGATATAAAAATTCAACAATTTTCAGCATTTCCTTAAAATTCATAGTCAATAAAACTTTCTTGCATGGTTTTTGTATCAAGTTCCAGTGTTTTCGATGAGAAAAAAAACAAAGATGGCATCCCACATGAGTGAAAGTGAAAAGAAAGTAGGAGAGAAAAAAAAGAGATAGATAGATTTGTGAGTTCTACAGTCAACAGCAGCAAAATTATATGAACAGTAAACACCATTTATATAATAGAGATTATACAATTCAGCAGTTTCCTTTAATAATTTAAGATGGTTTTTCAAGTGTTAAATTTTCCATGGTTACTTTAAATAAAATTCATGATAAGAATGAAATATGGTTAATTCTTTCATTATGAATACTGGACTTTTAAGAATGGGTTTGTTTTAAAATGAAAATTTTGAATAATTTTGATAGAATCAAAACAAAAACAAGATATTAAAATTTGCTTATTATCATAAATTTTACTAAGTGTGACTTATTGTAGATTTTTCTACTACCAATAAGATAAAGATTTCATTTATTCTGCATTCTGAAGATAATTTAGTCATTTTTATTTGTGTATTAGATGAGCAGAATGATTCAGAATCAATTTAAAAGGGTTTTTTTTTTCTTTTATTATGAGATCGAATGCTATTAGACAATTCATATGACTATTGTTTAAACTTGGCCTAGTAATCATATATAAGATTGCCAACTTCCTAAAATGAAAATACAGGCCTGAAGTGGGAGTTTCCAACCATGGGGTCTGTGGATCCACAAAGCTGAATTAAATCAATTTGATATTTTTGAGTGATAGGAATTCATATGTAACAGATTATTCAAGAATTTTATACAGACAGTGCAAAATAACTGTTTAGAACAGAACTGTGTTAAGTAGATCTTTTAAAAAAAGCAAAATGTACATGTCATTTTTAAAAAGAATCGTCAAATCTCAAAAATGTTATTATGGGACAATCCCATATGTTGTGGGATGGTTGGCAACCTTACACTCAAAAAGGGAAAATACTTGCAAAATTTCAGTCAATTGCTGATCATTTTTGATTAGCAATTAAATTTGAGATTGTATAAACCCTTTAAAAAGATAAATAAAAAAAAAATCCCTCATCTTTCATCAAAATATAGAATTTAAAAATGGGACCAAAAATGAAATGCGGTGTGGGAACTACTATAAATTATTATTCTTTAAAAATATTGCATTTGACAAAATGTTTGTTTATATCATATAAATTGTATTTTTAAAAGTCAAAACATTTTTTTTTAAAGTCAGTATAATTTTAAGATTTTTCATACCAAAAAGACATTGATCATTTTTCTCATGTAACATGAAATAAAAGATATATATAATCTGAAAATATCAAATATGGCTGCCATGTAAATATAATAAAATGTAGAATAATAAAAAACTAAAATGAATTATGTCTTCTTTGATTTGCTCTGTTGCTGTAGAGAAACACAGTTTAATTTTCTGACAGAGGTTTGGGTTCAATCCTATGTGTCTTCATGTAAGATAGGAATTGTTCTGGGATTTCTGCAAGAACTTCTTTAGCCAAGTATGCCTGACTGACTTGCATGTTGTTACTGTACTGGCCACCAATGAACTCCCGAAATGGAACAAACTGAAAGCAAGAAAAATGATGAAATGGAAATAAAACAAGAAAAGATAAGAGAATAATCCAAATTTTCAACAAAGGTCATAAAAATATAAATTTATGACTATAGTAAAGTATTTTTGAGACCAGCCAAGTATGGGGGACAGGAGAGAGAATCAAAAACTTTGTATGCTTTATTGAACCATTATGAAATCAAATGCATTCAATAAAAACTGACTTTTTAAAATTTTATTAGAAAAAAAAAAAAAAAAAAATTGATGGAAAAGTGTAAAAGAGAAAGAAAAGAACATTCAAAAGTTCATCTTAACAGATCACAACGGCTATTAGGGAGATATGATTAAATATACTTTAATGTTAAAAAAAATTTTATTCAGTATTATTATTGTTTAGGTAATAAGCATTATAACAGCACAAATAGCTAATTTGTGGAAAAAGGAATTTTCAAAAATATACACTTTTTTACTAATTTTTTTAAATTAATAACTATTTGTGCTCACTTGTTGACATTAATAGCTACTGTTGATGTGTTTAAATTTTGAAATAATGCAATAATAAAATTTTTTAAATTTCATCTCTCTGATAGAGGTCATGATCTGTAAGTAAAATAATTATGTAATACATATCATTAAATTGGTTAGGTATATTCAGTTGATTTTTTTCATATTTATATGGAGGTGCTGAAAATGAGATTCCACTGAAATTTATAATGTTTGGTCAGATTTTGAGAAGTGAATTGGCATGAGAATTTTTCAGCAACTGCTTTTTATCTTTTTTTGTTTTGAGCATTATTTTCACTTGCAATCATAATTTAATAATTTATAATCAAACATTTCATATACTAACCAAATATTTGTCCTACAAACCAAGAAAAATTAAGATGTCATAGATGTTTCGACAACACATATTTTTTAAAATTCATTTTGTTATTATGTTAAGTCACCTTAAATTTCCTACTATGGACATGGCTACCAACAGCTGACCATAAAAAGAAAACATTTGAATAATTTTCTTATGTTTATATTAATAATAATAAATTCAACAAACTGACTATTTTTCATTTATTTAAATATTATTTAATAATTTTAAGAAAATCTAATTAAAATGATTATTTTGACTTAGATAATTGAATAAAATGTTTTGTTTCTGTTCGGCAAATTTGCAGTAAGGTGAAATAGCATAACAACAACGCTTATTATGAACCTTGTAATTTTTCTAACTTACAACTAAATTTTGTTAAGGCAAATATGAATTTGTTCTTTAGAAACATGATGAATAAACCTTTGAAAGAACCACTGCTTATATAAGACAAATTTAAAAATATATTAAAAATAAATAACACAGATGAAATATTTATTAAAATATATCAAATAGCGGTATCTAGTGGTTAGTCTAGTACCCAAAACCCAACTATACGGGGTCATTTTTTTATTTTTTTTTTTTTTAAATGCACCTTGTATGATAGGAAATGTAGTATATTATAAAGAATCAAGTGAGATTTCTATGATCACAATTGTGTCAAATCTTACATTTCTTATTTTATAAATATGATGAAAGATAAACTAATCAAAATATTAAGTTGCCATTTTAGCAGAAACAAACGTTTTACTCTTGTGTTTTTTTTTTTTTTTTTGATGAGCTATTAGTTAACATCTGTCCATACATGTGAATAAACCTTTGGAGGAAAAAAAAAAAAAATATGAAATTCACATATATTTTTAATATTAATTATTTACTAAGCTTAGTTCTGGCCCAAAGCCACAGGTAAATGCTACCCAGTGAGGACTGAACTGAGAACTAATGTTCTGAAAGATCAGATGGCTAACCATCACGTCGCAACACAACACCCACATTATATATTTTTTTTTCTCGGAGTATCTATAATATAAGGGAGGAAACTCATTCTAGTATTACCAGTATGGGCTTCTGGATAAAAAAAAAAAAAAAAAAAAAAAAAAAATGCTATTTCCGAAAATTTGTTTCATAACCATTTTTTGGGTAAGGGAGTCTTTGTTCTCTTTTTTCCCCTTTTTATTGCGCGCACGCACGCACGCACACACAATCTTAAAAAAAAAAAAAAAAAAAAAAAAAAAAATCATCTTTTTTGATGCACCCTCACTCTCAATAACTCTTACACATGATATCATCTTAATATAGTCAATGGAATCTTGTCTGCCACACAGACACCATATTGATTCTTGAAAATGACTGAGATGATCAAAAGTACTTGGATAACAACAATATAATCATGCACTTCGGAGAGTTTATCCACAATTTTGATCCCAATACATAACATATTCAAAAATTGGAAAAATACAATAAAAAATTAAACGGGCAGACTGTCAGTTTTTTTAAATCAAAACTTTTTTGGATGAATAATTGCTGGCTGCCTAAATATGCCTTTGACAGGTAGATATACATGCACGCACTGATGGGCCAGAAGTCATGGGACAGCAATATATAATGGTAATGGCAGGTGGCATTACAAAAACCCAAGCCTTGTTGAGATATTATCTACAATTTTAAAAAGAACTATTATCACATCTCTAAAGCCATTCTTTATGAATGAAAAAAAGTAGCTTTCGATACTTTGGATATTCTATTGACAAATTAGCTGTTAATTCTCATAAGTTATGGAATCAAATAACTTACTTGAACAATATCTCTCTGGGCTACTTGCTGTCCAGAACGGAGTAATCCATCATCGGAATCCAGGATATTCATGGCTTTTCAAAGATATGAAGAGAAAATAATATAAAAACTAAATGTATCAAATTTTTATAAATGTCTTTTTATTATCAGTTCTAACAATTTCTTTTTTTGTATTACAAACTCAATATCATTTTTACAAAATTTGTACAAAAGTCTAACTTTAATAATTTGCAAACATTAAAAGAAAAAAATTTAAGTACATATCTACAGAAAATACTTTGCCTGAAATGTGTCAGGCCATGTCATTTTAAAAATCATACAAGGAATGTCTCATATTTCCATTCAAATTCTTGATATACATGGAAATTTGTCAAAGTTTCCATAGAAAAATTAAGTTAGTTGACTAGAAATAGCATTAGCTGAAAAAGACATACATTTAATTGAATATAAAAAAACAAGATTGATTGTTTTTATAACATCTTGTACAATAAGATTCAAAATCTTGGCCATTTTAAAATATTTCATCTTTGTTCAAAAACTCGATCTATTTAGGGAAGATGATAGAATAATCCAGAATATTTATTGGGAGCAAACCACTTACAGATAGAAAATGAGTAAGCACACAAAAACAGAAAGGGGTATAAGACAAGGATTTGTTTTATCCTTGTGTTTATTTAACCTACACAAGGTCATCCTAAAAGAACTACAAATCCTACAAGGATTTATTATTAGTGGGCTAAACTTTACAAGAGATACAGATGACAGACACTTTGGTAATAGCAGACACAGACAAATACTGCAAGAACTCAGACAAGACAGTAAAGGAAAGCAGGAAGAAAAGGCTAACCATTAATTGTAAGAAAACAATATATGGTTGTCAACAAGAGAAACAGCCAAAGATGCAAACTATGTGATGTCAAAATCAAGCAACTAGAGAAATTTAAATATCAGAGAAGTATTCTAACAGATGATGGGAAATGTGACACCAAAATACAAAGGAGCATTGGGATAGTGAAAAATGCCTTCCAAAAGCTAAACAAAGTATTAAGAAATAGGAAAGTTTCATTAGAAACAAAGAAAAGAATGTTAAACAGGTATGTAATATCAGTCTTGCTATATGGCAGTGAATGCTGGACAATCTCCTCACAGATGAAGTGACTTGAAACAACAGAGATATGGTTCTACAGAAGAATGCTGAGCATGTGAACAACAAGGAAACTTTAAGTAAAATGGAAACAAAAACAAGAATCAGATAGAGAGTTGAAATTTCTGGAATACATAATGAGAAAAGTAGGTTTGGAGAATTTGACACTCACAAAACAAATTGAAGGTAAGTTGAAAAAAGGATAATAGTGACTAACCTACCTAATAAGTTTGTGATGGCAGAACAGGGAGAGGAATGGATGGTAAAAAGACAAACATTACAAACATTAGAAAGAATAGGAAATTGTGGAGAGCCATGATTTTCCATGCTCTGAATAAAAAAAATACTTCAAAGTAAAGCTACAATCTAGTAACAAAAAATGATTTGAATCATTGAACATTTTGATGAAACAAGAAAAAATCTGTTAAAAATTTTTAAATTACTTACCCTCAAAATCTGCACTACCAACACCGACAATAATGATTGACATTGGTAAATATGATGCCTGTAAAAAAAAAAAAAAAAAAAAAAAAAAAAAGAAACAATTTTTAGCTAATTTATTTCACTCTTTTGATTGATAGTAATGAAATATTAATACAGAGAACAAGTGCAACTACACTGACATGATGTTTTAAATAGCTTTGGGTAAACATTTTAAGTTGTTTCCTTTAAAAGAAAATTTTTTAGATACAGAAATTACAAAATATCTTTATTTTTTTGTTTTTTATTAAGATTAGTTTTTCTAAATACTTAGTCATATTTTTACCTCACATTTTTGTTATTTTTGTTATATTTTTTTTTTTTTTTCACATTTTAGTTATTGCATCAGTCTACTGTTTTGGCCTTATTCAACTGATTTCGGTACAGAGGCTTGTTTTTTTTTTTTTGTTCTACTAACAAAGTATATGGGTTATGAAACATTGTCATGGGATTTTTTGCTGATAAGACTATTATTAATAATGATGAAAATTAATTCTTATCTTTCTCACAGAATTTTTTTTTGATGCTGTTGAAATTGGATAACATTTTTAAGGAAAAAGACAAAAAAAATATCTGGTCATGCAAAATTTTATTTTTAATAGAAAGGTGCCAAACATGAAGTACCATTAATTTTAGGATTTGTCTACAGAGAAATGACATAGAAGAAACTAAAAATTAAAATAACCATTATATTTTAATATGGAGTTTGTGCATTTTAGCTCTTAACTAATAAGGAATCTATAACAGTGCTGCCTCAGTCTAAAGGGGATTCAGAAGAAATGGTTAAAAAAAAAAAAATCAAAAACAAATGGTTTTTGTAAAACTGTGCAATTCAGTAATCTTTAACAAAATGATAATCAAACTTTGGAGGCAATTATTTCTAAAAGTTGCCTCCATTTAAGGAGAATGAAGTTGAGAAGCTGTAGTCTGAGGAACAGAAAGATTGAAGTTTATCAAGTTATTTTTATTCAGATTGAAAGATGAGATTGATTTCAAAATTTTTATTCATATGTTTCCAATGGTTCAATTCTCTTCAGGTTCATTGATTTAACAGATGGATACATTTAAGTGATTAAATATAAATTTAAAAAAAAAAATGTCCAACATATGAATTGCATGGGTATGAAGCAATAAGGTAGTATTTGTTTGAAATACTAAGATTCATTCTTGTTAATGCTAACTCATTTTTTCCTCTCCACCTCTTTCTTGTTTTGATCTCACCTCAGTTTGGAGCAATCTATTTTCGGGCCTTATTCAATTGAATTCCGTACAGAGGCTTGTTGGTTTTGTTCTACTTATAAAGTCTGTAGGCTATGTAACATTGTCATAGAAGTTTTTGCTGATAAGACCATTTTAATGACAATAAACAAAGACCAAGGCTTAATTTTTGATACACTTGGAATATATTCATCTGAAGCAGTATTTAGCCATGGATAACTCTTTGTTGCTTATTTTTCTGAGTTTATTAATTGCAAAATGTATGGGGTAATGTTTTTTAATGAGTTTACCTTTTATTATAAACAAGACCAACAACTACACTGAATCCAATAAAGTTCACACGAAGAAGGCCACAGAATGGGCTGGCCAAATCATTATAAAATAAAAAATATGGAGTCCAAGAAATTAATCAGTTATAAGGAACACTGAAAAATTACTGAAAAGTCTATTACAGATTCTACCTTTATTTATTTATATATATATACTTGTTGACTGGCAATAGCCATGGGTCCAGTACAACTTGAATCTACAAACATTAGCTGGTAAATCTACCAAGAGAATTGTTTGATTCATTTCAATTGGTAGTTTAAACCATAATTTAATGGTTTATAAAGCAAAATGTGTAAAAACCTAACAGTGATTTAAATCCAACAATTCTAAGTTTGATAATTTTCAATGTTTATTATAGTATGTGTGCTGGTAGCAACTTATAATTCTTCCTGCCAGTTCCTCTCCTAGTGTGACCATTACACATTTTTAACCTCATAAATAATGGACTATTCTATTTTGATCATGTAGAAAGATGGAAAAGCCATACTAGGGATGCTACTTGGTTTCAATGAATGAAAGAGAGAAAGAAGGGTAGACAGAAGTGTTTAAAGTATTTCAATAAAATGGAAAAGTTGTCAATTTAAAATCTTTTCATTTTACCCCATTCAGAGTTCCCACAGACCTGTGTAAAAAAAAAAAAAAAAAAAAAAAAATTCCAGGACTTTTCCAGGACTATGTTAAGAATTTTCAAAGACTGAAACTGACATGTGTACACGCGCGCACAGAGTAAATGGTCAATTTCAAAAACACAAAATTTGTGATTTATCTTTTAATAGTTTGACAGATGGGATGTTCAAAGAAAAGTTACAGCTGGTTCCAATAATTCATGTCACATGGACCAGTTGAAAGCAGTGAAGAAATCAAAGTGTTGAAGGTTAAAACACAACTGCATGCAGACCTGGTTATGTTACACATTTTCTGTAGCAGTTGACACAGTTTGGAGTTCTATTAAACTTGAAAATTTTGAATTACACACTTTAATTCTTACTTCTACACATTTCACCTATCTAGATCAGCTATCATGGTTTGTGAATGTCACAAAAATTCTTGACTGCTACACATTTCCTGTATAATAATTTAAGTATAATAGTTTTAATGAAGAGAACTACAAATAGAATTTTTCACAAAAAGGTTACACATTTTAGCTACCCCTATAACTCATGGCTTTCATTGCACACAGCACAAAAGACAATGATGTTAACATCTTTTCAGTTCATCTAGTTTAGCGTTCAGTTCCTCTTCCAATCTTGATATTTCTATGTATTTGTCCTTTGCAGATCTTCACATGGCATTGGACTTTTCGATAAGCATGAAGTTCCGAGTCTGGTCAGCTTTTTCTGCATAGCTGTCAGCTGACTTGAGCAAATCTTGTGTTTAACTTTCAAGTGAGTGTTTTTGGTCTTCAGTTCTTCAATTTCCATTTTTGTCCAGCTACTTCTTCCTACTTTTTCTTTCTCAGCCTCAAAGTATTGGTTGTATGCTGTTCTGACACTGGAAGCACTGCAGAAAAGAGCCTTAGTCATAGGAACATTCCCAGCACTTCCAACTGTGGCTAAAAAGTCTGTGATAATGTGGTGTCCAACCAGCGTCTACTGTATCATATTGTCAGTGGCAATTTCCTTATTGATTGAGAAACCTCTCTCCACTGAGGACTGTCCATGAGAGAGTACCAACAATCTGCAAACAACTTTCCACAGTTTTTGATATTCTTTGTTGCTAGACAAAGAAGAGTAGTACAAAGTGTCTAGATGGTCTTCATGCTTGCTGAAATTCTTGAAAGCAAATTTCCAGCATCCTCCTCCTCAACACTTTTTTACTGACTGCTGATGTCATTGCAATCACATTTGCTAACGTGTTTTCTGACCATCATATGGGAAAGACATGTTTTAGACCATCTTCTGTGGCAGATTTTTTTACAAATGGATACAAGGTTCCACCATGTAAGTGAGCTTACAAGAGGGTATCTAAGGGGAGACTTTGCCAGAAGTTTCTTAATGATGGTGATGAACATTGTTGCAATTCTACATGCAGACAGATCTTTTGTTAACACATTTCCTTTTTTAGATAAATTTTGCATAGCCCTATCTGCCAGAAATTCACACTCAATCTTTGCAACATCTTTATGCATGTTTGGGTTTCACAAAATTCTTACAAATTCATTCAGTTTGGAAAATGTAATTATCTCTTTAGTGTGCTATTCCTTTACAAATTTTCTTAACAGTTTCATGGTGATACTAAAAGATCATCTGCAAGGAAAGGAAGCAACAGGTGTTCAAGAACCATGCAGTCATTTTTTTTGCACCTACTTAAAAATAAAATTACAGTAAACAAAATGATGTAATGGAATAACCAGTCACTCCCATGAGTGACTACAATATAGGTAGTAATTACCTATAAGTAGCTGTAAATCAATGGACTACAGAGACTAGCTGGATCTGTTGAATACGACTCATACTTACAAAAGAACTACTAACCTTCCAATAGTAGCACTCACTACTGGATTGACTTGCGACGACCTGTTACCTTTATTCTTATTGTACTGTTTTGTTTTTTTTTACAATAAACCTTTACTTATTTTAGCCACCTTGTTTTTCAAGTATATATTCCTATTAGCATGGAATATAACACAAAAATACAAATTAAACCATAAAATCATAAAAAAAACCCTTGTTCTTTTTTTAAACCTACAAATAAAAAGGGCTTTTGTTCTACTGGATTTCATGCAAAATCTCTTAAACCTAACAAACCAGAATTCTTCAGTCTAGTCTACCCAACTTTCTTGTGGAATAATGCTTATGTATGTACAAACTCAGAAATTCAAATGGTAGTGAGAATGAAAGGTTTGCATGAATCTGAGAAAGATAAAGAAAGAATCTATCTTAGATCGCTCGTGTTGCTTTTTCTGAAGGGTTTCCAAGAAAACCAGTTAGTATAGGTAGCCTTCTTGTTTTCTGTTTGAGCTCCAAAAGTTGCTTGTGTTTTTGACCGTTACCATGTTTTTTTAAAAATACTTTCACCTGTGTTTGTTGCTGATGTCAATTTTTACTTTGCACACTGTGCAGTTGGCTTTCCATCTTGAACCATCCGTGGATGGAGCTAACCAGCTCTGATATTCTTATTTTAGTAACCAAACATCATTGAACATGCAAATCACCGTTTGCAATAATTGCCAAATATATATATATATATATATATTTTTTGTTTATCCCGTGACCAGTAGGGTCACAGAGGCACCATGTGTGCTGCAGCTGCAGTAGAAGTGGTGTTTCTTGAGCAAGATAGCCTGACAGAGCCCATCCCTCTTCAGGCCAGTTTTGAATTCAGAGTTTTTCCTTCTCCTAGAGCAGTTACCACCCAAGGTTATAGAACCCAGTTTGTTCTGCTATTTATCCATAGCTGAGAGAAGATTCATACCTGTACCAAGAGAATTAGCACGTAAGTGAATGTAATGGATTTGAATGGAATTTGAACTTGGCTCTCCAATTCCTCAATCCAAGCTGCTATCCATTACTCCACCAAACAAAAAAATAATTTTTCTTAAAGGACAAATTAGCTTGTAAGATTTCTGGGAATTGGCATTTTGACTTGAGAAAAGGATGTGTGGGTAGCCCAATTTTAAAAATTCCAGAATTTTCAAGGAGCTTTTGGACCATTCCTGTATTTCCAGGACTTTTCAAGCCTTGGAAAAGGCCCTGTCATTTTTCAGAGAGTTTTCAAGTTTTCCAGGACCTGTATGAACCTTGCCCTTACTTCTTTAAATAACAACCAGCATTCATATTTATGATTGTTATTGCAATATTTTGTTAAAGTTATTAAGTTCAAATATTTAATGATCCAAAAAGGGAATTTCTATAGATATTTTATTGTTGGAGAACTCACTATGAGCTTATTCAATTATTAACTTATAAGTTAGGAATTAAGAATCATCAGAAAATTTAAATAGGAAAGCTGTACAGGTCTTTCTGGTAACATTTATCAGCACAAAAAGTGGAATTGGCAAACCAAGTTCTAATTTTAACCAAATCTGTTGCATTCATTTCTCACTAATTCCCTTTGAAATAGCATGAATCTATCTCTTCTCCCCTCCATCTAAGAGTTAAATACTAGGATGGATTGTGCTTTCCAGCCTTGGTTGGCAGCCACTGTAGGAGAAGGATGACTATTTAAAGCCATGGAGAAGGCAATGAGAAACCATTCCATTAAGTTTCCCCAAGCAATAGAAATTCAGATATTAATGAGAGGGAAACTGTGGAGATATCTAGAAGGAATATGGCAGTAAAAAAAAAAAAAAAAAGCATAAAGTTAAGAATGTATGAATTTTTTCTGAATCTTAAGTTATTTTAATCTAATGAATTGAAAAGTATAAACAATTTTCATTTATCATAATATAATCATTATATAAATTATACTTAGAGTATACTATTCTATTTTCTACACAAGGGAGCCAATTTCTGTTTTCCAGCATTTTACATCAGTAAGTGGTGGAGACTAGCAATTGCCAAGTCAAAAGGTTGCTAGATTAAACATGTACAACTCAACTACTATTAACATGCAGATATAAAATGTAAATAGATGTTTTAATTAGTTGAATTAATTTTGATCAATTTCAAATCAAATTGAAACTTGAGTTAATAAAAATTTTGTTGTTTAGTATTTGTCTGATCACCATTAATTTCAATATTCAGCTTTCAAATTTATAGTAATAAAAAAAAAAAAAAAAAAAAAAAATAAAAAAAATGATGAAATAGTCAAAAAAATAAAAATGTATGTCTATTAAAAAATTAAGCTCTGAACAGGTTTGTCAGTTATTCAGAAGTTCTTTTCCAACCAAACTTAATTATATTTTTTAGGAATTGTTTTTGTTGGTTTTTTTTTTTTGCTTCATTGCAAATTATTTCTTGAGACTTTTTAGAGATAAAATAGTCATCATTTCTTACCTGGACAATAGAACGGATCGTTTGGTTCATGTCTGTTATGACACCATCTGTGATAATCAATAATACAAAGTAGTGGGAGCCATCTTGAACGTTGGAAGCAAATCTGAAAGGAGAAAAATTCAAATAAACCACAAATGTTTGCAGTTCATCAACGATAACACATGGACTTCCAATATTTGATTTTAATTAGGTACCTCCACAAAATCGCTAAAAAAAAAAATCAGCATACAGTGATGAAAACAGGCTCCAAACAAACATAATGAAAATAGTTTTATCATCAAAATTTGTATTTTATTATCAAGATAGATAATAGTATTTTTTGGATATTTAATTAAATTTTTTTTACTCCATTTTAGAACATTGGAAATTTTGATTAAAAATCTTGTTTTTCATGTGTCAGTGAATGTACTATAAATTAAAATTAGCATAGCAAATTTTAGCATATTTTTACGGTGGCAGACACAATTTGCAATAATCTTGCAAAAATCAAATAACTGTTTAATTTTAATGAAATTTACAGGACTTATTCACAAATGAATGAAATTATTTTAGAAATGTTTTTCATTAGAAAATCTTGGTAAGAATATATTTTTTCTTTTAACATGTCTCACCCCCCTTAATTTTATGAAAACTTAAGAAATTTATTTTTAAATGACTATATTAGTTAAAAAACTGAATTCTTTGGAGAATTTAAATCAACAATTTTTTTTTTTGCAAAATCAGACCCCGTCTTACTGAATATGTGCTGTAAAAAATGCAATAAGACTAAGATATTAATTAGAAAATTGCTTTTATGAATAATATACAAAAAGGACAATATTCTTAAAAATGTTTTGTTTTTTTTTTCGATTAAAAATGAATTTTACAAGATTATTCTTTTTTTTAAATTTTAATTAAAATAATTTATAATATTTTAAAATCTTTTAAGATTCAGTTTCAATGGTGTAATACCCAGGAAAGATCATTAAGTAAAACTATATTTAGTAATCATAAATCATAAAGCTCATTACATTTTATCCCCTTTTAGATTAGCTTTATTGTTTGATGTTTGAACATGTTGCGTTTTTTGGTAAAAAGGGGCTACTTCTTGTTTAGTTTTATTTTCTTTAAAAAAAAAATGTAATATAGTTGTGTTATTTGTTGTTATAAATTTCAAATGAATAAAGTGGTTCAAGAAAAATTACAAAAAAAAATGAGGCTATATAGTTTTTGCTTCTTTAAAAAGAAATAACTAAAACTTAATTTAACTTTTTATTAAAATTTGATTAAAATTATTATAATTTGAAAAGATACAAGAATTTAACTTTAATTGAGATAAATCAATTTTATTTGTGTGAAAACAATAAAGTAATTAAATAAATATTTATTTACAAAATATTGAAGGGTGGGATTAGCCCCCCCCCCTCCAGAAAGTACAGCCCTGGTAATGTTGCTGCCGTCATGTTGAAAAATGCATTTCTGTGCTATTTTAAACTTAAAAAAATAATAGTTGTTTCAAATCAGATTAATTAAATCAGCTAATATTCCTCACAAAGTTTCAGAAAAGTATATTTCATTTTTAGAAGATTTGTTAAAGAAATTTACATTTTTATAACTAAATTTTGTATTTAGCACCATTTTTAGCAAACGCTAAAAATGGTGCTAAATACAAAATTTTAGAAATTTCAAAAACAAAAACTCCTTCCAATCAATTTAAATTAATTTTGAAATACAACATAGTATTTTATTTATTGAAAATATTAAATTTAATTTCTGAGTCTGAAATTAAAACTAAAATAAAAGCTTCAAGAAAGATCTTTCATTATCAAAAATTCATTTTTAGGTATTGTGTTTTTATGGCGGTACCTACTTTTTTTTTTTAACCTAGTCACCCAATGCAAAACAATGCCACCATCAAAACTGAGTGAAAGAAAATTAAAAAAAAAAACAACTTTAGATGGAACCTGAAACCCAATCCTAAACAGGAAACAAGAGATAAACCTCAATTCCTGTTCCAAAGATCAGGCAGTCAAATTTATCTTAGTTTACATTTTAAAGTATGACCAGGTAAAATTTGATAACTTGTGATTTAAAGTTTTTGTGGCTTCATGCTAAAACAATCACAATGAAATTTTTTCAGCATTTGAACATTAGTATATTAGAAATGGTCACATTATATAAAATACCCAAACTAAAAAACTGTACCTAGTTTAACCCACTGGAAATGAATAAGGATCCAATGATGGCTACACACAAGATAATATAATGTCTGAAACCTTCCTAAATTATTCATTAACTTTTCAATATAATCAACAGTAACGGACTTCCCTTGATTTTTCTGAATAACAAGAAAAAATTTAAAAAAAAAAAAAAAAAAAAAAAAAAACCTTTGTTATTCTGCCTTGTTCAATTTTTTTATTTATTCATTTCACTCCAAGCAAAGCAATAAAGCCACTAAGATGCAACAGGGTAACTGAGTGTTAGAGAATATGAAAAAGAAAAAACAAAACAAAAAAACACTTAAATCTCTTTAATAGTATTTTTAAACAAAAAGAACGGGAATTAAAAAAGCAAGATAATGATTGACATTGCATTTTAATTTTTGAAGATCAGAGTTGACTGGAAAGCATGGAATCGAAAGAGTTCCACAAGCAAGAAGTGCAATAGAAAAAACTGTTAGCATATAACTTACATTTACATCTAGCCATTTCAATTGTAAAATGATGAAACCATGCTGCCAATTTAATACTGTGCTTAAATTCATAAAGTCTAGGTACCATAGAATAAACTGATATTTATTCTGCTATGTACAGAAATGTGACACATGGCCAAAATGGGAAATGGTGGGGGGGAAGGATGGTCTTCTGTCTTAACATTAAACTTAGCTAGCCACAAACCCTGACCCAAACATACAATATTCCTTACACCAAAACAATGCATTCTTAATTACCTTTCTTACTACATCCACCATGATACCTCATTGTCTCCATGAAAGTCCTAACTAATCCCTCTATGTACAATTCATTGTCTGTGATGGGGGAGGGGAATAAAACAACAATTTAAAAACTAGCCCCAATAAGTATTTACAATATGAATACAAATCTATTCACAAGAAACTAAATAAAAATAATGTTAGCAAAAAAAATCCATAGAGTAAAGTTCATCAGAACAGTTACCATGAAAATATTTATAGAAAAGTCACAGCAAAGCTATGTTAAGTCAGTGGGAAAGTGACTGAAGCTGAGATGCTAGGTCAAGGTCAATAAAATTGCAGATTCTTCTTTGTATATTTCAAGAATCTAAATATCTAACAGGGGCACCTAACCAGATGTAGCAGCAATATTCAATAACTTAATGTAGAGAGGTGAAGTTTGGGAATGTCATGAATTTCCCTAGATTCTAGCATCACTTAATAATTCTTAATATTTTATAGATAATAATTCATAAAAACAATGAAAATTTACTTAGCCACGTGGTTGATGACAGGGGAGAAGTTTGTCGGTCCGTACAGTTGCACCCGTTGCAGTGAGTCATAGTAGGCCTGCAGAATACCTTGGATGCCATTACAGTAGGGATTGGCTGCATTGCAGTTCTGTAAATTGAATAAAAAAAAAAATAAAAAAAAAAACAGATTAAGAAATTGCCCATTATTTAAATAATATATTGGTTAAATGTCTTTTGCTAATATTCTATAGGTGCCAGTGTATAAGACACATTTAAATAAAAATTATATAAACATTACAGTTCACCTAATGTATCCTAATGATAATACACCAGTCTTGGATGAGTTACAATAAATAGACAGTAGTCTCCCAAATCTCATTGGAAACCATGTGCCTTGCAGGCTGGCAAATATGGTAATATGAATGCCAAACTATAAATACACATCTATCACATTGACTGCAGTTGAGATTATAGAGCCAGTGTGAATGCCATCCTTTCAATGGCTGAATAGGATGTGCTTTGCCAAGCAATTTTGAATTCAGAATTGTCCTTCTCTTAGACTGGTTGCCAACCACAACTAGAGAGCACAGTCTGACCTACTATTTAACTCATAGCTAGGGTGAGGAAGAAAAGTGCAAAAGTGAATGTAATAAATTATCAGAATTCAAACTTGGCTTGCTGATTTCTTGTTCCAAGCCATTAACCATTACATCACCTGCAGATCCACAATCATTTTTATTATGTGTGTGTGGAGATGTGTATATATATATATATATATATATATATATATATATATGCAATTTATTATATATATTATTTATATATTATATATGCATGGTACTTATTGGAAAGCACTCAATATCAGTGATAGAGCTAACATATATATATGAGTTTGTGACCCTGGGTTTCACGCCTCTGCAATCATCAGGCAAACTGATTAATTTTTTTTTTAAATTTTGGATTCATATAGGGTTGCATATATTGGTGTTTTTATGGAAGTGGGAGGAAAAATTATCATTGTGATGCCACCCACACTTACACAAACATACATACATACAAGCCTGTACATTCAATAATGTACACAGACACACATGCACTTGCCCACCAGAGCTCACACAAACAGAAACATATGTGAACAGTATGGCACTCAGCATATATATGCATATATGTGCTGTTGTGTACATACATACACATTTGATTGCTGTATCCAATGATGGATCATGTAGCAAATATTTTTTTCATTGCAGTGATGTCAACGCGTAGACCATTTCTTTATTTTTGTTTGCTGTTTGCACACACACGTATATATGTCTGATGGAGTCTGTGTAAAACTATGATAGGTAAAAATTGCTATTATTTTTAATTTTTTAAGGCTCTTTTGTTATTATTTTAAAGCTGGCTATTTGCTTGTTTTTGGTGATTGCGCATATGTAAATGGTAGAAACTCCAACTTGCAACACCTCTCAGTCTTAATGTGGTGATATTAATTTTTCTGGGGTAGAGAGGAGTAATTTACATTAATGGTGATTGCAGACTAATACGGCATTAGTAATTGTGAGGCTTTTAAATTTGAGGACATTCATGAATATTCATCAGGTGGTTAAAAGGTCAGTCAAAACATGTGGAGGACACAAAGTGCCATAATTCAAAGTCTTGTAAGACAAAAATATGTGAGTAATATTCAATATTTTTTTTAATAAATGAATATTTTTAAATTGTGACATCCCTGCTCTTGTATATAAACATATGCAATGGCCAACATTGCGTGTGTGTGTGTGTGTGTGTGTGTGTATATATATATATATATATATATATATATATATATATATTAAATGCATATTTAATGTGCGCATGACCATGACATTATAACATGAAAAAAATTCCATAATGGATAATTTTTTTATGTTCTAATGAATGCTCAGCACATTGTCAACCATTTTGCATATAAAAGCATAATGAAAAAAATTACAGTAATGGATAACAATGCACAACTTTGTATAAATACTTGTATTAATGAACAACATATAGTTTTGTACTACTTGCACCCCTGAAGGTGATCTTGGAAGAAGATTGAAAGTACATTTATCTCATCCTTTAACATCAATACACAGAAGATTATTCATGAATAAGAATGGATTTTGTTAAAAATTAGCGGACAATGTCTGTAACTTATTCAATCAGACATGCCTAAAAGAGAATTTGCTACCTAAATATACAAATTTATATATATATATATATATATATATATATATATATATATATATATAAAGTTAGGATGGTGATTTCAAACCTCAAATTCAACCTTCCTAGAGTAAACCCTGTGTACTTGGACTACTATGAAAGCATCAGGAAGAGAATCTGGCCTTGTAAGAAAAACCTTGCCTCAAATTATGACAGGAGATCCTCTGCCAAGCAGGACCCACTTTGCTTTGTGAGAGACTAATCCTGGTCCTGCCTAAAAAAAAAAAAAAAAAAAAAAAAAAAAGGCTAGGATGAGATCCCCAAGCCTTGAATGACAACCTTCCTAGAATTGGTGTCTTAATAAAATCGTTTGGTGTACTTGAACTATTTTGAGTGTCTGAGTTTGGCATCATGAAGCCCATCTGAACTTGTAAAACCTTGCTTCAAGTCATTATGACAAGTGATCCTCTGTCAGGTTTGACCCACTTTGCATTGTTGCAAGATTAATCCTGGTTATGACTCAACAGACATTGCTATATGCATATGTATATATGTATGTATATAATATAAAAAAGTATGGTCAATTAATATTTTTATGTTTATTCAATATATCATTACAATGTTAATGTTTACAATTATAACATTAAAAAATCATTTTGTTAATAAATTTAGATTAATAAAGTGAGTTTAATTTTGTTACTATTTTCACGTGTAGCAACCTTAGATAAGTATCATGCTTTAAAATAATCTGATAAACCAATACATGTGCTTGTATGGGTATTCATGTTTTAGGGTAACAAATATTCTTTCATTATATATCAGATTGCAAATACAAATAAATTACACAAAAATGTAAATAATACTGACATCTCATTTTAACAGATATATTTACCAAAATTATGCAAAAATATCTTGAAATACTAAGAGTAAATTTATTCAATAAAAACCGCCATAAGCCTCAACCACGTCCTCCAGACAAGTTTGGAATCTCCTGCAATTCTTTGAACAGTCTCCTTGTTTAAGTTGGTGAATGTTACTATGATCCTTGCCTCCAGTTCAAGGAGTTTTGTTGGTCTCTCACTCAACTGTGCCCCACACATAATAATCAAAAGGGTTGCAGTCTGGGGAGTGAGGTAGCCAGATCTAATGGGTGATGTAGTTGCAGAAATAGTCTGACAGCCATGACTGGGTTCTCTTGCTTGTGCAGTATGGAGTTTTCCAGCAGCCATCCTCTTGACCCAGAGCAGCACTACCTCCTCAAGCCACTTGATGTAGGTCTCCATCTGGAGTCAGAGGCCCTATGGGTAGATGAATGGAGATATAATATTGCCATCAAGAGTGATCACTTGAAACACCATGATGTTGACTGGATATATCATCCAACTCTTTCCAAATCCTCAGCACTGTCCTCATATTGAAACCCAAATACTCTGAAATGTTTGTATTGAAGCTTCTAGTGTGAATGCCAAGCAGTACAGCATGTTGTTAAATTTCTAGTGGAGTGAATTGCATCATGATGCCCTTTTTCTCACAGACAGTGCCTAACTAACCCTACTATACTGTGCAGTCAACAAAATCAAAAACAACAAGCCTGGACAAAATTAAAAATATACAATGCCAATAATTTAGATGCTGCACCATATATATATATATATATATATATATATATATATATAAAAGCACATATACATGTGTGTGAACACACACACATACACATAAGTAAAAAGTGAAAATTCAAATGTAAAGGTCTTGGTGCATACAAGTGGGAGAGAGAAAGTCCAGGAGAATATAAATATGTATTCAAATGTAGTAGCTGCTTGCTTAACAATGTGGGTGAAAGAAATGTATGTTTTAATTTTAACACAGGATTGTGTAGGCATCTAACGTTACGCCTGTGTCATATTTTGGCTCTGATTATGTTATGATGACTGCAACATCAGAGAAAGGATAATATTAAGTCATTGATTCCAATTTAGATTTATTTTCCATTATATACATATCTAGAGATCTGCTTCAAAAGTGCCACTTTGCTTCTTATTAATTTATGATTTGCGACCTTATATCCTGGTTTGCAGCAGTTCTTGTTTCCAATTTACTTGCTAGACTAAGATATTTCTATCCTGGTTAGAACAGCCTCTGACTGGTTGGTCGAAATATGACTTTATGGTCTAGTGATTCTGAATATACATCTATTTTTAGAGATGGTAACATTTTGGTCTTTTTGCTATTATTAGTTTATTTTTATTTATTTATTTTTCTATTACTACAGTTTCTTCAATTTTTATGGCCTACTTTAAATTCAAAAATTTTTTTTTTGCACTTATTTTCTGGAATGACACCAATACATATTTCCTGCAGGTAAAAGTCATATAAAAGTTTGAGAAGCTCATGTTTTGGAAAAAAATTATAATTTTGAAAATTAATGTCAATGATGATTTTAGACAAATGATATATCTCAGCTCACTAGCAATGTCATAGACTAGAGCCAAGAAGATAAAGTTTTCTGTTTAGTTCTCAGTTATAGCAGAAAGTGGTGGAGGGGCTTCAACCTCTATCTAGCACAGTGGATGACTATTTCTTTCATATAATTTTTTTACAAACCACTATGAGTAGACAAACAATATAAAAGAAACTCAAGTATAAATCCTGAATTTTTGTTAATGGTAATATTAGCTGTTTCCTTATAAGGAAACAGTCGGAATTCACTGACCGAGCAGCCAGTATTAATGTCAGTTGGAATTTATAAAATTTATCTCTTAAAACAATTTTTCAGGAAATAGGTTTCTCAAGTCAGTAGCTGTTATTGTACTTGCCAGTATTAAAGAAGGTTTCCTTCCTAACCTTTTATTTTAAGTAGTGTAGAATGTCAACATCTTGTTTATGTCATTATTTTCACTTTGAATTACATGTGCTTTCCATTTTATTTGTTGCCACTGTTGATAGTCCTCAAGTGATATGGTTTCTGTTATTTGGTACAGTTCTTTGTGATTCTGTAGAATAATGTTCAAAGAAAGATTGTAAAAACCTACAGGCTTCAATCACTCATTGATCTGTGAAAATGACTGTATACAGCTGACAGTTTAAATATTTCTGAACAAGTTTAGTACCCTGCATGACATCCATATGAAAGTTACGCTCTGATGAGGCTAATTTGAGCTTTCAGGTTAATGTTTTAGCTTTGTAGTAATAATCATAAATATAACCACATAAGATATTTTACTAAGACAATATTACTGAAAAAGTAAAGCAACAAGATGTGCAATCATATTTTTAATCATCTATTTTATGTGTGTGTGTGTGTGTGTGTGTGTGTGTTTGCAATAAAAGAATTCTTAAAGAGAAAAAGCCAAAAGTCTAACCAGTGCAAATTCATGAGAAACAGTACCATCTGGTAATCGTGCTCCAAATCCAAGGGTTGGAAACATTTTATCACTACAAGAAAAAAAAAAGATGAAGTGTTATTTTTAAACAATGGAGATTTTAAAAAAATGGATAAAATTTTAAGATTATGAAAAAGGAGAAAAGCAGTAAAAATACAAATATTTGATAACAAATTTAAACTGTGTGTTGCCAAATAACTGCTTATCAAAATTTTAATGCACAGTAGGCTGAACAATTCAAATTTAATTTTCCCACAAATTCAATGAAAAAGTCAAATCTTTTCCAGACATTGCTCTTAATTTTTGAGTAAAATTAAAATTATTGAAAAATAAAAATGTATAATACATTCTGACATTTTAACATTTGTAGCAACTAAATATTTGTTCAGATTTTTTTTATTCAGTTCATACTGACTACAAATAAGAATTTATAGAGCTTAAATAAAGTTTACACAATATTTAGGACAAAAATTCAACAAGCTTTCAGTGAAAATAAACAGGAAAACAAAATTATATACAAAGTGGCTAATGACTATTTATCTGAAATACTATAAAAGAGAAGTAAACATTACTTCTATTTCCTTTCTTGAGGAAGAAAGACAAGATGATTGTGGACAGAGATGATACTGAAGATCACAAAGGAATCTGCTATGCTGACAATATACATGAAACTGCTATGGTGTCCTTTGACATGGACAGCTTTGAATAAGGTTAAAATGTCCCTAATATCTATGGGAATAAATAAATTAACAGAAAATGCTGCCTTTTGTTAGTGATTTAAACTCTTTCTTAAACATTAGTTAGTTTGGATCATAGATATAACTTACTGTTGATCATACCATCCTAAATATGGTGACTTATATGGCCAGAAAAAAGGTTCATATTTAGTTCATGCTTATAATATGTACCCCTAACCTTTAAGGTTTAAAAATTTGGAAAAAAGTGTATGTTATCAATGAATAATCACAGTAACTGTATGAACAAGTTTCCCTAACATTTCTTAAATTATTTATATGACAACAAAGAAGGGCACTTTGATGTGTTGTAATGGTTAGCAAACTTGTCTCACTAGATCAGTTATGACTAAGTAGGGAGTTCAATCATCAGTGAGTGCACCTTAATCTCAGCCTTGTGCCACAATTAAGCTATGCTTAGTAAATTACTATAAGACAACAAGGAATAATTTTTATGCTCTACTTTCACTGAAGCAGAATTTGTTATTAACAATATTGTAAGATAAGAAAGTTTATTTCATTCTTGTAATTTTGTTACATATTAGAAATTAAAATGTTAGTATTCTGACCATGAGCCTCAGGTTCAAATCTCACCAGGGTTGAATTGTCAAGGAGATGACTTCTTGATAATATCAGCCTGGGAAGATGATCCCAGCATACAGTACCATTGGGAAGTGTCTGAAAGCTATACCACAAGTTGATCCAGTCCTTGTGAATGAAATTGGACAAAACAAAACTATTCAGAAACTATTGATGATTGGACTAACATAAGGTAACAAGTCATCATGGCAGAGGGTTTGAGTAATAGTGGCCTTGTTCAAAATGGTGATCATGTCAGATTATGTGCTCTGCCCCCAAAGTTGTAACAAAGGTCTGTTCAGCATAGTCACAGTATAAAGTACAGCTTAGCTCTGAGGGTATTGAAGAAATACAAATCTGTTTGAGCAAGAATCTGCAAAAGGAATTAGCTAGCTATTCTAACAGTAGCTATATTTAGAAACAAATAGTCAGTCATACCAAGATATCTATCAGAAGCCTTTTTTTCTCCACTTTTTTACATGCCCAATTTTTTCCTGATCTGAGAAATCATTTTAAAAAAAAAACTTTGTCCCAATCTGTTTCAAACTGAATCTCTTCTGTAGTTGTGTTTTTATAGCTTTTCTTAGAGATTGACTTTTTTTATTTACAGTTTATCAACCTTTTGCAGGTTATTTAAAGCCAGAGAATATTAGATTGCAAGAACTTTTTAGAAATAATGATTTACTGATACAAGTCCTACAAATTAACCCATAGCTGGTGGAGAGAAGAGGTGGATTCATACCTTTCCCAAGGTTGTTGCATAAGTGAACTGGAATTGGAACTCTGCTCGCCAATTTCCAATTTTGAGCCATTATCATTTACCCTACATGCATCCTCCAAGGTTACAGCATTTGGTATTCCCAAGCAGTCACCCACCTAGGTACTGACCAGGCTCACTATTGCTTAACTTTGGTGACCATACAAGAAGCACATGTTTCAATGAGATATGGCCATAAGCCTAGCTTTTCTTATCAATTCTATTATGCTATGATTACTTCATTTTACTGCCGGACTACTCTTGTTAAAATGAAGAAAAACACTATCCCACAATTTTTATTCTGTCATGTCGACCATCACGGTCCTGCATGAAGGTTGGAAGGTCATTAGGGGTGGTATCATGTGTCATTACATAGTTGGTGGTTGCTGTGTGACCAACTCATCTTGCACCATGGCTAAGTGTTCAGTGCAGTAGATCACTCACAAGTTCTTGTTTTGCTCACCAGCAGTGTCCTGCAAAGTGCATCCGGCATTCACATAAGATTGTAGAAATATCAGGGGTCAGTCCATAGAACTGTGATTTAGTTGGATGTTGTCTCCAAGAGATGTTAAGTATAGCTCTTAGCACCCAAGTGTAGGTCCCATCAAACTTAGACTCAAGGGTTTTAGTTAATGTCCAAGCAGTGGCACCATACATTAAAACCAACTCTACAGTAGCATGAAAGAAACTCTGCTTGAGGTTGTCTGGTAGATCAGATTTCCAGAATACATCCATTTTATTCAAAGCAGCCCAAGCTTTAGCTATGTGAATTTTCACGATTCATTTAAGGCAGTTTGTATTGAGTTTTGCTGGTTGAAGCTTATGAATTCAGTTTTAGAATCATTGACAAGAGTCCAACATTGTTAACAGAATTTTCTAGATTATGTAGG
Organism: Acanthosepion lycidas; assembly: GCA_963932145.1. Lineage (NCBI taxonomy): Eukaryota > Metazoa > Mollusca > Cephalopoda > Sepiida > Sepiidae > Acanthosepion > Acanthosepion lycidas. Next base: position 43,765,856 of record OZ010599.1, on the reverse strand, counting down.
AGAGCTGCAGCATTGGTAATGGTGTCTGCAGTGATAGCTAGGTCATCTACCTAATCAATATTGGTCAACTTTTTTTGTAGGATATCAACTTGGGAGACATGGTCATAAAGTAAAACCTAGATAATGATGACCTTTGATAAAATTAAGGCTAAAGGATTGTGTCTAACCTATCATAATCTTGAATGATTTCTCCAACAGCATGGATGGCAGCAGCATATTGATTCATCTGGTAAGGATTGTAGTAATGAAGAGACGTTGGGCTGGTTGGGTTGCCATTTGAGGCAGTGAAGTCAATAGCAACAGTAAAGTTTAATTGTGTTCGTCTGAAAATAAAAGAAGTCAGGCACAAGTGTTAAGACAATATCAACAGGTTGAAATAAAAATGGATTCATAAAAATATCTATATGTATTTATATCTGTTAATACTTGGGTGTAACTAATTTAAAATGCATTTCTACATCACTTATTAACAATTTATTTTTATAGGAAGTCCTTTCTAATCCATTTTTATACTAGTCTTTCGCAATGTTAATTTATAGTAAAATGATTGACAATGTCTTTCAATTATTTGAAATGCATTTTTTGTACAATGATTTTAAATGCATTTCTTGAACAAATTTTTAATATATTTCCATACTAATCTGCAATTAATTTATCTAGTAAAATCATTTACAGAGTATTTTTAATGTATTTTTCAATAAAACATCTAAAATACACTTGTATACAAAATAATCTCCAGTGTATTTCTGTAATCATATTTCAACAATTTTTAAACTTTGTGCCCACAAAAAAAAAAAAAAAAAAAAAAAAAAAAAAAAAGTGTCCAAAGGACAGTTATTCCCTAGACACTGCCATTATTTTAACTATTAAGTTGGTGCAAAAATAATGTAATAATGTTGTTTTTTGACGTATTTTTTAACGTAAAAAAACGACATTATTATGTCATTATTTTTGCACCAACCTAATGCCTTCACTCCTCGGCAATGTTTTAAAAAAAAAAAAAATACACACAACATCCTTTTGATACACCATTTCTTTTGCATGCATGAAGGTTAAAGATTTCCCACATTCTTTTAGTAAAAACCTATGGTAAATTATTATTGTAAATCCTAAGTAATATTTTGTTATAACTTATCTCTTACATAAAATGTGCATGTCTAGATTATATAAACAACAAGACTACTGAAGAACCAAACTGCACACATACTTTCATACCTCAAAAGTGTGAGGCATATTGGAATCATGTTAAATTTTATCTGAAAAGAAAAACATTATTTAAACAGATACCTAACAAATAAATGGTTATCCCTACCATAACAATTCAAGTTACTTGCACTTGTTTTTTATTTTTTATTACTTGCTCTGATTTACATAAATAATGAATCGATTCTAATTTATTTTTTGGCAAATGCTTCCTAAAAAGAATAATTCTTATCAAAGACAATTTTCATCTGTATATAAATGGCTTCATTTTCCAACAAAATTAAGTTTCCCATTAGCAAAAATCATAACATCCAGGGTATAAGAGTAATACATTTGCATTGGAGGTCATGTTCCATGAGTTAAGCTGGACACAAGTGGAGAAATAATAGAAACATATTAGAAAAAGTGACAATTATGAAATATGAACCCTCTACAAAAGATACTGATTATTACAAAAATCAAGGTGAATAGATAGAAAGGCCCACGAGTACAGTGGTTGAAACATGATAAAAACAACCAAGATGAGGATGCAAGTTCAAAAGAATCAGTATGTAAATGACTTACTGTAATCATCTGTAGTGATTTGCTAGATCACTTAAAAGTCTATTTAAAAATATAACAATAATAGCATTTTGATTTAAGAAAAAAAAAAAAAAAAAAAAAAAATGGATAATTTATGCTTTTTATTGAAATATAATTAGTTAAATGTTCATTTCACTCAATGACAAAATACAATATCTGGTTTAAACCAGACAAATTCAACAATTAATATAAAGAAAGACAATCCAAAGCTTAAAAAACAAAGACAACCCAAAGCTTATAACAGAAGATTTTTAAAATTGTAAGAAAGCCAAAATAAGGATTCCAGAAATAATTGGAGCTAATTTTCTCATTTTTGTTATTCTAATCCCAACATTTTCAGTGTTACTCTTTTCAGTGATCTTTAAGCAGTTCAATTTGTATCTTTAGTTGAAAATGTTTATTTTCATTTCAATAATTTCACATTTCATCCAATTTTTAATATAGTTTTCTCACAAAGAATTGAAAACAAAGATTTTCCCTCTTCCTTACTCCATAAAAAAAAAACATCCTCAAGTGAAATAATCTGCCTTAAGAAAGTGTGAAATAAAATAGCTTCTTAGTTTAATTATTAAGTTATAATTAAAACAGTTAAGCCAAATCAGAAAACTTGCCCGATATATATATATATATATATATATATAAAAAATTGTGTATTTGGGCAGCAATCCCTTTTTTATACAGGTTTCATGAAAAACAATTGACTAGGTTCTACGGCTAAGTTTCTTTAATTTTTCTTATTAATTTTCTTCTTTTCTGAACGCAAGTTATACAGAAATTGTCTAATGTTTTATATGTCCAAATGCTTTCGGCTATACTTTTAGCCATTATCAAGAATGATTTTATTTGTACTTTTAACTGAATGTATGGATTGCTTTATGTATGTATCTAGAATTATAAGAATGTTTTATTTTCCAAACAGTCAACAGTGTGGTCATGTTAATATAATTGAAAAAGCCAGCACTCAATAATATAATTATTAACACAGCCACAATGTGGACAATTTCTACATAATTTACATCCAGAAAAGAAGAAAATGATAAAAGCACAAGAAAAATTAAAGAAAAAGCTTAACCACAGTACCTTGTCACTTGTTTTTAATGAAACGTGTGTGTGTGTGTGTGTGTGTGTGTGTGTATATATATATATATATATATATATATATATATATATATATATATATATATCTATCTTGTATAATAAGTATGTTTTAATGCCATGTCCCTTCAGAATGTAAATGATCATCCCTCTCCAGAGATTCATTTTCTTTATAATCTATCAATTTTCTTGTTAAAAATAATGGTTTCCCATTGCCTTCTCCACAGTTTAGAATTCAGAATTTTCTTTCCCTTAGACTGGTTGCCACACAAGACTAGATAGCTCATTCTACCTTATTATTTAACCCATAGCTGATGTTGTGAGAAAGAGATGGATTCATGCTTTTCCAAATGGCATTTATGAGAAAAAGAATGCAACAGGCTAGACTAGAGTTTGAATTGGGCTTGCAAATATCACTATTTACACTGATAACAGTTATGCTACCAGCACATCAAATGGATACAGTGCTGTTCTAAATTGTTAAAAATTAGAGACACATTTAAAAAAAAAGAAAAAGAAAAAAGAAAGCATTTTATTCACATAATAATAGAGTGCCTAAAATGGAATAAAGCATTGGTTCATGAATTTGGTGGCATAGTAATTGTGAGTTCAATCCCTGGGCCAGGCAGTGTGTACTTGGACTCAGTGGAAATGGGTGAACAGCACTAAAAATAAAACTGAGATGAGATATCCCCAGACATGGGCAGTGGGACAATATACCCTCATAGATTAAATAAAGGGTTCAGTTCAGAATGCCCTGTAGGTTAACCAGGTCGATATTCACCTAATGAAGGCTGGAGGGTGCAACAACTAAAACATTGTGATAACAAAGATGAGGACAATAGTCCAAATGTAGTGTAAATATGATTGCAATAAAGAAAATGTAAATGTACTGTATAGCATAAACACAGAAAATATGGTATGACAATCTCTTTTCAATCGTTAAAAAAATGTTTTTATTTTTTTATTTATATTAACTGATTTGAAAATGATAGCAAGTTTAGTATTTGTATAGGAAAACTTCCAAAGAAAAGCTTAAATCAAAGCATGACTAATAGCAGCATTTAAATCAAGCAAATAAATCAAGCAAATAATGATGGAAGTTCATATAACAATTACAGATAAAAAAAAAAAAAAAAAAAAAAAAGTAAAGGGCAATTATAGATAACATAAAACTTACCCAGATTTAATGTAGTCTAAGAAAGAATGAATTGTTTCAGTCTTAATGGACATCAGTATAATCTGAAGATTAAAAGATAACCAATTAGAAGCAGTTTGATAAAACAGCAATCATTTATTAATAATTATTATCATTAATTCTCATGTGAAATCACTAATAAATTCATTATTATTTATTAACTTTTTAATGTACAGAATCCCATTATGGGAATGGTAGGCATTTTAACTTATAGGCAGAGCCTATAATTAATACTAGCAAAACCAGAAAGTGACTAAATATTGAGCATACATGATGAAAGAAATGCCCAAAACTTAATAAAAATAAAGTTATATCCTCAAAATCTTATGTTTTATTATTAAAAGAAAAGGCCAAAGTACTTTTTATGTAAAGATTTTTTAAAATTATTTTTAGAACCATTGAAAATTTTGTTTTTTCGGCATCAAAAGCAAACCACAAATTAGTATAAGAAATTTGAACAACTTTTTGCACAACACATTGATTTAGAAATTGTTGGATTTTAATTAAACTTTCAGAATTTATTCACAAATGAATAAATTTATTTTTGAAACTTTTTTTTTTTTTTTTTTTTTTTTTTTTTTTAGAAACTCTTAGTAAAAATATTTTTTTTTTTTAAATTTGTTATGCTCTACTTATTTAATTTTATGAAATTTCATAAAATTCTCTTTTGTAGTGCTTAATGTTTAGGTTAGTTAAAAAAGACAATTTCACTGACAATTTACATCTATTTTTCTTGGTCAAATAGGCCCCCACTTACTGAAAATCTGCTCTGAAGTGTAAAATAAAAAATGCAATAAAATTAAAACATTATTTAATTAAGAATGTTTTTAAATGCTTTTATGAATAAAATGTATTATAGACATTTTTGTGTTAAAAAAATATTTTTCCAATGAATAATGTTTTTTTTACAAAAATTGTTTTCATTTTTTTAAAATTTTAATTAGAATAATTTATAAACTTTTAAAGTTCTGTTTTAATTTTTATCAGCCAAGTAATGTTATTAAATAAAAATTATATTTATCAATTATAAATAGGAAAGCTTAGCTACCACTAGTAAAACTGTATATCCACAGATGATATTATCAGAAAAAGAGAGCAGTAACTATAAAAAATTTTAAATTTATTGTTAACATTTCCTCAACCTGTGTCACCATAAGTGAAATATAAAGCCAAAGTATCTAAAATTCAGTAAAATATTAGAATGTTTAAAATATTTAGTTTTTAAGATAACAGGGTAGTAAAAAAAAATTTATCTAAAAAAGGTATTTATGTTGTATTCGTTACGTAATTTACTACAAGTATTTGTCCCTTAAATAAAACTCACAATCATCAGGTTAATCATGTGTCAACACCACATAAAAACACCCACCTCCATGCTAAAAAATGCTTTTCTGCAATGCTTGAAACTGAAAGTAATATAATTAAATTTTAAAAATTTTAAAAAGATGTTTTTAATAGAGAATTATGTGTTAACAAATTTGTCAATATGGCCAATTTTAGTTATTTCAAAAAAACAAAACAAAAAAAAAAACATTCCAATAAATTTAAATTCGGTTTGAAATGCAGTAAAGTATTTTCCTTATTGCGAATATTAAATTTAATCTATTGGCTTGGAATTAAAAATAAAATAAAAACCTCAAGAAACATTTTTCATTTCTAAAACACATTTTAAACTTAGGGTGTTTTTTTTGTTTTTTTTTAATAAAGGTACCTAATTAGTATCAGATTTTTATAAACCTAGAATTCTGAATTTTCTATAAACCTACGATCAATAATAGATTGTCTTTTTTTAGAAATCTAGAATACTGTTTTTTTTTTTTGTATTTTTTGGGCAGAGAGACTTAAACATGGTGTAACAGTTAACAAGTTTATCTTGCTAAATCATTGTGTGAGTAGTGAGTTTGATCTTTGCTGGGTACTCCTTAATCTCCACCTTCTAGCACAATTAAGCTAGGCTTAGTAAATCACTATAATACCTGGTTTTCATTTTAACTTTTATAATCAATACCAGATTCTACAGTGGACATTAACAATTTAATAATCTATAAATAGTTTATTATTAATTATCAAGAATTTAAATCTTAACAGACATAACCTTAATACTAATGATATCAATAAACAACAAACAGACCAACTTTTAACACTAAACTTTACAAATGGAACTTACCTCACCAGAGTTTCTGTAATTCTTCTTTTTGACTTTCTTCTTAGGATTGATTGCCTACAGTGAGAAATGGAGTGTGAATTCAATACTAGACAGTATTAAAAGGTGTTGTTAAGGCTTCTAAAAAGCAACAAAAGATCAAGTGACATAGCAGAAGTGATAAGATGGCATTTATACTTTCTCTAAATTTTACTGGTCAATTTGCACAGCTTATGATGTAACATCATGCACCAGGCGATAAAAAGTAATTATGACAAAAATAACTGTAAAGAATATCCTTATAATGAGGGACTAGCTGATTAACAAACATTAATTTTCTTTTAGTCTTCATTTTAAGCATTTGGGAGGCTGAACATTAACATAACCAAAGACCTTTTCTTTTTTTTTTTTAAATTATTTCACCCCAAGCAAAGCAATAAAGCCACTAAGACACAAAGGATTATTGAGTTTGAGAGAATATGAGAAAAACTACTATTAAGGAGAGAGGACAATAAAAGAACAAGAATTAAAACAGAAGATAATGATTGACATTGCATTTAAATTCTTGAAGATCACACAAGTTCCACAAGTGAGAAGTGTGTTAGAGGAAACTGTTAACATAGAACTTATGGTTTTATCTAGCAATTTCAACTGTAAAATGATGAGGCCATGTAATAAATCTAGTACTGCAATTAAATTTGTAAATTATAGGTACCATAGTGGACAGTTCATCAGAACAATTACCATGAAAGTATTTATAAAAAACAAGGCACATGGAAGCTATGTTACAGCATTGGTAAAGTGACTGAAGCCAAGATGCTAAGTCAGGACTAATAACATTACAGTTTCTTCTTTGGATTTTATCAAGAATCTCTAAATATATAGCAGGAGCACCAGAGCAGATGTCACAGCAATATTAAAAGCAAGGAGAAATGGTAAACTCATAAATATGTAAGATAGGATTGTCTAGTGCACCAACTTTCTCAGCTGCAGACATAGCAATTGATTCAATATACTCTTTCCACTTCATATCTGAAAATGTTAGTCCAAGAAGGAACAATAAGTCACTCTCCTGGAAGTTAGCATCAGCCATATTGATGGAAGGTAAAAATGGGTTCTCTCAGATGATTAAAAGAGAGAGCAATTTCATTTTTGAGGGGTTAAAATTAACAAGCCACACCTTGTCCCATTTAACAACAGATTTAACCAAATAAAGAATGCCTGAAATCAAAGATAACACTGTTGCATTGGCCTTCTCAATCCTTCTAAATGCCTGTGAATCTTGCAATTTAACAGCAGAACTACAGCAAAGTATGCATACATTATGACGACATGCTTACTATAGATGGAGTAGTGGAGGTCATTATAAGATGAAGACTGTATTAATAGCATGGCAGTTGTTTTCCTAGCATCATGTGTTCAAAATTATATATATCATTATCCCCTTGACTTTTGTAATCATAGGGTGGATCTGAATGTAAAAGCCATACTAACTTTTCCACAACAGTCTATTAACAGCAACCATCAGCTATTCTGGTACAGTCATACCTGTCCATTTTTTGACATTGTCCAACCAGTTTTTTGCGTTGGCATCCTCACCTACATCAACCTTCAACGGTGCTTTGCATGATGGTTTTGCACATGTTGTCGTAACTTGCAATGTATCCAAATGACACCATTTTTCTTTGTTTGACAAGAAGAGGCTCCTGGTGTCCCACAAAAGTTTCAATATTTTTCCACACAAACTCATTGGCATTTTTTTTTCTCCAATAGAAAATGTCAAGGAATTTTCTCATGTATTTGTTCTCAAACACTTGGATCCTTCTCTATCTGCCAACAGTGCCCACGTTTCACATCCATATAGGAGAATGGAGACTACCAGCAATTTGTACAGTCTGTACTTTGTTTAAAAGCTGATTTTGCTTCTCCATTTTCTTGTCAATTTGGCCATCGCTGCTATGGCTGTGGCAATCCATATGCATATTTCCAAATTGCAGATACTATCTTTAGACAAGATTGCTCCTAAGTATTTAAAACTGGACACTCCCTCCAGTGAATTCTCTCATTCATGTTAATGTTAACACAGGTGTTACTGTTTGTGCTATTCACCATTACTTTGGATTACTCCTAGCTGACCTCCATTCCATATACTCCTGCTCTTTCAAAAAGTTTGTTGGTCAAGTCCTGGAGCTCACTGTTAATACCTGTTATGAGGTCAAAGTCATCTGCAAAATGTAAGTTACAGACAGGTCTACCACCGATAGAGATTGAAGGATCATGGTCATTCAAGGTTTCTTAAATGTTTCTCTATTTATAAGTCTACCATTTATCGATGCATTGAATATTGCTGTCACATTTGATATGATGTTTCTTGATTCTTAATAAAATCCAAAGAATCTGCAATGTTATTTTCCTCACTTGGTGTCTTGGCTTCAGCCACTGTGATGTAGATACCCTGTGACTTTTCTATAAATATTTTCATGGTAATTGTTCAGAGATTTCCTTTTTTGTACATAGACTTTAGTAATTAAATGTTGTACTAGATTGGCAGCAAGGTTTCATTTTACACTTGAATTGGCTAAATCAAAGCATAAGTACTATGCTAACAGTTCCTTCTCTCACACTTCTCACTTGTGGAACTCTTTTAGCCTCTTGCTTTACATTCAACTTTGATCTTCAAAAATTTAAATGCAATGTCAATCATTATTGTTTGCCTTCTTTTCCTGTTCTTCTATTATCTTTCCTTAATGTTTTCTTTTTCTCATATTCTTTTACACTCATTAACTCCTGGTGTGTTAGTGGCTTTATTGCTTTGCTTGGAGTGAAATGATTAAAATAAAGAAACAAAAAAAAGATGAACAAGAGAATGGAAATACCTTAACTCACCTCATATCTGTTTTCACTTCCAGACCCTTTGAGCAATGTCCGAACATTTGTAGTGAACTCACCAATAAAGTCATGCCTGAAAAGTACACAAGTCTCTTTATATTTACTTTGTATGTCACACAGTCAGAATGAATAAGATGATTATTATTTAACACAGAAGAAATTAGCTTTCCTATAAATCATTACTTTTGCTATACATTTGATGGCATATGGATTTCAATTGAATTTAAACACCTATAACTAGTTTATTCTTCTTTGTCAAAAATGTGTTCATTGTTGACCCTTGCCATGAGTAATGTGAGATGAAGAATTGGATTTACTAGTCATACTATTTTTCAATTGCTTTTATACTTACATTGTAAGCATGATTCAGTACTAGCTCCCATTCATACTAGCAACTACAGTATTCCGCTAACTAGTATTGGTTGTACCATGCCATTTTAGTTGACTGTGTCACTTACCTGCCATCACCACTGCCAATCAAACCAATGTATCAATTTGGTGCTTGTCTATGCAATTGGACATCTGCTCAATCCAGTTTTTTTTCATTGAGGTTTGCTGCTCAAGGTGACTAACATTTTGATAGCAGATAATTTCCCTAAAAATGGCTAAAAATACCTCCCAGGTCTTGCATGTGACATTTAAGTATCAGGTAGGCTAATATTTACTCAGATGTCAATAGTTGTACCTAGCCTCAACAGTACCGATGGGGGTGCTTGGCAAGAAAGAATATTTCCAGTTTACATTTGCCCATTCTAGGCATTATTATATCTGTGAGATAGTAACACTTTAATACACAGACAAACAGCTGAAAGGAATGACAAACATGTGCTAATCTCAAAGAGATTTTATATACTATTATGTAATACAAGAAATTATATACAAATATATAAATACTTGTCACTAATTTATGTCACACAGAGAAATTGTAACATGAATAAAATGAGCTGAAGGGAAAGGCAAGGAGCATGAGTGTCTTACTTGTAATATTTCCCAAAGTGAAAATAGTCAGGCCAGTGGTATATTCAACAAACATCAAGGTACCATGTGGGCTCTTCCATTCTCACTACCACTGTGGACTTGAGATGATGTCTATGCCTTAGTAATCTATTATCAGCAACAGACATGGGCAGATATGTCTTGTCACTACACATGCTAATTAGACCTCTGCATTTGTCACCCCACAAACTCAAGTAACTTACTGGCCATCTCATGACTCCATCTTAACTAAAGGGAGATAATCGCTCTTTACATCCCAACAATACTGTAATATTAAATGTAAATGGGGAGGGAAGTCTTGTATGCCATCAAATATGATTGTCACACAAAGATATCATAAAACCTTGAAGAAAAATGATTGAAGCAGATATTGAAGAAATTATTTGATTTGCAAAAAAATATAATTTGATTTACCCGCCATCTCGATCCCAATCATAGCATTCAACTTTGATAGCCCTATAAGTAAACAAAAAAGCAGTCAGTTGAAGCCATATTGTAAGAATAGTGGAAACAAAAAAAAATAAAAAAATATACTTTATCATTAATTTACATTTGAAGTAAAAACATTCCTCTAATATAATTTACTATAAACTTATTACATTATAATTACTACAAACCATTATTTTTCATTTTTTCATTTAAGATAAAGAAAACTACAAGTTTATTTCAATACACAAAATGGGAAAGAAACTGAAAATAGTCTTTAACATACAATCTTTTGTTTACTTTTGAAATTTTACCAATTTCTATTTCCCAATAGTTAATGAGTAGTATTTTTTCAGTGTGTGTTTTGGAGCTGACAATTTCCCAGTGGATGTTTAGGAATTTGCAATAAGAATTTGCTGTTAGTGTAACAGTTATTGCTGTTAGAAGTGGAATTGTTAAGTAAAGTTCAAATTCAAATGACTCTGGGGAAAAGTATGAATATCTCTTGTCACCCACCACCAGCTAATGGGTTAAATAACAGGATAGATAGTTTAGTTTGTTTAACTTTAAATGACAGCCAGTCTAGGAGAAGAGCCATGCTGATTTCAAAACTATAGAGAAAGCAATAAGAAATCATACCAATATCTTTCTCAAGAACACATGGCAATTCAGAGATCATAAAAAAAATGAAGCTGTGGAAGCCATTACCATCTATGTTCTGAAGAAAGAAAGAGAACTCTGAATTCAAAATCATAGAGAAAGCAACTGGAAACCACTCTACTATCTTTCCCAAGGAGTCATGGCAATAAAACAAAGGAATCTTTGGAGGCCATGATCATCTATGACCTTAAGGGAGAAAGGAATCTTCAAATTCAAAACCATAGAGAATGCACTACTATCTATACCCAATTCACAGATAATAACAAAAACGAATCTGTAGAGAGCCATAATCATCTACTCTTTGAAGAGAGAAAGACTACTCTGAATCCAAAGCTGTGGAGAAGGCAATGGGGAAACTGCTCTATTATCTGTGAATTACCATGACTTCCTGGGAAAGATAAGGTAAAGGGAACTGTGTAGAGCCATAATTGACTACTCTCTGAAAGGAGAAAGTCTTCTGAATTCAAAATTCAGTGGGAAAATAAACCATTATTTCCCAGAAAGTCATGGCAATTCTGTTGGGGTAAAGAAAAGACTGTCAACTGATCGTAGCAATAGATTTGTTGTTTCTCGGCCGCAACACTTGTAGCCAAATCGCAGTTCACATGATAGTCCGACGTAACAGTCCAACACACACCGTAGAGACGACAAAATGGGGTCACAAATCCAACCTTCACTTCTCGCCAACAACAACAACAACAATGCGTGTTCGTCTCACAGCTCAAAAAAATCATCTCCTTTTATAAGTGAAAAACAACAACTGTTCACCGAGAGAATTTTCTGATTGGTCACACCATTCAGGGGAGGGAAGAACATTAGCATAGCTTCTAGTCATTGATGTAGATTTTTGCTGACTACTTTTTGGTAATTTTTCTTCAGCAGATCGCACACAAAACACAAACTTTTTTTTCGGAGTACCTGATTATCTCTTTCACTACAAATTCACAGATGATAAAGAAAAAGAATCTATGAAGAGCAATAATCACCTACTATCTGAAGCAGGGAAAACTACATTGAAATCAAAACTTCATAGAAAGCAATGGGAAATCATACCACTGTCTTTTCAAATAATTAATGGCAATTAACAGCTAATAATAAAAAGGAATCTGTGGAGAGCAATAATAGTCTATTTAAAAATAAGCAAAAGCTCAAGTGTTAAGATATGTTGGTTATTGAAGATAAATAAAACTTATCCCACAGAAATAAATAAAGTTTAGAGTCAGCCATTTGTAATATGTCTGATTATGATAACCACATATTTCAGATTCTCCAACTTAAATGAAACCATAAAGCAATAGTGAAAATAATATATATTACTTCTGTCTGCTGAATAATTGATCATTGGTTTATGAAATAAACAGCCTTAAGCAGTGAATGTGTTTTGCTTTAATATTAATTAAAAGTTTTTGCAAGGAGAAACACAATTTGTTTCGTTCCTCAATAATGATATACTTCCATTCTGTTTTTGGTGCATACCATAATCCTTTGTGTATAGATTGCTAAAGAGTATAAGATGCAGTTAAAAAACAGAATTTTTTTTTTTTTTTTTATTAACTTGTGACTAGGTATCTAGACTCAACAAAATACAAACCTGTATGGGTTTTAGAGAAACATTATGAAAGATTTATTTCCCTTTGTTGGAATACACCATTAGATAAATATTATCTCTCTGGTAAACAAATAAATCCAATTTGGCCCAATTTTGTCCATTTTGAGTGCTGGAAAAAATGGGATTGAGTTCTAAACTAAAGTATAAGACACAGCAGACTATTGGATATGGTTTTGAATGAAAAGCCTGCATATTATATACACAGGATTATGGCATTTACAAAAAAAAAAAGCAGATCATTGTCTTTCCCAGAAGCATGAAAGTAGTATTTTACAGCTATCATAACCAGCAACAGAGTTAAAATTCCATTCTCTACCAACTGCTTCCTTTGATAAAGAATAATGAAAGAAAATGTTGCAGAGAATTGAATAATAATGAAATCAGCTAAAACAGTAATTGTTAGCGACAGCATTTTGAAAGGCAATTTGTTACAATTTAAAAAAATCTGTTAAAAACGGTTGGCATGAAAATGGACAGTGGAATCCTGAATGTAAGAGCTCCTACAAAGAATTAATAAAGACAAAAAGGGAAAAAGGAATAAAACACAATACAAAAGAAACCAGATGGAGATGGTAAAGAAATGTACCTGTCATAGTCACCATTACAGAGGACTCGTGCCAAAAGCGTAAATGGTTTCCAGGTGGGATTTAAGGTGTTTTTAATGACTTCCGTTTTGTGGACAGCAGTAAAACTAAAAAAAAAAAAAAGAACAGAAACAAATCAAAAAAGTTATTATGCTCATCCACCACCACCAAAATAAAGTAGAGAATTTAAAAAAAAAAAAAAAATGTTACAAGAAGTGCATTACTCATTGCATTTCTCAAATACTGTCCTTCGAAAGAATTAAAATTTTACAATGATATTGATTTCTAATTTTCTTACTATCATCACTTAACTAGTAATCCAGACAATAGTCATCATTTTCTAACATTTGATATCAGTCCTGTGAAGTTTGGTTTAAGAAATGAAAGTTCACAACTTTGCTAATAGAAGCATTGTACAAAATAAAATTTGTCAAGAATTACTTTTCTCTTCTGAGTTATTCTTGAGATAATTCACATTACAAGAGAACAAATAATTTACATGATCTCCAATGTCTCTCACATCATGCTATGGAGATAATGGCATTTAATAAAAGTTTAAGATCATTTTAAATATAAGAAATAAAAATAATTTTAAAAAATCCCAAAGTAGAAAAAGTTCAATAAAACATGAAAAATACAAAAGTGAGAAAATTATAATTTTGATGAAATAATAAAAATGGTAGGAAAATATGCCAACCTGTTGTCTTCATTAGCTCTGTAGAATATCAAAAATGGATCAGATTTCCCAAAGAAATCTTTTTTGTCCAAATTGATTCCCTGGAACTGCAATGTCAAGTTTTCCTGTAAACAAGAAATGAAAGTAATCAATGTTAGCATTTTTCTAATAACTCGAAAGATCATCAACCATAATTATGTACAATCAATTATTATGCCAATGATTGTCTAATTCTTTGAGGCCAATTTTTATTAAAAGAGTAGAACTTGAGACAACAAAAACAAAGATAATCTTAAAATTTAATCTGCATAGAAATAAAATAATGAAAAAAATATAATTTGTATAGATTTGAAAAGAACAAATTAAAAGGTAATATATCATATCAAGGATACTTAGATTTAATTAAAACAATGTTATCAATAAAATTTAGATTAGAAAAATGCTAAAAAGTAAAAACTTAAGTATAATAGCATACAATTTGTTTTCTGAAATACTTGAGACCTGATATATTTCAACTCCAGGAATTTTCACATTTTTGGAATATATAATTTTGGTTATAAGTAGATCTTAAGGTTTAAATCTTAATTAAGGACATTAGATATACTGACAGACTAGAATCTAGTGGGGAACATGGACATTTTTACAAACTTATAATTATCATCATCTTTGGCCAAACATACCATGTTTAGAAAAAAATAACAGAATTTCAAATAAGAAATGATGTTCTAATAATAATATTTTTATAGAAAAAACTATTGAAATATGAAGTCTTGAAGGACACAAATTTTTGTTAATTTATATTGTAGATCTTTCTGATGTTTTTTTCTCTAATAAATCAACTATTCTTTTTTATCTAAGCAATATTGGCTATTGGCATCAGAAAACCAAAATTCTATTAAAACTTTAAGAAATATTCATTATCAAAGTATGAAAGATTATATCTAGTGAAGTAAAAAAAAGAACCACTATGAAATTTAGAAAAACTTAAGCAGTTAATTCTTTTCTTTGTATTATCCAAACAGTTAACAGTTAGACAATAAAATGTGTCTTAGTTTTGTCTCAATTCTGTTGGGTTAACTTTAATGTAAAAGACTAATTGCCACAGTTTCCATGTGAAATTATTAGTAATAAACAAAAATAACCAGAGAAGGCAGACTGGTAGCAGAGTGGTGCAGAGTAAATTAAAAAGAATGGACTTAAAGCTAATTATAAGAGATTTACAGAATGTTTTAGAGTAGAAATACTTTGATTAGATAGAATTACTCATCACCTGGTTCACACTCCTTACCTGTATTTTGAACAGGAGCAGAGGTTTATTATTTGTTTCCTGTTTACAATTGGCTTTCTGGTTCTTTCTCTTAAAGTTTTCTCATTTTCTTTAATTCCAAGTAACCTCTTGCATCTTAGTGGCATTATTGCCTTGCTTGGAGTGAAATGATTAAAAACAAAAAAAATCTAAAAGAATCATGTGATCAGGTCAATGAATAGAACAAAGGACATCTTAATCCTATTGAGTAAAGTAACAATGAGCACAGATGTGATCATTGTTAATCCATTGTAAAAATTAGGGAAAATATATGAATTGATCAGTGACATCACACTGTTAGTTATGATAATGTGTTTTCACATCCTCACAAACCACAAAGGGATTTACCAAAAGAAAATAAAAGAATGTCACAGAGGAGAGGGGAAAGTAAGATTTTAAGATACATTGTTTTAACTATCAAAAAGTTGTGACCCTTCTCTTGGTTTGCAAGACAGTGCTTGAATATTGCTACCCATTAAAAAGAATGTCAAATGATACTACATGATTTCTTTAGAATAAGACAATATGAGATGAAGGCATTAATACCTGAAGAGAAAAATTTTATCTATCCAGTCAGCTGAATTGATTACAACTACGAAAACTACAATGATTAAGTATTTATAAAGCAATAGTAACATCCCAATACCAGGAGTAGAGAAACAATAAACTGAGGGCCTTGTCAAATCTCTTTTTTTTTTTTATTTTTTTTTTTTATTTAAAACTACTCAAATGATCACTTCATAAAAATGAAAGAGAAAAGATGAAAAATGAAAACAAATTCTTTAAACAACTGTGTCATAAAAATAAAAAGGGGAAGAAAATGTTAAAATATCAAATGAAGAGAAAAAAGTTTACCTTGCAAGCAAAAACTTCTTCAGCTCTTACTGTAACAAAAAATGAGAAGTAAAGAATCAATCAGGTAACAGTTCTAATGCAGAAAAATTTGTTAAACAATTCAATATGCAATGCATTCCAACACTTTTTACATGCAACATTTTTTTTCAAATATATTCTTGTTGATTACAACAGTACTTGATTTGTTGGTTTCAGTCATTGTTGGGAATGATTGCAAAACACTTTCCCCTCACAAATTTATAGGCAGAAGCACACAAATGCATGCAGGGATTTCTTCCTAGCCAATAAAATAGGCCAATTCTTGATTTCATTTGACTCAATCCCGGTCTGTCTTGTGCTGAGGTCAGAATGCTATGATTGCTTAATCAAATTTGCTCTTGTGTGTCAACACCAATTCTTAGCTTGAGAGCTTTTAGCCATATTATTGTTAATTTGCCTTGCATATATCATTTGATTGCTTTCATACTATTTTTATCCTGTTCTTTTCTTTTTATTGTAAACTTTGTCAATTTTGTTTGTTGAGTAGTTTTGCCAACTGTTTGCATTTAACCATGGCCACTCACTCTATATGATTGATATAAAAAAGAATAGATTAGGATCCTAGATATCTGGGGACTGATTTTATCGAGAAGGCAGTCTGAATTAGACAAAATATTTCAATGCACTTTAATAAACACCTCTAATACATTGGAGTGTGATGGTTTTAATCTAACTGCAAACACCAAATAATATTATCAAACTCTTGAATGACTGAAGAATCAAGAGTTATCATTAAAGGTGCAACCTCAGAACAGGACAACATGCACAAAACTGTAAAATGACGTTTTTCTTCACTTATCTTTAATGACCTTGATTTTTTTTTTTAAAGTGATGTTCACCCTGTACAAGGAATGAGAGCCACTCAAGGTAGAGAGTTAAAAAGTAAGAAGCACAGCTTATGCAAATATGTGGGGAAGACAATGGTTAACCCTAAATGATGAGGTTAATATTGTAGTGATCGTGGAAGCAACCTCTTGGAAGTCAGGTCCACAAGGAAGTATGTGAGGAGAAGCTGTTTGAGTGAAAGTTACATCTCACCAAGGGAATATGAAGGGAATGAGAGTGGTTTGCTACAATGTGCAGGGTATGATGTATCTTAGCCAGGAAGATTAGCACTGGTAGAACTAATGAGTGTAGTTCAGATGAATATACTATAATTTTCCAAGGAAACAGCAATAAAGCAGTGAAAGGCTTGGGACATCTCATCTGTAAGAAAGGAGTTGTAGAGTAGAAAATAATTTGTCACCCACAAGGACACAAAGTGTAAAGTGAAGACTGGGCATCTCCTGACCATATATAGCAGCAGTACCTTTCAGCCGGATCTGGCTCTTGTAAAGACAGGGGATAGTAAGAGGAGTGATGTATTTGATAAAGTGGTACAGGGTACCAACCATTTTTTCCAGCATCCTAAGCAAAGGATCATATGTACAAGTTCCACTTGAGGTCTGGATTAAGTTTAAGATCCAACAGATGCTCAAGGCAAGGAGCCTCCTTGAGGGAACATCTGTTCATCACGGCTGGTGCAAGTTCTGGATTTGATCAATGATGGTGAAAGGTCACTAGTTTTTGAGGCATTGAATGTGACCAACTAATTTTTCACCCACTGAACTAGGTCAGAGGAGAGATCAGCTGCCAATCTCTGATGGTATATGGGTGCACCTCCAAAACCCTTATTGGAGGTGCACCCATATACCATCATATTATCAGCATAGATATTCACAAATTATGATGAGTATACTCTTAGGCAGATCATTTATGTAAAGAGGGTTGGACTGAGAAGTGAACCTTGGGGGATGCCCGTGTTGATTGCTTGCAACTCCGAGGACTGGTCATTAACAACTACCTTCAGGGACCTACTCATAGAGAGCTTGAGCAGCAAGCCTTTATGCTACACCTTGTCAAAAGCCTTTGAAATATCTAATGTAATTATTCCTAAAATGTATTTGTTGTTAAATGCCTCACTAATTCTGTGAGTAATTGCAGTTAGGATATCAGCAGTTGATCGGGCAGGTTGAAATCTGTACTGTTTGTCACCCAAGAGGTTGTTCCTATTGAGGTGATCGACTATTTTCTTGTTAATTATAGTTTCAAAGAGTTTGCTAATGACACTGATTAGAATGATGGGTCTATACTGTGAGGAGGATGAACACTCATTCTTGAAAACCAGGCATATACTAGACACCTTCCACGGACTTGAGCAAGATTTCTCCAAGCAGTGGTTAAATAATTTTGCTAAGATCGAACATAATAGCAGGTTAATATTCTTAAGGACAACCATTGGGATTTTGTCTGGACTAGTGGCCTTCTTGGAATGAAAACATTTGATAAATCTTGAGATTTCCTGGGTTGTAATGAAAATATTGTACTCAGTGAGATGGGGAAAGTTAAGGGGGTGGCCTTTGTCATCTAACGTTGAATTCAAGGCAAAGATCAAAGTGAAGAGCTTCACCTTATCTGATGAGGATGAGATGACCTTAGGTCTATTTATAATAGTAGGCACTGATGCTTTGACTATTCAAAATTTAGTTAAATATCTTCCACTTTTGAAATCCAATATATTTGCTTTCAACCTTGGCTTGGATTGCTCAAGCATAGCTACACTTTGCATTTTCTACAATTCTCTTGCAGCAATTGCAGGCAGTTCTGAATGCAAGAAGTGTCTGACTACACTGTTCCCATGATAGGCATTGTAGTGGAGGTTACGATGAGCTATAGCTGCAGCACACTTGGGGGTGAACCAGAGCGGCTTGTTCAGTTTCTATTGAAATTTTTTCTCGGCTATAAAACTCTCCATTTCAGTACGGATCAATTCTGATATGAAGGCAGTGTGTGAAGAAGAAGGCTGAAAGAAAAATTTCCGCCATGTATGATCTGAAGCTGTCCCAATCTGCTTTTGTGTACTGAAAAATTGTCCTATGGAACAGTCTATGAGTAAGGCAATAATGTAGTTTTAATTGCATTTCTAAAGACAATTTATGCTTTTAAGAAAAAAATTTTTTCTCAAGGGTTACAGATAAAGAATCATTCTTGATTACAAGGATTTCAGTAACCAAGGTGGACATTGCTATATGATATAGTCTGTATCTTAAGAACATGTTATAAGTTTTGTTAAAAAATATTTCATTGTTGCAAAAACATGCAATGTAATTTGGTAGCTAAAGAATTAAACAGCTAAAAATGTCATAAAAAGCAATAAAATATAGAAACTAATGAAAATAAAAAAATGAGAAATAAAAGGGTTTTTTGTTATCTTACAAATTCATGGAATAAAGTTTTGTTTTTTTTTATACTATCTTGCATAGAGTAACTTTTGTGTATATTGTCATTGGAATACAAAAGATATCTTGTCATGGGAAACAACAAAAGACATAAAAAGCAATCAAGTACATAAAAAGAAAAAAAAGAGGCAGGAAAAAAAAATGATGCTACAGCTAACTGTCTTAATTTCTGGATGAAGAGGCTTATGGCCACATCACATTAAAATACTGATTCCTGTATGGTCACCAAAATTAAGCAACATCGAGACTGGCCAGTACCTAGATGGGTGACATGGGAATATCAGGGGATGTAAGCTTGGTTATGTAATTGGTGTAATGGATAATGGCTTGGAATTGTTAATCAGAGATCAGAGTTCCAATTCCAGTTGGGTTTGTTACATTCATTCACTTATGGGCAAATACCCTTGGGAAAGATATGAATCTATCTCTTCTCCTCCCAGGTATGGGTTAATTAGTAAGACTTGTATCTCTAAATCATTATCTCAAAAAAAAAAAAAAAAAAAAAAAAAAATATATATATATATATATATATATATATATTTTAATATTTTCTGGCTTTAAATAACTCACAAAGGGTTGATATGCCATATAAAATGAATCAATCTGGATGAAGGACTATCATTATTTACAGTCAGACTAATGTCCTTATCTTTGTTGTTATTATCATAAAGTTTCATACGCTGTAACCTCCAGCCTTCTCCAGGTGCATGCTGATCCACCATATATGTCAAGGGATATCTCGTCTTGTTTGATTTTATTACTGCTCAGTCGTTAACCATTATCTTTCGTGCATAACCCCATGAACTTCACTTCTTGCCTTTTCTTACACACATACAGCACCACATAGTAACCCTCTACCTTGAATTGCACTTGGGCCTTGTATAGAATGAACATTGGCATAAAAAGGGGCCCATTTCCATTTAGTCTGAGTCTGTACTACCCACCTCAGAGATTGAACTCACAATTACTATGCCATTAAATTTATGCTTTAATCCTCTAGGCCATATTGTCATGGGACATCTTTACATCTCTTCTTCATATGTGAAGAAATTGTCCAGTATTCACTGTCATGTAACATATTAGATATTACCACTCTTTTTTTTATTATTTCTAAAGAAATTTTCCTACATCTTAATAATTCGATTTCCATGTGCCTTTCTGTGTCATATTTTCTATCATCTGTTACCACACAAACCAGATAGTTCAATTTCTGTACAAGTTTGATTTAGACATCCTTAATATGCAGCTCTGAGCTTGAGCTATCTCTTTTGCTAGCAATAATGATTTGTCTTCTCGCAGTTGTTGTTCTACGTGTTGTGTCCATTCAGGACATGAGAGATCAGGTCTCTCCAAAACTTCCTATCACCTGTGGTCCTTAGCAGTTTTTCTCCCTTTGCTAAGGTTCCTGTTACTTCCACACAAGCTCATCAGGTAGGTGGCTCACTGCTTTCTATCTCTTTTACCCTTAATATACCCTGTGAGTGAAGTTTTCCAAGCCCTTCTTCATTCAGGAATTTCAGTTGTCTTTTCCTGATTCTGAGCATGTGGTCTTTTTGTTGCCATTTTCTTTAAGACTTCCTTGTTGCAAAATGGTATGTCTGTTTGGAGTACTTGGTCTTCTTACAGTCACAATCAGTGAGACTACTGCCAAACTCCACACATAAAGCATGACCACTCAACTCATTGGCCTCTGCTGTTCTCTTGCTCATTTTATAAAGTAGCTGAGGCTCGGAAATTTGCATAAACTATAAATTCATCTTGCAAATTCTCTGAGCTACACGATCAGATATTTTTTAAATTGTAGCTTTTGGATTGGCTATGTTTCCTTCCAAGTATCTTGCACACAAGACACATACAAGCATGTTTTGTTCCAGGAGGTAAGCTGTTTTCCCTTCTACAGCTTACTTGCTCCATCAATGAAGTTCTCAGTATCCTTCTGTATAACCACATTTCTGTTGCCTCCAGTTTTCTCCTCATCCATGGGAGTCCTTTCTTCCTGCTTCCCTTTACTACCTTGTCTAAGAGTTCTTTCAGTTTCCTTCTACGTCTGCTATCATCTACGTATGTTAAGATTGTCTGCTAATAATAATAAAAAAAAATCAGGATATGCCTTTTAGTTCTCTTATGATTGTCTCACTGTGTAGTTTGAATAAATCCAGTGAGAAAACACATCTTTGCCATACTTTTCCATTCTTTATATTCACTCAACTTGTTCTATCTTCCAGAAGGCTGTTTCTTTCCAATAGAGGTTACAGATTTCTTGAATGTATTTCCCATGTAAATCAACCTTTTCTAGTATTTCAAGTAGTTCTTAATGTCATACTATCAGGTTCATTTCTGTAAAGCACAAAGCAGTCACAAACTTTGTTAATGTAAGAGCAAATGTCAGTAGAGCAAGTAGGTAAACATATTTTAATATTATTCCTGTAAAGAAAGTTAAGGTAAGAGAGGAATTTAGAATAAAAAAAAAATATGTAGGAGTGAATGAATACTTACATATAATTTTTCCATTATCCATGGCACTGCCGCTGTCAAAGATTCAAGAGATAAGACATCCATTAGCCACAAAAAAGCAAGACAAAAACAAATGAACAATACTATTTAGATTTCCTAACTTGTAAAATAACTGAGTTTCTCTTCTTTTTATTTTTTTGCACATTCCATAAGTATCTGACATGTAGAAGGATATTGATGTATATCTTTACACTAATACAAATTAAAGACACTTAAACATAAGGTTTAATATATTTTAAAATACTTATTTGTATAAATAATTGACAGTATTTATACAAACAATTCACAGTAAAGAAAATTGATGTGATTTTATTGCCATCAAACAATCATAGTTTTCAGACAATGTTTCTTGATTGTTAATCAAGCCTGAAATAGTAATGGTAATATTAGCTGTTTCCCTATAAGGAAACATTTGGCATTCATTAACCAAGATGCTTTTGGCTGAAATTTATAAAATCTTTCTATTAAAATAACTTTTCAGGAAAATAGTTTTCTCAAGTCCAGTGACACTGAAATCTGAAGGCGTATTGGGATAGCCAAGGAAGCATTACAAAAGCTAAGCAGAGTACTAAGAAATAGGAAAATTTCATCAGAAAGGCAAGGAGTACTAAATAGCTATGTGATATCTTTCCTCCTATATGGCAGTGAATGCTGGACAATCTCAAAGATGAAGAGGAAACTTGAAGCAACAGAAATGTGGTTCTACAGAAAGATGCTGAGGATGCCATGTACTGAATGACAAAGTTTGAAAGAAAATGGAAACTAATACTTAACATCAGGAAGAGACAGTTGAGGTTTCTAGGGCATATAAGAGGAAACTCACAGGACATAGAGAGCAAGAGAGACAGAGGAAAACAACACATAACATACTTAATGAGCTTGAGTAAATGGATGGCAGAACAAGGCTTAGGAGAAATAACAGAAAGAAAGTTTATTAAGAGCTACAAGGAACAGGAATTTGTGGAAAATCATGTTCGCCTATGTCCAGAGTGGGGGACATGGCACATAAAGAACTGTTATCACTCTTTCCAGTACTAATCTTTTATATGGAATGCTAACATTTTGATTATGTCATTATTTTCTCTTTGAGTTACATGTAATATAGGATACATTAAATACAGTACGTCTTTATTTAATGTTTCATTAAATGTTAGCAATCTAAATACTATAAAATGAAAATTGGAAAGGTCTTTGATAAATACATGACAACAAATCATGAAAGCAGCATTTGGTGAATTCTACTGCTAGCACAACAAAGTATTTGCTATAGCAGGAGTCGTTCTTGGAAATTTATTCATATTTATTCCTTGTTTTATTCTTGCTGCAATAACTACTAAACACAACTGCTGTCTGTGAGTAAAAAAAACAAAGAAAATGCATAAAATAAGAAACTAAATTTGAAGAGTCTATGATAAAAGTGAGGATGCAGAACCACCATGAGTTTTTGACAAAATAATTTATATGAAATTTCCAAATTTTTAGATAAAGCTATTGCAATTTTCACCAAAAAAGACTTTGGATGAACTCAGAAGCAAACAGAATAATTAGTTGATACATCTGCTACAAGAAATTATACAAACAGGAGAAAAATGCGCATAAATATTAGCTATGTTTTGTATATCCAAGCTTAAACAAGAAGTGGCAAAGTTTAACCTTCATGCCCACACACACACAAAAAAAAATTGGTTTTTCAAAAGGACAGTTTTTTTGTTGCTGTTTACTACCAAAATACCCTTTACTACCTTTTATTCATAATTCTAAAAAAAATATCTTTGAACTATAGAACATGAAAATTTAAATACACATATTTTTGGACATTTTCTTCTCAAATTTTATGACTGTTTTAATTTTCCAATTGTTTTATAACTGATCTAGGATCAAGGATGCCAAATCAATAAAAATTCAAGGCCTAAAATTCCAATAATTATAGGTTAACCCTTTCTTTTTTAACTCTTTTTTTGAAAAACAATTTTGAAAATCTTTTTAGATCATTATTAATTTCTCTAAAAATACCTAGAAAATCTGCCGATATATTATTCTCAGCCAAGTGCTGACTGATGAAGAAATTTTAAATGAAGAGTGGACACTAACCACCTTAACTAAAGCAATCAGTAAATGATAAACATTGCATTGTATTAATTGGTTTGCATTTCTAGAATGTTGTGAATATAAAATTTTTCTTGTAAATAAATCTAATAAATAGCATTTAATATTTCTGTTGTAAATTCTCAAGAACAAAGCAAATGTATAAATTCATTTTCATGTTAGAATTTTATTAAAACATTATTATTATTTAAAACAAGAAATATTGCAGAGGGAGTGATAGTAGTTTAAAATAATAGCAGTGTCAAGAGAAAAACAAAAGTTTTTGATTTTAACACAACTGTTTTTTTGTTATACTTTGCCCAAGAAGTTAGATAAGTCTAACCAACACTACCAGCAAAACCACTTATGTTCAACTCAACTTGAGGCAGCAATATAGGTCTCTTATTTTTATGTTATTTATACTAATTATATACGGACTATTTTTCTCATCTTTGTTGTTGTTATCACAACATTTTGTGCTCTCCAGCCTTCATCAGGTGCATATCAATTCAGGAAATTACAAATTGAACCCTTTATTTGATCTGTGGGTGTAGACTGTTCTCATGCCACTGACCCTGATCTACTAAGGAGGCCTAGACCTAGCAGAGAAATAAATCCAACATGGGTACTGCCAATAAAGTAAGAAAGACAAATGACAGCATGTCTTCAACAGCAGCTGTAACAAATGAGTGCAGCAGCAGCAACAGGCAGGCAGACAGGTTAGGATTAAGGCTCCTAGTTCTCCACAGAGAATGGTCCTATGAGACAATAGCCTAGTGGATTAAAGCATTGGTTCTCTTTATATATTGACATTTCCTCATCTCAAAAATCAAACAAAACTTATCAATTTGCAGCATGAAGCCACTGTGATAACCAAATCATCTGGCATTGAAAAGTTTCCAAAAATTAATCTACTTCAGGATGATAATATAATGGATACAGGTGTTGATTAATCAAGTGTTGCTGCCACCTTGTGAACAGGAGTTCAATCACTAGATCTAGTAGAGAAATACTATAGTTCAACAGGAAATGGTATCACAGGAAGAAAAATAAAATAATAATCAACTCACACAGGCTATCTCTCACCAGCCAAAAGATGAACACTTGATAGCCAGAGAGAACTTGGCCAAAATGTTTTATATATATATATATATATAGCTGGCCACTTTTATTCGAGGATAGCCAATCCCTGGCTTTCAGGCACTTTTCAAAGGTGTCACATGCTGGGATTGACCCCTCCAGTCCAATAACATCAGAAAGACCTTCCTGACAAATTGACCATGGTGAGATTCGAACCCAGGTCTTATGGTCAGAATGCAAATGTTCTAACCACTTATAGATGTTATTATGAGCACATGGCTAACAATTAAAGATAAGAACAATAGTTGGAATAAACCAAAGATTTTTTTTATTATTGTTATACTCTTTCATGAATTTGAACATTTCACTTTCTGGCTTCTAAACATTTTGAAACAGACTGCTGTACAAGGGAAATAATACTAATACAGCAAAAAGTTACAGATTTTCAAAAAAAACCTCAATATACAGTATAATAGATACATGTACAGCCTAAAGAATAGATCTTCAAAATTAGATCTATTTTCACCCCAATCAAGGTAATAATTCCACTAGACGACAGAGGGTTACATGGAGTGAAACAGAATGAGAAAACTTTAGTGGTTAGGACTGAGGAAAGGACAATAAAAAAAAAACAAAAAAAAACAGAAGATGGTTTGATATTGCATTTAAATTTTTCAACATGGAAGCAAGAAATTGAAGGGGAGTTCTACAAGTGAGCAGTGCAAGAAAAGAAACTGTGAGATTAGAAGTGGCAGTCACATTTAGCTAGTTCAACAGTAAAACGGTGAAACCTAGTTGCCAATCTAGCAGCACACTTAAATTCATGTAGTTGAAGCATTAGGGAAAATAGCTCATCAACAGTTACCATGAAAATATTAATATTTTTTACAAGGCTATGTCTTTATTTACAAAGATTACCATGTAATTTGCTGGGAGTTTTTTTTTTTTTTTACCATGTAATCTCCGTATCCTTAAAGAACATAAATTAGAGATAATTGCAAAAGATGAAAAAATGCTCCAAATCTCTAAATATACTCAGAGAGGATTTATTTGTGCATTAATAAAAATTCCATATAAATCTCCCCAAACTTCAAAACTAAAGATTTATCTTGATCAAGTAATCGACCATGATGCATGGAGGCAGCAGGTCATTTATAGGGAATCATTTTATAGAAAGGAAAAATAACTTCCTGTAACATTTATCAAGTATTTGTAATTTTCACAATAATATCAGAAATAGGACATTTTTCAATATTTCTATGAATTGCTCCAAAAGTAATACCACCTATTTTTGTATGTTGGTCCACAATATCAGAGAGGGATACCTGGTGTGGTAGTACCTGTTAGAATCCCAGCTATCGGTAAATAGTTAAACCCCAAACTGAGATCAAAACACAATGAAAGTAAAAAAATTAGTAAAGTAAAAATACCAGCAATATATTCTTACAGTAAAAAAAAAAAAAAAAAGTAAATAAAAATTACCTGCAATACATTTCTGTAAGGGAAAAAAATATTACAAGCAATACATTTTTGTAAAAGAAATTACTAATGCTCCCAAGAAAATTAAATCTCAACATTAAATGGCCCATAAGGAGTTGATATGCCACTAAACAAACTTCTATATACCATGTCCCTTCAGGATGTTGGCAATCATGGTTCTTCACAATTTCCTTTTTGTAGCACTTTGTAAATTTTGTCTTTTTGCTGTCTCTTCTAATCCCTGTTCTGCCATCCATTTATACAGGGTTGTTAGGTTATGCATGGTTTTCCTTTGTCCCTCTTGCCTTCAATATGTCCTGTGAGTGTCAAATTTTCCAAGCCTCATTATGTGTCATAGAAATTTTCATCTGGCTCTTCCTGATATTTAGTACAAGTGTTCTTTTGCTTCCATTTTCTATAAAACTGTCATTGCTCACATGTTCAGACCATGGTATTCTCAACATCTTTCTGTAGAACCACTTTTCTATCACCTCAAGTTTCTTCTTCATCTATGCAGAGATGGTCCAGCATTCATTGCCATGTAGGAGGACTATGTTATTATGTAACAGTTCATTACTCTTTTCTTTGTTTACTACAAATACATATAAAGCAACTGATTTGCCATGAGGTAATCAATAGTAAAGTAGTTTAGTAAACCATTACTAATGTTTAATTAGAGGCACCTACAATGACATGATGCCATGAATGATCCTCACATATACCCTTCTATTGTGACATTTGCACTATAATAAGCAGTACTTATCAAGCAACATTACAGAAATGAACCTCCTCAGTACTTAGGTGAGTTGTCATTTAATAACAACAAGTACTATAAGCAATTTGAGGACTTGTGTCAGACTAAGCATGTTTAATAACCAAATATATAAAACTAGTGCAGCAGAGTGGAATAGTTTGATGCTTACAAATTTGAAAATAAATATAATATATGGCAACAAAAGCACTCTTTATAATTTAAAAAAAAAAAAAAAAATTTTAACTGTTTTTTTTAAATATTGTTTTCCTTTGGAATCTCATGTCCTTACAATTGTCTATGAAAATGCTGTATACTATCAAAAATCATAGGATAGTAGTATATAAAGATAATAGCAGATGGCATCATCCCACCTTAGCATCATGGAAATGCCTAGATTTATATCACTTTTTCTGACATCTGATGAGTCAGTGTGGACATCGGCTAGGCTGTTCTGGTGCGGTTAATTATCAGCATTTAAATGGAACATGATAGGGAGTTCCATTTTCTGAAATTGTTGAGACATTTGACATCTATTGATTTATAGGGTCATTGGATACCTGATAAAAGGCATTATTACCCACAGTGGACAGTACCATAGCCAACCATGGTCCTTAATGATACTGGCCGGAGATACCAGAGTAGAATTGTCTGCGGTAATAGACAAGTGATTCGAGTTCAAATCACATTTACATTAAATGCAGGAGGCACCATTTCCAGCAAGTCAATTTAGCATTCTTTAGCATCTATGGGATATGAGAGCAGAAGTCCTACCAGTACGCCTGTTAACACCATGATATATGGGCTTGTGCATTAATAATTGAACTTTGGAAGAATGGCAGCATGGTCTAATTAATCACATTTCAGGTTCATGTTAGAATTTAGGTGAGGCAACAAAAAATGTGGCCACCATATTCATCCAACATGAGCCCAATTATGGGATGTGATGGAGAGATCTATTTACGTGGATCAACATCTCTCCAGAGATTTTCCAACCACTTACAGAATCAAAGTCATATCAAATTTCTGCACTTTGTTGGGTTAGAGAATGTCTTACACAATACTAGACACCTACCTATGGCTTTTGGCATGTCAGTGTAATGTGAAAAACTTTAGCAATTTGTAGAAAGTCCATTTTCAATTAAGAATGCAGTCTAGTACAGGATTATAGCAAAAAGTATGCAGAGGAGGCAAAAGAAAGTAATTTGATCACTAGACAGAATGGAAAGTGGGCTGGGATAGAAGGTGCAAGTCACAGAGTTTTAATCCATACCAGCAGATTTTATTCACTGATTAAAAGCTCACCGCGGCCTTGTCCAAATAGACAAGGCTGTGATGAGCTTTTAATCTTTTCAGAATTAGCTATCCACAATACTATGCTCTATACAACAACATTTTCAGTTTCCTTTTCAATTCTTCATCATTTTTGGTAGGGCTAATGTTAGATTTGAAGGAGATACAGGATTAGCTTTGAATAAACAAAATAATTATAATAAGAGATAGTTTGAGTTTTCTTTATTATTTTAATATTTTCATTTTTTTTTTTTCATAATTATCTGGAAGGTGCATTCTTCAGTCTTCTTCAAGGATTTGGTTTGATTGTTTTTGTTTCATGGCATACCAACCTGTATGGCTTATTTAATGCTGAAATCTAAATATGAAAAATTTAAACTTTATAATTAATTCATTAGCAGCATTTTTTTAACCAAATAATCTTACAAAATCAAACAAGGGGCGACATAGTAAATTGTTTTGTTTGCTTTTGACAATATATGCCATGTCTTCAATTTTACTATAAAATGCTTTGTCATTTTAGAAGAAAAATGTATTGTTAGTAAGTTTACGAGAAAATGTAGTGTTGGTCATTTTGCTTTAAAAATGTATTACTGGTATTTTTATACCCACTAGTATTTTGATTTTTGGGACCTAACTAGATATTTTTTTTAAATAATCCAATTTAGCATAAGGTCATATTTAGAGGGCAGTCAGTGAAGAACAGCTCTATCAATAAGTTATTCCTAATGACTTCAGCAGAAAAAATGTTATTCAAAGCCAGTTGTGAATATTGAAATTAGCTTTGAGTCATATAAAACCTCTTAAAATTACAATATTTTCTTGTGCTTAATCCAACTTGAGTATAATATGACCCCAGGTTTCTAAAGCTAAAAACAGGGAATAAATTAGATCCTTGAGTATAATATGACCCTGTAGTAGAGTCATCGCTGTCAAATGTTTTTGAAGAGTAGTACCATATTATCCATTAAAATCTCAATGTTGTATCCACATAAATTATAATATTTTGCAATTTAAAATTACAAGTACCAGTGTACATGATATATAATGCAATATAATTATGCCCAGGTTATTTACATATCTATTTTGTATTGTTTTATTTTTCTGAAATCGTTTGAAGTTTTCAAACTGGATACTTTGTATTAATAAATAGAGGAATAATATAAAACAACCTCACAGCATGGGAATTATTGCCCAATTTTTCAAGTGAAAAAATTTACATAAGTATATAATTTACACAATAGTTAGGCCTTTGTTGTTGTAGAATATTGGTTAGCTTGCAAGTGGTCTGACACACAAGTAGACTAGTGTAGCCACCAAGTTAAAACTAATTCTGAGTCACTTAATGGAGAGATATATAGGTGAATAGAGACCACTTATGCAAAATTAATAAGAAATAAGAAAATTAATGTTATCAAAACGTGACAGATTTTACATATTTCCTTTATTAATTTTTTTTAATCAATTTCAGTGAATTTCCTGTCATTGAGACAAAAGACAATTACACTGATTCTTAAAGAACAAATATTGCCAACATATCAAATACCTTTTGTAAACTAATGTTATCAATACCTGTCTACTTTGTGTTTTATTATCTATTGTACCGATTGTATTTGAAATCTTGCCATTTCAAATAAGAGGGGTTTTTTTTGTAAAAATTTCTGAAATGTGTACTTGTGTTTAATACCCCCGCCCTTTTAGCCTTTTAGTTTTTCATCCAAAATTTCTCGTATTATGCACAAGGAAAAATGGAAGATTTTCTTATTTAGTAATCATCAGTTCTCAACTCTGTATTTATTCTGATGGCAACCATTTAATCCTGTCTTAATAGTAAGTCTGATCAGTTTGATAGGTCAGATTGGCAGCTGATCTAAAAAAAAATGACTGTTGTTAATTGGGGCAAGGAATAACTTGTTAATTTTAATGCCTCCAAAACAAAACTGCACTCTTTTAATCATCTGAGAGAACCATGTCTGTCTTCCCTCAGCATGGCAGATGCTAATCTCCAGGAGCCTTCTCGGGCTAACATTTTCTACTGATATGAAAGAGAAAGATTATACTGAATCAATTGCTAGGTTGACTGCTAGGTTCACCATATTGTGCTAGACAATTTTTCTTGCCAGAATCTATCTTACACATTTCTAAGTCTACCATTCATCAATACATTGAATATGACTGCTATATATGGTTTAGTTCTTCTGTTACATATTTAGAAATTCTTGATAAAATACAAAGAATAATCTGCAATACTATTGTTCCTGACCTGGCATCTTGGCTTCACTCACTTCCCTACCATCATAATGTAGCTTCGCTGTGCATTTTTTATAAATATTTTCATGGTAATTATTCTGATGTGCATTCCTCTATATGGTACCTAGAGGATGTACGGTGGATTAATGGATAGTGGCTCAGATTGAGGAATCAGAGAGCCGAGTTCAAATTCCAGTCAAATCCATTACATTCACTTACATGATAATATCTTTGGGAAAGATATCAATCCTCTTCTCCCCCCAGCTATGGGTAAATAGCAGGACAGACTTGAATAGCAACTGGTCTACCACAGAAAGAAATCACAACCTACTGCGGGGAAAAAATCTGCCTCATCAGTCATGTATCAAAAGATACATGATTGCCTAAGCATGTATCCTGCATGGCACATAACTGACTGACTGACCTAGACTTTATGAATTTAAGTGCCATGTTAGATTGGCAACAAGGTTTCATCAATTTACAGTTGAATTGGCTAGATGTAACCATAAAGTCTATGTTAACAGTTTCTTCTCTCACTTGTAGAACTCTCTTCTGGCTTCATGCTTGCCAGTCATTTTTGGTCTTCAAAAATTTAAATGCAATATCAATAGTTATTTCCTTTCTTCTTAATTTATGTTCTTTTATTTTTCTCTCTCCTTGATAATCCCTTTTTTCTCTCTCAGATTCTCTCACATTCAGTAAATCCTCATATCTTAGTGGCTTATAATTTAAAAAAAAAAAAAAAAAAAAAAAAATGAAAAGTCATTCAATTTTTTCCACTATTAAAAGATTTTGAATTGTCTTATATGCTAAAATGGGATCTTTCAAATGCTATACCTTTCCCAATAGTAAATGCTATCCGCATGGTGCCTTCTGGCACATTAGGCCTCTGGGTGAGGTTTTTGTAATAGTATTGCCCCACAGGGTGAGGTGATTAGCATCATGCCCAACCTCTGTACTCTGATGATGGTTTGGTTTTCTACTGGAGGTTTTCTTTCTTTTAGGCAACCACATATTCCCACATTAACAAGTTCCATTTACCTGAATTTGGGAATGCAGAGTTTTCCTTCTCCTAGACTGGTTGCCAACCAGAGTTTCCCTTCTCCTAGATTGGTTGCCAACCAAGTCTAATACTACTTAACATTAATCTGTTCAACATCCCCAATTTGGATAGCAACTTGTCTATCAAATCCTAAGCAGTAGCATAGTTAGTGGTGATGCAGGGGAAATCCACTCCCAGGGGCAGCACTTTTGGGTCTGCTATATAAGTCTGTATAGAAAAAGCAAGAAAAGTTACTTTGCAGAATGTTGTAGCTTTCATTTTTAGAAATAAAGATAGCCCAATTTTTTTTTTTTTTACATCTTTTTCCCTATATGTTGATTTTGCATTTTGTTTAACTTACTTTTAAAATATGTTTGGAATGTATTTAAAACATTTGCATATGTGAAAGTAATATTATAGTACACAAAATAGTTAATAGAGTAAGTATATATATATATATATATATATATATATATATATATATATATATATATATATATATATATAGAGAGAGAGAGAGAGAGAGATAGATATAGGAAGAACTCACAGTGTAATATTTTATTAGGTGGGGTGCAAATTCAAGAGCAGCCCTGGGTTGCACACACTCTGCAACACACACACACACACACTCTAGCTATGCCACTGACTGTAAGCCTCTCTTTATCCTTGATAAATTAAATATGACTTTCTCTAGACTCTAGAAAAAGTCACTCTAGAGTCTCAAGTGACTTTTCATTTGTAGATAAAAAGCTATTAGAGTATTTTAAGGGGTAAAATTCATGCAATCCTACATATATATAAAACAGAATGTGTATTCATATATATATATATATATATATATAGATAGATAGATATGTGTGTGTGTGCGTGTGTATATCATATTTTACATCAATAAAAGAGTCCACAATATAGAGATGGGAAAATTGCCTGTTTGTAGTGAACTCTTCTAGTGACATAAATGAAATAGACAACAAAATTTAATGTGATGTTAAATTTATAAATATAAATCCATAATTTATTCAATGCTGAATAGGAATGTCATCTGTTTACTTTAATATTCAAGTATTGAACATAATATAAAAAAAAGCAAATACAGAGCACAATATAGAGAGTTTTATCATAATCTATTCTTTTTAATCAGTTACAGCTTAAATTTTAATTTTGGTAATACAGTCTGATCAAATGATTTTATCCCAATAAAATATGCTAAAAGAGTTAACTTTTTTCAGTTAAATATATTTTTTACTTAAGAATCTTAATTAGATTTGAAAATTGTAATTTTGATTTGTCTTTGGTTGAGAAATTCCACCCACTCCCCTTCCCCAAACGTAATAAAAACAAAAGGATCATTAAATAATACTAATATTATATTAAAACAAGTAACATTTGATTTACAAAAAGTACCATTATGGATAATTGACCTACTTGACCAATGTCGCTTTTCTAATGACATCTTTGAGAAAGGTATTATTTCAATCCTCTCTGCAGCTTGTCAATTTATAAATCATCTTACAATCTTGCTACTTGCCAATCAAATACCAAAGAGAGAAACAAAGAAAAGAGGTTGTGGGTGGGGTATGAATTGATGAGTAATACACTCTTTCTGTAATTACCTGCTAAGACAACACTGACAAAATTATAGCCATTGCTACTGAGGATCTGTTGATGTTGCAATTCTTGGCCTTTGAGCTTAGATCAAAGCGTAGTATCTGCCCTTGGGCATATAGACTACATTTTGTTGTGTGAGTGCACAACTGAAAAAGTATTGTGAGGTACCCAATTCCAGGTAACAGCTGCCCACCGCAGTACCCTCATTTCACTAAAGATGGATGATTTGTAGTAATACTGATGTCAGCGCAACCGACAGTTGAGGGAGCTGGGCTATTTTCTTAACCTGACCCAGGTGCACATGCTCAGGCTTTTAACATTAAACTGTGTCACATCCTACCAGTATAGGGCAGCAAGTACATAGAAAGTATAGTATCTGTCTTCAGAGAGACATTTTATCTCTCAATTGTGTTTCAGTCTTTGGATAGAACACAACAAATAATGAGAGATGCCTAGTCCCAGGGACTCCAACTACGCAGCTGCACCTCGCACCAAATAGGGATTGTCAGTGGAATATTGACACCAGCACAACATTGGTTGTGAGGACTGGGCAATTATTTTAACTTAGCCCATGTACCAGCACTTGGGCTCCCCACTTTAAACCGGCCTTGTGTCATATCCCACCACCATGGTGAGGGGAATCAAGTAAATGACAAATGTTGATCCGTGTTATCAAAATTAAAATTTAAGCTGTAACTGATTAAAAAGAAGAGATTAAGATAAAACTCTATATATTGTGCTCTGTATATGCTTTTTTTATGTTCAGTACTTGAATATTAAACTAAACTGTCTTCTCTTTCTCTTAAAAATTATGAGGGATGCTGAGGCACAGTGGAGCATAATGGCTTTGATTGAGAAATCGGAGAGTTGAGTTCAAATTCCAGTCAAGTTCATTACATTCACTTATGCGTAAATACCCATCTGTTCTCCTTCCAGCCATGGGTAAATAGCAAGACACATTGGGTCTTATAGCCTTGGATGGCAAGTAGTCTAGGACAACTCTGAATTCAAAACATAATTGGTTGCAAACTAAATCATCTCCTCTAACAGACCCCGATCTGACAAGAAGAGTAAGTGGAACTCCAGCAGCACAAAAACAAAAGCTGTTAAAGAGTGGATGAACTCCTCAAAGTCAATGACCACTGACCGCCAACCATGGGTTAAATCAGGTAGGGGATCCTCCAACAAGAATGAATAGGTCCTGGATTTGGCTTTGTCTCAGGGATACTAACCCTGTGCAGGTTCCTCTGTCATTGCACTACAGAAGGAAGTTTGGTGGATACCAACACCAGCATAACAGTGCACCCTATATTAAAAACAACTCGCATTGCATACTACCACCATTGGGAGATGGTTAAGTACTGGCTACCAT